>CM050166.1:439904055-440221555 GCA_027410445.1 Discoglossus pictus
CACAGACACACAGACAGGGAACAGGAGCACACTCACACACCAGGGATGGAGGGATGGACAGACACACAGACAGGGAACAGGAGCACACTCACACACCAGGGATGGAGGGACGGACAGACACACAGACAGGGAACAGGAGCACACTCACACACCAGGGATGGAGGGAGGGACAGACAGGGAACAGGAGCACACTCACACACCAGGGATGGAGGGAGGGACAGACACACAGACAGGGACAGGAGCACACTCACACACCAGGGATGGAGGGAGGGACAGACACACAGACAGGGAACAGGAGCACACTCACACACCAGGGATGGAGGGACGGACAGACACACAGACAGGGAACAGGAGCACACTCACACACCAGGGATGGAGGGAGGGACAGACAGGGAACAGGAGCACACTCACACACCAGGGATGGAGGGAGGGACAGACACACAGACAGGGAACAGGAGCACACTCACACACCTGGGATGGAGGGAGGGACAGACACACAGACAGGGAACAGGAGCACACTCACACACCAGGGATGGAGGGAGGGACAGACACACAAGACAGGGAACAGGAGCACACTCACACACCAGGGATGGAGGGAGAGACAGACACACAGACAGGGAACAGGAGCACACTCACACACCAGGGATGGAGGGAGGGACAGACACACAAGACAGGGAACAGGAGCACACTCACACACCAGGGATGGAGGGAGGGACAGACAGGGAACAGGAGCACACACACACCAGGGATGGAGGGAGAGACACACAGACAGGGAACAGGAGCACACTCACACACCAGGGATGGAGGGAGGGACAGACACACAAGACAGGGAACAGGAGCACACTCACACACCAGGGATGGAGGGAGAGACAGACACACAGACAGGTAACAGGAGCACACTCACACACCAGGGATGGAGGGAGGGACAGACACACAAGACAGGGAACAGGAGCACACTCACACACCAGGGATGGAGGGAGGGACAGACACGCAGACGGGACAGGAGCACACTCACACACCAGGGATGGAGGGAGGGACAGACACACAGACAGGGAACAGGAGCACACTCACATACCAGGGATGGAGAGAGGGACAGACACACAGACAGGGAACCGGAGCACACTCACATACCAGGGATGGAGGGAGGGACAGACACACAGACAGGGAACAGGAGCACACTCACACACCAGGGATGGAGGGAGGGACAGACACACAGACAGGGAACAGGAGCACACTCTCATACCAGGGATGGAGGGAGGGACAGACACACAGACAGGGAACAGGAGCACACACACCAGGGATGGAGGGAGGGACAGACAGGGAACAGGAGCACACTCACACACCAGGGATGGAGGGAGGGACAGACACACAAGACAGTGAACAGGATCACACACACCAGGGATGGAGGGAGGGACAGACACACAAGACAGGGAACAGGATCACACACACCAGGGATGGAGGGAGGGACAGACACACAAGACAGTGAACAGGATCACACACACCAGGGATGTAGGGAGGGACAGACACACAAGACAGTGAACAGGATCACACTCACACACCAGGGATGGAGGGAGGGACAGACACACAAGACAGGGAACAGGAGCACACTCACACACCAGGGATGGAGGGAGGGACAGACAGGGAACAGGAGCACACACACACACCAGGGATGGAGGGAGGGACAGACACACAGACAGGGAAATGGAGCACACTCATACACCAGGAATGGAGGGAGGGACAGACACACAGACAGGGAACAGGAGCACACTCACACACCAGGGATGGAAGGAGGGACAGACAGGAAACAGGAGCACACTCACACACCAGGGATGGAGGGAGAGACAGATAGGGAACAGGAGCACACTCACACACCAGGGATGGAGGGAGGGACAGACACACAAGACAGGGAACAGGAGCACACTCACACACCAGGGATGGAGGGAGGGACAGACACACAGACAGGGAACAGGAGCACACTCACACACCAGGGATGGAGAGACGGACAGACACACAGACGGGGAACAGGAGCACACTCACACACCAGGGATGGAGGGAGGGACAGACACACAAGACAGGGAACAGGAGCACACTCACACACCAGGGATGGAGGGAGGGACAGACACACAGACAGGGAACAGGAGCACACTCACACACCAGGGATGGAGGGAGGGACAGACACACAAGACAGGGAACAGGAGCACACTCACACACCAGGGATGGAGGGAGGGACAGACACACAGACAGGGAACAGGAGCACACTCACACACCTGGGATGGAGGGAGGGACATACACACAGACAGGGAACAGGAGCACACTCACACACCAGGGATGGAGGGAGGGACAGACAGGGAACAGGAGCACACTCACACACCAGGGATGGAGGGAGGGACAGACACACAGACAGGGAACAGGAGCACACTCACACACCAGGGATGGAGGGAGGGACAGACACACAGACAGGGAACAGGAGCACACTCACACACCAGGGATGGAGGGAGGGACAGACACACAAGACAGGGAACAGGAGCACACTCACACACCAGGGATGGAGGGAGGGACAGACACACAAGACAGGGAACAGGAGCACACTCACACACCAGGGATAGAGGGAGGGACAGACACACAGACAGGGAACAGGAGCACACTCACACACCAGAGATAGAGGGAGGGACAGACACACAGACAGGGAACAGGAGCACACTCACACACCAGAGATAGAGGGAGGGACAGTCATGGAACAGGAGCACACTCACACACCAGGGATGGAGGGAGGGACAGACATGGAACAGGAGCACACTCACACACCAGGGATGGAGGGAGGGACAGACACACAGACAGGGAACAGGAGCACACTCACACACCAGAGATAGAGGGAGGGACACACACAAGACAGGGAACAGGAGCACACTCACACACCAGGGATGGAGGGAGGGACAGACATGGAACAGGAGCACACTCACACACCAGGGATGGAGGGAGGGACAGACACACAGACAGGGAACAGGAGCACACTCACACACCAGGGATGGAGGGAGGGACAGACACACAGACAGGAAACAGGAGCACACTCACATACCAGTGATGGAGGGAGGGACAGACACACAGACAGGGAACAGGAGCACACTCATACACCAGGGATGGAGGGAGGGACAGACACGAAGACGGGACAGGAGCACACTCACACACCAGGGATGGAGGGAGGGACAGACACACAGACAGGTAACAGGAGCACACTCACATACCAGGGATGGAGAGAGGGACAGACACACAGACAGGGAACAGGAGCACACTAACACACCAGGGGTGGAGAGAGGGACAGACACACAGACAAGGAACAGGAGCACACTCACACACCAGGGAGTGGAGGGATTGACAGACACACAGACAGGGAACAGGAGCACACTCACATACCAGGGATGGAGAGAGGGACAGACACACAGACAGGGAACAGGAGCACACTAACACACCAGGGGTGGAGAGAGGGACAGACACACAGACAGAGAAAAGGAGCACACTCACACACCAGGGAGTGGAGGGAGGGACAGACACACAGACAGGGAACAGGAGCACACTCACACACCAGGGAGTGGAGGGAGGGACAGACACACAGACAGGGAACAGGAGCACACTCACACACCAGGGATGGAGGGACGGACAGACACACAGACAGGGAACAGGAGCACACTCACACACCAGGGAGTGGAGGGAGGGACAGACACACAGACAGGGAACAGGAGCACACTCACACACCAGGGATGGAGGGAGGGACAGATAGAGACAGGGAACAGGAGCACACTCACACACCAGGGATGGAGGGAGGGAGAGACACACAGACTGGGAACAGGAGCACACTCACACACCAGGGAGTGGAGGGAGGGACAGACACACAGACAGGGAACAGGAGCACACTCACACACCAGGGATGGAGGGAGGGACAGATACAGACAGGGAACAGGAGCACACTCACACACCAGGGATGGAGGGAGGGAGAGACACACAGACTGGGAACAGGAGGACACTCACACACCAGGGATGGAGGGAGGGATAGACAGGGAACAGGAGCACACTCACACACCAGGGATGGAGGGAGGGAGAGACACACAGACTGGGAACAGGAGGACACTCACACACCAGGGATGGAGAGACGGACAGACACACAGACGGGGAACAGGAGCACACTCACATACCAGGGATGGAGGGAGGGACAGACACACAGACAGGGAACAGGAGCACACTCACACACCAGGGATGGAGGGAGGGACAGACACACAGACAGGGAGCAGGAGCACACTCACATACCAGGGATGGAGAGAGGGACAGACACACAGACAGGGAACAGGAGCACACTCACATACCAGGGATGGAGAGAGGGACAGACACACAGAGAGGGAACAGGAGCACACTCACACACCAGGGAGTGGAGAGAGGGACAGACACACAGACAGGGAACAGGAGCACACTAACACACCAGGGGTGGAGAGAGGGACAGACACACAGACAGAGAACAGGAGCACACTCACACACCAGGGATGGAGGGAGGGACAGACACACAGACAGGGAACAGGAGCACACTCACATACCAGGGATGGAGAGAGGGACAGACACACAGACAGGGAACAGGAGCACACTAACACACCAGGGGTGGAGAGAGGGACAGACACACAGACAGAGAAAAGGAGCACACTCACACACCAGGGAGTGGAGGGAGGGACAGACACACAGACAGGGAACAGGAGCACACTCACACACCAGGGAGTGGAGGGAGGGACAGACACACAGACAGGGAACAGGAGCACACTCACACACCAAGGATGGAGGGACGGACAGACACACAGACAGGGAACAGGAGCACACTCACACACCAGGGATGGAGGGAGGGAGAGACACACAGACAGGGAACAGGAGCACACTCACACACCAGGGAGTGGAGGGAGGGACAGACACACAGACAGGGAACAGGAGCACACTCACACACCAGGGATGGAGGGACGGACAGACACACAGACAGGGAACAGGAGCACACTCACATGCCAGGGATGGAGGGAGGGACAGACACACAGACAGGGAACAGGAGCACACTCACACACCAGGGATGGAGGGAGGGACAGACACACAGACAGGGAACAGGAGCACACTCACACACCAGGGATGGAGGGACGGACAGACACACAGACAGGGAACAGGAGCACACTCACACACCAGGGATGGAGGGAGGGACAGACAGGGAACAGGAGCACACTCACACACCAGGGATGGAGGGAGGGACAGACACACAGACAGGGGACAGAAGCACACTCACACACCAAGGATGGAGGGACGGAGAGACACACAGACAGGGAACAGGAGCACACTCACACACCAGGGATGGAGGGAGGGAGAGACACACAGACAGGGAACAGGAGCACACTCGCACACCAGGGATGGAGGGACAGACAGACACACAGACAGGGAACAGGAGCACACTCACACACCAGGGATGGAGGGAGGGACAGACACACAGACAGGGAACAGGAGCACACTCACACACCAGGGATGGAGGGAGGGACAGACACACAGACAGGGAACAGGAGCACACTCACACACCAGGGATGGAGGGAGGGACAGACACACAGACAGGGAACAGGAGCACACTCACACACCAGGGATGGAGGGATGGACAGACACACAGACAGGGAACAGGAGCACACTCACACACCAGGGATGGAGGGACGGACAGACACACAGACAGGGAACAGGAGCACACTCACACACCAGGGATGGAGGGAGGGACAGACAGGGAACAGGAGCACACTCACACACCAGGGATGGAGGGAGGGACAGACACACAGACAGGGGACAGGAGCACACTCACACACCAGGGATGGAGGGAGGGACAGACACACAGACAGGGAACAGGAGCACACTCACACACCAGGGATGGAGGGACGGACAGACACACAGACAGGGAACAGGAGCACACTCACACACCAGGGATGGAGGGAGGGACAGACAGGGAACAGGAGCACACTCACACACCAGGGATGGAGGGAGGGACAGACACACAGACAGGGAACAGGAGCACACTCACACACCTGGGATGGAGGGAGGGACATACACACAGACAGGGAACAGGAGCACACTCACACACCAGGGATGGAGGGAGGGACAGACACACAAGACAGGGAACAGGAGCACACTCACACACCAGGGATGGAGGGAGAGACAGACACACAGACAGGGAACAGGAGCACACTCACACACCAGGGATGGAGGGAGGGACAGACACACAAGACAGGGAACAGGAGCACACTCACACACCAGGGATGGAGGGAGGGACAGACAGGGAACAGGAGCACACACACACCAGGGATGGAGGGAGAGACACACAGACAGGGAACAGGAGCACACTCACACACCAGGGATGGAGGGAGGGACAGACACACAAGACAGGGAACAGGAGCACACTCACACACCAGGGATGGAGGGAGAGACAGACACACAGACAGGTAACAGGAGCACACTCACACACCAGGGATGGAGGGAGGGACAGACACACAAGACAGGGAACAGGAGCACACTCACACACCAGGGATGGAGGGAGGGACAGACACGCAGACGGGACAGGAGCACACTCACACACCAGGGATGGAGGGAGGGACAGACACACAGACAGGGAACAGGAGCACACTCACATACCAGGGATGGAGAGAGGGACAGACACACAGACAGGGAACCGGAGCACACTCACATACCAGGGATGGAGGGAGGGACAGACACACAGACAGGGAACAGGAGCACACTCACACACCAGGGATGGAGGGAGGGACAGACACACAGACAGGGAACAGGAGCACACTCACACACCAGGGATGGAGGGAGGGACAGACACACAGACAGGGAACAGGAGCACACACACCAGGGATGGAGGGAGGGACAGACAGGGAACAGGAGCACACTCACACACCAGGGATGGAGGGAGGGACAGACACACAAGACAGTGAACAGGATCACACACACCAGGGATGGAGGGAGGGACAGACACACAAGACAGGGAACAGGATCACACACACCAGGGATGGAGGGAGGGACAGACACACAAGACAGTGAACAGGATCACACACACCAGGGATGTAGGGAGGGACAGACACACAAGACAGTGAACAGGATCACACTCACACACCAGGGATGGAGGGAGGGACAGACACACAAGACAGGGAACAGGAGCACACTCACACACCAGGGATGGAGGGAGGGACAGACAGGGAACAGGAGCACACACACACACCAGGGATGGAGGGAGGGACAGACACACAGACAGGGAAATGGAGCACACTCATACACCAGGAATGGAGGGAGGGACAGACACACAGACAGGGAACAGGAGCACACTCACACACCAGGGATGGAGGGAGAGACAGATAGGGAACAGGAGCACACTCACACACCAGGGATGGAGGGAGGGACAGACACACAAGACAGGGAACAGGAGCACACTCACACACCAGGGATGGAGAGACGGACAGACACACAGACGGGGAACAGGAGCACACTCACATACCAGGGATGGAGGGAGGGACAGACACACAGACAGGGAACAGGAGCACACTCACACACCAGGGATGGAGGGAGGGACAGACACACAAGACAGGGAACAGGAGCACACTCACACACCAGGGATGGAGGGAGGGACAGACACACAGACAGGGAACAGGAGCACACTCACACACCTGGGATGGAGGGAGGGACATACACACAGACAGGGAACAGGAGCACACTCACACACCAGGGATGGAGGGAGGGACAGACAGGGAACAGGAGCACACTCACACACCAGGGATGGAGGGAGGGACAGACACACAGACAGGGAACAGGAGCACACTCACACACCAGGGATGGAGGGAGGGACAGACACACAAGACAGGGAACAGGAGCACACTCACACACCAGGGATGGAGGGAGGGACAGACACACAAGACAGGGAACAGGAGCACACTCACACACCAGGGATAGAGGGAGGGACAGACACACAGACACGGAACAGGAGCACACTCACACACCAGAGATAGAGGGAGGGACAGACACACAGACAGGGAACAGGAGCACACTCACACACCAGAGATAGAGGGAGGGACAGTCATGGAACAGGAGCACACTCACACACCAGGGATGGAGGGAGGGACAGACATGGAACAGGAGCACACTCACACACCAGGGATGGAGGGAGGGACAGACACACAGACAGGGAACAGGAGCACACTCACACACCAGAGATAGAGGGAGGGACACACACAAGACAGGGAACAGGAGCACACTCACACACCAGGGATGGAGGGAGGGACAGACATGGAACAGGAGCACACTCACACACCAGGGATGGAGGGAGGGACAGACACACAGACAGGGAACAGGAGCACACTCACACACCAGGGATGGAGGGAGGGACAGACACACAGACAGGAAACAGGAGCACACTCACATACCAGTGATGGAGGGAGGGACAGACACACAGACAGGGAACAGGAGCACACTCATACACCAGGGATGGAGGGAGGGACAGACACGAAGACGGGACAGGAGCACACTCACACACCAGGGATGGAGGGAGGGACAGACACACAGACAGGTAACAGGAGCACACTCACATACCAGGGATGGAGAGAGGGACAGACACACAGACAGGGAACAGGAGCACACTAACACACCAGGGGTGGAGAGAGGGACAGACACACAGACAAGGAACAGGAGCACACTCACACACCAGGGAGTGGAGGGATTGACAGACACACAGACAGGGAACAGGAGCACACTCACATACCAGGGATGGAGAGAGGGACAGACACACAGACAGGGAACAGGAGCACACTAACACACCAGGGGTGGAGAGAGGGACAGACACACAGACAGAGAAAAGGAGCACACTCACACACCAGGGAGTGGAGGGAGGGACAGACACACAGACAGGGAACAGGAGCACACTCACACACCAGGGAGTGGAGGGAGGGACAGACACACAGACAGGGAACAGGAGCACACTCACACACCAAGGATGGAGGGACGGACAGACACACAGACAGGGAACAGGAGCACACTCACACACCAGGGAGTGGAGGGAGGGACAGACACACAGACAGGGAACAGGAGCACACTCACACACCAGGGATGGAGGGAGGGACAGATAGAGACAGGGAACAGGAGCACACTCACACACCAGGGATGGAGGGAGGGAGAGACACACAGACTGGGAACAGGAGCACACTCACACACCAGGGAGTGGAGGGAGGGACAGACACACAGACAGGGAACAGGAGCACACTCACACACCAGGGATGGAGGGAGGGACAGATACAGACAGGGAACAGGAGCACACTCACACACCAGGGATGGAGGGAGGGAGAGACACACAGACTGGGAACAGGAGGACACTCACACACCAGGGATGGAGGGAGGGATAGACAGGGAACAGGAGCACACTCACACACCAGGGATGGAGGGAGGGAGAGACACACAGACTGGGAACAGGAGGACACTCACACACCATGGATGGAGTAACGGACAGACACACAGACGGGGAACAGGAGCACACTCACATACCAGGGATGGAGGGAGGGACAGACACACAGACAGGGAACAGGAGCACACTCACACACCAGGGATGGAGGGAGGGACAGACACACAAGACAGGGAACAGGAGCACACTCACACACCAGGGATGGAGGGAGGGACAGACACACAGACAGGGAACAGGAGCACACTCACACACCAGGGATGGAGGGAGGGACAGATACAGACAGGGAACAGGAGCACACTCACACACCAGGGATGGAGGGAGGGAGAGACACACAGACTGGGAACAGGAGGACACTCACACACCAGGGATGGAGGGAGGGATAGACAGGGAACAGGAGCACACTCACACACCAGGGATGGAGGGAGGGACAGACACACAAGACAGGGAACAGGAGCACACTCACACACCAGGGATGGAGGGAGGGACAGACATGGAACAGGAGCACACTCACACAACAGGGATGGAGGGAGGGACAGACACACAGACAGGGAACAGGAGCACACTCACACACCAGGGATGGAGGGAGGGACAGATACAGACAGGGAACAGGAGCACACTCGCATACCAGTGATGGAGGGAGGGACAGACACACAGACAGGAAACAGGAGCACACTCATACACCAGGGATGGAGGGAGGGACAGACACACAGACAGGGAACAGGAGCACACTCACACACCAGGGATGGAGGGAGGGACAGACACACAGACAGGTAACAGGAGCACACTCACATACCAGGGATGGAGAGAGGGACAGACACACAGAGAGGGAACAGGAGCACACTCACACACCAGGGAGTGGAGAGAGGGACAGACACACAGACAGGGAACAGGAGCACACTAACACACCAGGGAGTGGAGAGAGGGACAGACACACAGACAGGGAACAGGAGCACACTAACACACCAGGGGTGGAGGGAGGGACAGACACACAGACAGGGAACAGGAGCACACTCACATACCAGGGATGGAGAGAGGGACAGACACACAGACAGGGAACAGGAGCACACTAACACACCAGGGGTGGAGAGAGGGACAGACACACAGACAGAGAAAAGGAGCACACTCACACACCAGGGAGTGGAGGGAGGGACAGACACACAGACAGGGAACAGGAGCACACTCACACACCAGGGAGTGGAGGGAGGGACAGACACACAGACAGGGAACAGGAGCACACTCACACACCAAGGATGGAGGGACGGACAGACACACAGACAGGGAACAGGAGCACACTCACACACCAGGGATGGAGGGAGGGAGAGACACACAGACAGGGAACAGGAGCACACTCACACACCAGGGATGGAGGGAGGGACAGACACACAGACAGGGAACAGGAGCACACTCACACACCAGGGATGGAGGGACGGACAGACACACAGACAGGGAACAGGAGCACACTCACATGCCAGGGTTGGAGGGACGGAGAGACACACAGACAGGGAACAGGAGCACACTCACACACCAGGGATGGAGGGAGGGAGAGACACACAGACAGGGAACAGGAGCACACTCACACACCAGGGATGGAGGGACAGACAGACACACAGACAGGGAACAGGAGCACACTCACATGCCAGGGATGGAGGGAGGGACAGACACACAGACAGGGAACAGGAGCACACTCACACACCAGGGATGGAGGGAGGGACAGACACACAGACAGGGAACAGGAGCACACTCACACACCAGGGATGGAGGGACGGACAGACACACAGACAGGGAACAGGAGCACACTCACACACCAGGGATGGAGGGAGGGACAGACACACAGACAGGGCACATGAGCACACTCACACACCAGGGAGGGAGGGACAGACACACAGACAGGGAACAGGAGCACACTCACACACCAGGGATGGAGGGAGGGACAGACACACAGACAGGGAACCGGAGCACACTCACACACCAGGGATGGAGGGAGGGACAGACACACAGACAGGGAACAGGAGCACACTCACACGCCAGGGAGGGAGGGACAGACAGACAGACAGACAGAGAACAGGAGCACACTCACACACCAGGGATGGAGGGAGGGACAGACACACAGACAGGGAAATGGAGCACACTCATACACCAGGGATGGAGGGAGGGACAGACACACAAGACAGGGAACAGGAGCACACACACCAGGGATGGAGGGAGGGACAGACACACAGACAGGGAACAGGAGCACACTCACACACCAGGAATGGAGGGAGGGACAGACAGGGAACAGGAGCACATTCACACACCAGAGATAGAGGGAGGGACAGACAGACAGACAGGGAACAGGAGCACACTCACACGCCAGGGAGGGAGGGACAGACAGACAGACAGAGAACAGGAGCACACTCACATACCAGTGATGGAGGGAGGGACAGACACACAGACAGGGAAATGGAGCACACTCATACACCAGGGATGGAGGGAGGGACAGACACACAAGACAGGGAACAGGAGCACACACACCAGGGATGGAGGGAGGGACAGACACACAGACAGGGAACAGGAGCACACTCACACACCAGGAATGGAGGGAGGGACAGACAGGGAACAGGAGCACATTCACACACCAGAGATAGAGGGAGGGACAGACAGACAGACAGGGAACAGGAGCACACTCACACGCCAGGGAGGGAGGGACAGACAGACAGACAGACAGAGAACAGGAGCACACTCACACACCAGGGATGGAGGGAGGGACAGACACACAAGACAAGGAACAGGAGCACATTCACACACCAGAGATAGAGGGAGGGACAGACAGACAGACAGGGAACAGGAGCACACTCACACGCCAGGGAGGGACAGACAGACAGACAGAGAACAGGAGCACACTCACACACCAGGGGTGGAGGGAGGGACAGACACACAGACAGGGAACAGGAGCACACTCACACACCAGGGATGGAGGAAGGGACAGACACACAGACACGGAACAGGAGCACACTCACACACCAGGGGTGGAGGGAGGGACAGACACACAGACAGGGAACAGGAGCACACTCACACACCAGGGATGGAGGAAGGGACAGACACACAGACACGGAACAGGAGCACACTCACACACCAGGGATGGAGGGAGGGACAGACACACAGACAGGGAACAGGAGCACACACACACACCAGGGATGGAGGGAGGGACAGACACACAGACAGGGAACAGGAGCACACACACACGCCAGGGATGGAGGGAGGGACAGACACACAGACAGGGAACAGGAGCACACACACACGCCAGGGAGAGGGAGGGACAGACAGACAGAGAACAGGAGCACACTCACACACCAGGGATGGATGGAGGGACAAGTAAAGTTAAACATATACAGGTAGAGGGTCACAGTTTTTTGAAAATATGTGTCTGTATGATGTGGGTGAAGTGTATATAAATATCTCTATGTGTGTGTATAATGATGGGTGATCTGTATATATTTAGCTATATGTGTTTATATGATGTGTGGTGATTTCTGTATATTTATCTCTATGTGTGTGTATATATATTGATATATGATGTAGGATGGTCTTTATATATGTATCTATATGTGTATATATGTATCTTGTGGGATGGTTTGTAAATATGTATCTATTGTTGTTTAGTCATTCAGGCTCGATCAGGTGCATCTGTCAGTCACAGCCCCTCTGAGCTCCATTAAGTTCATGTTCATTGCTTCAGTGACCTCATCTATCCATCTCCACCTCTGTCATCCTCTTCTTCTTGTGCCTTCATCTTTCCCAGCATCAGATTTTTCTCTAGGGAATACTGCCATCTCATGATATGGCCAAAATATTTGAGCTTCAGCCTTCAGATCATACCTTCTAGTGACCATTGTGATCTAATTTCATGTAGTACTGATTTATTGGATCTTGTTGCAGTCCAAGGGACTCTAAGCAGTTTCCACCAACAGCACAATTCAAACGATTCAACGGCGCTCAGTCTTCTTTATGGTCCAAGCGTATATTACAGCTGGGAATACCCCCGTCCTAACTATGCAGACATTTTTTGATAATGTAATATTTTTTACTTTTTACTAGCTTGTTCAGATTTGCCATAGCTTTCCTCCTCAGAAGCAAAAGTCTTTTAATTTCATGGCCACAGTCACCATTTGAAGAGATCCTGGATCCCAGGAAAATAAAATCTGTCACTGCCTCCACTGCTTCCCCGTCTATTTGCCAGGAGATGGGATAGACGTTTGCCATGATCTTCATCTTTTTAATGCTAAGCAGCAGGCCAGCTTTTGTACTCTCTTCTTTTACCCTCATCAGTAGGTCCCTTAGTTCCTCCTCACCTTCAGCTATCAGAGAAGTATCATCAGGGTATCTGAGGTTGTTGATATTTCTTCCAGCAATATTGGCCAATACAATAGCCTGCAGAATAGCTAATATGTTTTTTTTTACAACAATTCCTATAACATGAAACATAATACATAAACCAACATACATAGGGCCTCATTCTATTATCGGCCGTAAATCGGCCGCAAAGCTGCGATTCCTTGCGGGGCTCCCGTTACCTTGCAATTCAATTATACGGCGCCGCAAGGCTATCCCCTTACGGCCGGCCGTATATCTTGCAATCGGCCGTAAGCTCAGAAATCTTTAAATGCAAAAATAAGTTCAAGACGGCACTGTAAAGCTCTGTAAATGCTAGGGATCATAATGGGGGACATGAGGATTAATAGCAACCCCCTCTCAAGCTTGCACATCAGCCCAAATCCGAGATTACATTAACTGTTTATTTTCCGGCCGCAGCGTGGACGGGTCTGAGGTGCTCCAAGCCCTCTGGACTTTTTACATGGATATGTGACATAAATTAAAATAAAATGTATTTACGGATTTGAGTGTAGGGGAATGTTGTGCTATTAATGCTAACACCTACAATCACTTTATAGTCTCCTCAGAGTGCAGGATGGCTTTATTATGGCTTTATAATGTGCTTAATTGTGTGCCTGCAGGACCTTTTATCTGCAAGTAAGCTGCGGCTCGGTTTTAGCCTTGCAGAGAATGTTCCCGGAGCAATTGAATAGCAACCAGGATTTTCTTACGGCCGAAAACCTTGCGGACGTTTAAGATCAAAGGCTTTCCTCCTGCGCGTGCGGCCGCAAGGGATAGCAAGGCGCCGGCCGCAAGCCTGCCCGAATCCCCGGCCAGAAGGGAATAGAATAGGCAAATAGCTTGCGACCGGTCCTTGCGGCCCGCATCTCCTACGGCCGATAATAGAATGAGGGCCATACAGTATAACAGTAATCATATTTTACCCATAACCATAATAATAAAAACAGGTTAACACATTCCCAGTCCAGGCCCAAGCCATAGTCCAAAACAGTCCATTCGTCCCTGTGCATGACAACTTCCCCTTCCTTTGTCAATGCAACATCCTGTCTATTATCTCCATCAGATGATGGGCAGCATGTTGTGGTATCAAGATCACTGTCCTGGAGGACGCTTCAAGGCAGTGCAGGGAAAACAGTACATCCAGGCAAGCAGGTCCAGCAAAATTGTGGGTGGATTCTTCCCCAGCAAAACCCTCTCCTCACAGGCCAGGGAAAAGGCCTGACCTGCTTCTTCCCCAGCAAAACCCTTTCCTTCCAGGCCAGGGAATACTCCTGACCTGCTGTTTCTGGAGCGGTACTCAGCCCTATGTATAAAATTGAGGAGCACAAGTTTCCCATTGTCAGGCGTGAACTTTCTCCGGAATGAACTGGGATACTAGAGTTCCAAAGTGGGCTAGTAACATTCTCTGGTGTCATCCATGCCAGAGTTATGGGCAGTTCTGGCATTAGGTGTGGTAGTTCAGTAGCTAACCCCATCCCAAAAATCCTGGCCAGTGGCCCCTCCCTTCCAGTGTTAAAGGTACACCAACAGTGTCTTTGGGCAGCTTCAGGGTAGTCAATGTAGGGAGGCCAGGTGACAAACCACACTCTGGGGTAATCTTGGGGGCCCATCCTCCCCAACCAAGCCAGTACAAACAGCTGGTGGTATTTACAACCGGCATTGGGCCTAGGGTACCACAACTAGTCACCATTCTTCCCCTCCCCATGTCTGCTATTTCTCCTGTCCAGTGTTTGTGTGGCAGGGAATTTGATGGGCTTTCTGGCTTACCCAATTCACGTGGTCCCAGGGGCTTAGTGAGTTTCAGTACCTGCTTATCAGGGATTATCCCTATTCCACCCCCAAAAGCCAGTGCCAATGATCTTTCTTTCCACTTCGATTAGGGAAAACATTATTCTGGGGCATCCCATAAAACAATAGTTCCACTAATGACTGTACCTGCCGCATCTGCCAGTCTGTACTCCTCCTGATGGCCTTGTCTATGATCTCTACTCCTTGGGGCTACATTGTGCTCACTGTCTCCCAGCCCCCTTCTTCTGAAACCTTCTTCTTCTGAAGTCTGGGCACATCTCTCACCTCCTTCTTGATCTTTAGTTCCTGGATCCTTGGGCAAAATCTCCTGGCTCTCTCCATCTGAGACTGCCTGTGTGTAGATACAGACAGACCCTGAGTACCGGCTGTTACTTGCCTCCTACACAGTGTGGAGAGCAGCTCTGCTTGTTGTTTCTGCTACAGTGTCTGTGGGTGGTTCCTGGACAATGGTTAACCTGGGAAACTCCCCACTATGTTTATAGTCCATACCTTTCTCTTTTGACCCAGCCTTGGAAAAAAAAAGCTGAGTCCCTGTAGTCTCTGCTAGGTGGTTGTGTTCCATATCTGACTGGCATGAGCCCTCCCGCTTGGTGGCTACAACCCATCCAGGGATGCTTCATCTAGAAAGTCTACATATTCCACCTCCAGTTGTAACTCCTACTGAATCAAAGGCCAAAGTAAGCTAGCTGTCTGGGAGCCTGGCTCCAGTCCTAGCATTTGACAGCGCTTGGAAAACATACTCAGCTGTCTTCTTTCAATCACCAAGCCAAAATCCGGACCCCAATATAGACAATGTCCCCAACTACCTCCTCCATCCTCAATGAAAAACAGGGCACCCCATGAGGTATCCCCACAGGTCCCACCCAATTAGCATATTGCTTCTTCTAAAGTCTGGGCACATCTCTCACCTCCTTCTTGATCTTTAGTTCCTGGATCCTTGGGCAAAATCTCCTGGCTCTCTCCATCTGAGACTGCCTGTGTGTAGATACAGACAGACCCTGAGTACCGGCTGTTACTGCCTCCTACACAGTCTGGAGAGCAGCTCTGCTTGTTGTTTCTGCTCCAGGGTCTGTGGGTGGTTCCTGGACAATGGTTAACCTGGGAAACTCCCCACTATGTTTATAGTCCATACCTTTCTCTTTTGACCCAGCCTTGGAAAAAAAAAAGCTGAGTCCCTGTAGTCTCTGCTAGGTGGTTGTGTTCCATATCTGACTGGCATGAGCCCTCCCGCTTGGTGGCTACAACCCATCCAGGGATGCTTCATCTAGAAAGTCTACATATTCCACCTCCAGTTGTAACTCCTACTGAATCAAAGGCCAAAGTAAGCTAGCTGTCTGGGAGCCTGGCTCCAGTCCTAGCATTTGACAGCGCTTGGAAAACATACTCAGCTGTCTTCTTTCAATCACCAAGCCAAAATCCGGACCCCAATATAGACAATGTCCCCAACTACCTCCTCCATCCTCAATGAAAAACAGGGCACCCCATGAGGTATCCCCACAGGTCCCACCCAATTAGCATATTGCTTCTTCTAAAGTCTGGGCACATCTCTCACCTCCTTCTTGATCTTTAGTTCCTGGATCCTTGGGCAAAATCTCCTGGCTCTCTCCATCTGAGACTGCCTGTGTGTAGATACAGACAGACCCTGAGTACCGGCTGTTACTGCCTCCTACACAGTCTGGAGAGCAGCTCTGCTTGTTGTTTCTGCTCCAGGGTCTGTGGGTGGTTCCTGGACAATGGTTAACCTGGGAAACTCCCCACTATGTTTATAGTCCATACCTTTCTCTTTTGACCCAGCCTTGGAAGAAAAAAAAAGCTGAGTCCCTGTAGTCTCTGCTAGGTGGTTGTGTTCCATATCTGACTGGCATGAGCCCTGCCACTTGGTGGCTACAACCCATCCAGGGATCCTTCATCTAGAAAGTCTACATATTTCACCACCAGTTGTAACTCCTACTGAATCAAAGGCCAAAGTAAGCTAGCTGTCTGGGAGCCTGGCTCCAGTCCTAGCATTTGACAGCGCTTGGAAAACATACTCAGCTGTCTTCTTTCAATCACCAAGCCAAAATCCGGACCCCAATATAGACAATGTCCCCAACTACCTCCTCCATCCTCAATGAAAAACAGGGCCCCCCATGAGGTATCCCCACAGGTCCCACCCAATTAGCATATTGCTCCTCCAGAGCAACCTCCTCATCTATCAGTTCCTTTAGCCGTTCCATTAGCTTGTAACCTTGCCATAGTCCCAGAAATTCCATCCATTTGTTTAGAAAGCCCATTCCTTCACAGTCCTTTCCAGTCACCACAGAATTCTCTGTCTCTCCTGGGACATACCCCGTCATCAGGAGCTGGGAAAGGGCCATTGCTTACTCCTCTCCACTACCCCTGTAGCTCTTGTATGATCTGTGTCCTTAGGTCCATCAGCTGCTCTGTAGTAATATCCTCTGGCATGGCTGCTTTCCATCTCTTGAATCTCCTGAACGCTTCCTCCACCTCTGTTGCAGACATCTCTTTATAAGTTTCTATCTTCCTGTAGTTTATACAGAGGTCCCACCAATGCCACATCCTGCTTCCTTGATGGGCTTGGCAGGAACCTAGTTCAAGCCTACCCCAGCAGGACTATGTAGTGTTTACTACCTTCCTTAGAATTAGGATTAATTCACAGACTGACACTTACACCTTGTTTATGTAAGTACAGACACAACTGTCATACCTTTATTATTTGTCACTTTTTATACAATTTTCTGGCACACAGGCAGGCCAATCACAGTAAGCCTCATCCCCGAATAATAGGCTGCTCATGCTTACTGGGAAATCCTGTATATCTGATAAACTCAGGCCCTTAATCTCATCCTGGTGATTATATTTAGGTGGGCTGAGTGAGTTATCACCAGATAACAACACTGTAACATAATAAGCTGCCCCTGCTTACTAGGAAACCCTGTACATCTGATGGCTCAGGTCTTAATCTCATCTTGGTGATTGTATCAACGATAATCATTTGCTGTAATCTTGAAGTGTGTGTACAAGGATTATCTATGAGACTACGGTCTTGAGCGTTTGGCCGATGCAATAGCCGCAGAATATCAAATGTTTTTTTACAACAATTCCTATAACATGAAACATAATACATAAATCAATATACATACAGTATAACAGTGTAATCATATTTTAACCATAAGCACTAAGAAATACATAAACGTAACTATAAAAACAGTGTAACTCTGGCCAGTCAGGCCCAGGCCATAGAATAAAACAGTCCAGTCAGGCCCTGGGCATGACAATTCTATGTAATAAAATTATTTTATTATTTGATGTTATTTAAAAATAAATTTTTAAGAGAAATTGAAAAAGGAAATTCATAATATTTTACACAAACACAAAAGTTTATACTTTTCCAGTCAAGCAACCTTTCTGACCCACCACCAGCATACAGCCTTATTCAATTTCCAGCTGGCAGCTCACTCGCAGAGGGCCGGATGTCTCAGAGTGAGCTGTGAGCTGCTTTTCCGAGGCTATTCAATTAGCATCGGTCGAGTCTCTGCGCCCGAAATCTAAAATCGGAAACCAATGTTTCCGACGTAGCTAGAGCTGGGCTTGCAGCTCACTGTCAGCCAATGGGAGGTGAGACCGTCATGATTGACGGTTCTCAAAGCTGCGAGTGCTCTCGCAGCCTCCCAATATGTTAACCCTGCTGCAGGGATCTCGCACGGGACCCCTGCAGGGTACCCACATTAACCAGCATAATGCGGGGGGTCCCATCGCGACCCCCACAGCGTGCCCACATCAACATCATGCTGGAGGTCCCCATTGGGGACCCCCGCAATGTCTCCACATTAACCCCTGCAGCAGAGGTCCCTATTGGGACCCAGAAGGGGAATCATATAATATATGATTAAAATGCCCAACTTTTAAGCTCAATTATCCACAGCTCAATTTTTTTAACAAACAATCAAATGTAATTTTTAATATTTATATATGTGTAGTTTTCATTTCTGCAATTCCTTGGACTTTAACTCTTCCACTTTAATGTAATTATATTTTATGCAGTTGATGTGATCATTAGATGGACCAAAACTTTTTTGTTGATAAATGAAACCCTCTCAATATTCTTCTGTTCACATTAGGTCTTCATAGTGGAGACATGGACATAATATCAGTTATTAAGGAAGAGGAGGATGAGAGAGATGATCAGGAGATTCACCAGGAGGAAATCTGTTCAGATCCCTGTGCAGGTGAGTGACAGGTGTATGAGTCATAAGGGGGAGGAGACTCAGCTGTGCATGTGAGTGACAGGTGTATGAGACACAAGGGGGCGGAGACTCAGCTGTGCAGGTGAGTGACAGGTATATGAGTCACAAGGGGCAGGAGACTCAGAGCTGTGCAGGTGAGTGACAGGTGTATGAGTCACAAGGGGCGGAGACTCAGAGCTGTGCAGGTGAGTGACAGGTGTATGAGTCACAAGGGGGCGGAGACTCAGCTGTGCAGGTGAGTGACAGGTATATGAGTCACAAGGGGCAGGAGACTCAGAGCTGTGCAGGTGAGTGACAGGTGTATGAGTCACAAGGGGGAGGAGACTCAGAGCTGTGCAGGTGAGTGACAGGTGTATGAGTCACAAGGGGCGGAGACTCAGAGCTGTGCAGGTGAGTGACAGGTGTATGAGTCACATGAGGGAGGAGACACAGAGCTGTGCAGGTGAGTGATAGGTGTATGAGTCACAAGGGGGCGGAGACTCTGAGCTGATGGACAAACCATCATCCCATCAGTAACATATAGACAATAATACTGCAGCACATTACAGGTTTGAGGTTGGACATAAGATCAGTTGCATTCACTTGTATTCACCATTACATGAGGAGTCTTACTGGGAAGATCTGTTTTTTTTATTTTTAACAAGTGTTTAGATGTTTATAAAATAATAAATTTAACTGGAGATGGCTGGAGCTGGAATAATAATAAAAAGTGACCAGTAACAGAAGTTACTGACCGATATATACAGGACAGATACGTTCCTCACTCACTAATATCATCCCTATCACTCAGTCATTCTATTTACTATTTTGCTCTGTTCAGAAGATAATTACCTTTTCTGAGCTTGAGCATTATTTTTGGTGGATTATGTGATATAGTAAAAAATGTTTTATCTGTGTAGGGCACGGTTGAGTTAAAGAGTATTACCTGGTATATCAGTTCTCAGGTTGTGCCGGATGTTTGACCTTCTAACAAGTTTTGCTCTTTACCAGCTCCTAGACTCTTCCTCCCACCCGTCCCCGCTCCTCCTCAGATTCCTCAGGAGGAGGATGAGATGATCTGGTACTTCCATCTCCTTAAGAACGTGACACATTTTGTTGTGATGCACACAGTCAAAAACTTTAGATTAGTCTATGAAGTAGAAGTAAAAGTTTTTTCTGGACCTCTCTTGCTTTCTCTATTATCCAGTGGATATTGGCAATTTTATATCTTATGCCTCTGCAAAACCCGGCTTGCACATCTGGTATTTCCCAGTCCATATATTGTTGGAGCCGAACTTGCAGGATATTAAGTATTACCTTGCTGTTTTTTTAAATAAGTGCAATTGTTTGATAATTGGAGCACTCTTTGGCACATTTTTTTTTTGATTGGGATGTAGACTGACCTTTTCCAGTTTACTGGCCACTGTTTTCCACATTTGTTGGCATAAGGCTAGCAACACTTTCACAGCATCATCTTTTAAGATGACATCTGGCTTCAGCTAACTGGTCAAACTATTGAGCCTATCAGTACCGTTAAGACCATTCATGTATGGATCTTCTGCGTATGCCTGCCTCATCCTCTTTATCTGATTTATTTCTAAGTGCTTACCATTGTTGTCTTTTATCATGAAACATTACTTTGAGATCGCAACTTTCTTGAAGAGATCTCTTGACTTACCCATTCTATTATCTTCTTCTATCTCTTTACATCTTACATTGTAGAAGGTCTCCTTGTCTCTTGCTATCCTCTGGAATTCTGCATTCAGTTGAACAAATATTTCCTATTTCGACAATTTTGTCTCTCCTGGGCTACATTCAAACCCTCATCAGACAGACAGTTTGCCTTCTTAGTTTTTTTTTCATTTGGGGATATTATTTTTTCTTATTTGTTATTTATGTTATCTGGACAATGTCACAAACTTCTGTACTATGTTCTTCAGGTTTTCTATCATCCATGTCTATTCACTTAATTCTATTATTTACCTCTTTCATATTCACTGGGAATATTATTAATTTTTCATCTGCTTGGTCAGATTTTCCCTCTTGTCCCTCTTAGTTCTGAACTTTGCAAGAAGCTCCTGGTCTGAGATGCAGTCCGCTCCAGGTCTTGTTTTTGCTGACTGTATAGAGCTCCTCAATTTTTTTGCTACAAGGCATATAGTCCATCTGGTGATGTCAATGTGTAGAGTCGCCTCGGAGGCTGTTGGAAGAGGGTGTTTACGATGACAAGAGATTTTTCTTAACATAATTCTACTAATCACTGACCTGCTTAATTTTGTACTCCAAGGCCAAACTTGTCCGTTATTCCAGATATCCTTAGATTTCCTACTTTCGCATTCCAATCTCCTGTGACATATATTCTTAAAGATATATCTATGAGGTGTTGAATATCTTCGTAGCAATGGACCTCTACGGCATCCATGGTTGGAGCGTAGACTTTTGTACCATTGTAGTACAAACATTAATCCACTTCTTTGGTAAACCTTTGATTGATTATGAGGGCTACTCCATTTCTTCTGTGTGATTCTTGACCACAGTAAAAGATCTGATGGTTGTCTGATATGAAAAGAATGTCCCATTCCAGTTGAGTTAACAAATTTCCACGATATCAATGGGGGGGGGGGGGTAAAAAAAAACCTGACTTTTTATATGTAGGTAAAATAATATTCTAAAGGTTAAACTTTGGGGGGGGGCTGCGACATTTTACTTTCTGTGAGAATGAAACTGACGCAATGGCCATTTCTCATTGATGTAGTCCCTTTTCCTGTCTCGAATGTCCCACTCGCACACAAAACAGCAACCATTTAGTATAGCCTAGCTGCAAACCAAGTAACATCACAATGGCTTTCAGATCCCCCCCGATGTTCCAGTTGTATTTGGCATAATGGATTATTTCCAACAGGAATTACATATTTTCCCATGATCCTTTCATATTAGCAGCATAAGCTAATGGCATAGGGATTATATATGTTTTAAAGGTTATAGATAAAATGATTTGGATATAAAAGAACATTTTTATCAGCATCCTTACTTTTCTACTTTTCCTCTATTATACCCCCTAAATGCTAGGTATGTATATCCAACAAATATATCATGGCATGTTTAGTTTAATAGAATTCCCTATTTTCTTCTAAAAATTAAAAGTAATATTTTACAATATTGTGGTCAAAAGAGTAATACAAAATGTATTTTTTAGTCCAGCATAGATATTACTCTAAGTAATCAATTTACACTCAAGATACTGGGGAATATCAGTATATAGACTCTGTGCATCCATAGTTACAAAGTACCAAGATCCTCATTCAATTGAGCAATTGTAAGTTACAGTAGCCCGTAATGGAGGCCGTAAGCTAATTTGCTATTCATTTGGCATTTTTTTGGCGAGCCGAAAACAGCTTACGTGCTACAGGCTTGAAATTCTTGCAGTTGTTAAAACCAGAACTTACAGCCCATCGAAGCCTTTCATCTTTCATGTCCGCAAGAGTTCCGATCGCTAAAAATCGCTATTCAATTGCTACAATCCCTCAAGACCGCAAACGCAGACAAGCCCGCAAACGGCAAATGTCGGCCAAAATCTTACAGGTTCCAAATAGGACCCGCAAAGGGTTTACACACTAGTTTGTAAAACTGCAAAACACAATACAAACACACCAATGCACTTTAAAATATGGGGAAAGCAATGGAAGGCATTAGAATTACTTGCACAACAATTCCCAATTATCAAATAGGTTAAAACATTTTTTTTTTAAATCATATGTTGTAATGGTAATGCATATGCCAATATGAAAAGCCATGCTGCACAAAGGCTCTAATGTGGACCCTAAAAATACAAAGATCATCTTCTATACATCTCACTCATCGCATCTACATTGACAAAACAAATAGTGGCCAAATTCCACCGCCGCATGACATATATCAAGTACCAGGGGAACATTTGACATTTGGTTGTTCAGTCCCTCATTTGTGTCTGACTCTCTCTCCCTATGGACTGCAGCACATTTAGCTATGTCTCTGCCTGTGCTTTTCCACAAGGTTTGCTCTGCAAAAGATACTGGAGTGTGTTGCCAGTTCCTTCTCTAGTGGACTGTGATTTCTCTGACCTCTCTGCTATGACCCGCCCACCTACAGTGGCCCTACATGGTATAGCTACCAGCTTCATTGTGGTACACAAGGCCCTTAACCACCATCAGTTAGCAATCCAGAAGGGGCCTTGGCAGAGGAGAGGAGCAGACGAGCTGCTGGTGTGTGGTGGAGGCCTCTGGGGTGGAGGAAGCAGGGCTGGGGACCAGAGCACTGCGCAAGTCATCCATAGTTAGGTGTTGGAATGCGCTCTGGTCCGCCCCCATCCCGAGCAGCCCAGCAAGGTAAGATTCAGTCATCAGATGGTGCCTTCTCTCCTCCCTATTGCGCCTGGCCAGGCTGCGCATCACCTCTGCATGATTGGCGGAGATGCTGGCCTGTATCCCCCAAAGACACTCCATCTACTGCTGCATGATGGCCAGCATCTCCGCCTGCGCATCCTGGCTTGGTGTTAGGGATGGAGGTCCGTAGGCTGTTACTGTGTGAGAATGTGGCGGTGATGGTTGCCCAGTGGGTATGGGGCCTGGCTGGAGCCTCGCTCAATGCGGGTGGTGGTGTTGCTGGGCCTGGTGGTGGTGGTGGCCAGTCTGCAGCACTCGTGAGGGGAGGAGGAGATGGGGTCAAGTCCTGCTCGTCCCTCCAGTAGGAAGACCCTTGATGGCCCTGCAGGTGACCTCACAGCCCAGATGACATACTCCTCCGACAAACCAGGGTCCTTGGCTCCACTTCTTTCCTCCTCACTCTGCGCCGGTTCCCCGCCTCTGGCTTACCACTGGACCCAGACCTCCTTGATGCTGAAATAGAGAAAAGAAAGGTATATTACTTATTAGTATGATGAATAATACATTGTTTTGTGTTCATTCCTAACTATCTGACATCTAGGTTTAAACCTGGATGATTCACTTAATTGCAACTATGAGCAGCTATCATCGTGTGTGTGATGTACATGTGGGGGCATGTTGGTGTATGTGATATTCACCTGACATGGAGGCTGGATTCAGCGGCGAGCATCTGGCTCAAAAGGTCCTTGGCCACCCTCTCCCACTTGTTATAATGCACAGTCACTTTGGGGCCACCACTTGGTGCTGCAGCTTGCTTGTCCTCCTTGGCCATCATCCTCCTCACCTTGGCCCTGATGTCGTCAAAGCGGTGTTTCACCGACCTCATATGCCTTTCCGCTGTTACCTCTGTTGTTACTGTGGCCACTACCTCCTTCCAAGCCAGGGCTCTAGGGCTGGGCCTAACTTCCCTCCCCCCGCTAGGATAACGGGGATTCCACGGATGGCACCAAGGAGGACCACATTTTCCTGGTGCGTGTATTTCAGGGCCCTGTGCTTGCCCTTAGCATCTTGCCCTCCTTACTGTGGATGGGGATCCTTAGCTCCCTGAACTGTCCCTGAGGCCTGTCCCTCCCCCAAACTACCACCCCCCTGGGATCAGGCCACTCCCCCTCTGTTCCTAGACTGGATGTGCCATTTCCTCTGGGCATTCTGCCACCACTCATCTCCTTCACTTCACTATCCTCCTCTCCTCTGCTCTCCACCTCCTCTACTCCTCCTCCGCTCTCCACCTCTTCTACTTTTCCACCACTCTCTGCCTCCTCTGCTCTCCATCTACTCCACCACTCTTCTCTCCTCTGCTCTCCACCTCCTCCTCCACTATGAACCTCCTCCAACTGCTCTTCTAACTCCTCTTACAACTCTTCCTCCTCTCCTCCACCATTCCCCAGGGCCACCTTTCCTTCCTCTTTCTCCTCCTCGCCTCTCCTCATCTCCACCTCTTCACTCCTCTCCCCTCCTCTCTCCTCGCTCCATTTAAATCCCCAAAAGAATATAAGGATAAACATAAATAAGTGTGTCTGTATATATATGAAGGTAAAAATGTGTGTGTTTTATGTGTATTTTTTAACTGTTGGGGGATGGGGTGTGGGTTATGGGATGGGGGAGTGTGTATGGAGTGACCTAGCTCTATGTGTATCTATGTGTGTAATTTAAGTTATGTGTATTGTTATTATGTGTAATTAGAGATTAAGTGTAAATTCGTACATAGATGAATATAAAAGAACAAAACTGCAATATTCTGCTCTTAAAACTCTCCTACTCTCACTCACTCTGCTCATACCACCAAATCTGGGACCTGCGTGCTACTTCGGAAGGATCCACAACACAGTTAATGCATGGGCGGGCGGAACGCAACTTAATAATCTCTCTTTGTCAATAATTTTAGACTAGACCAATTTCTATTAGCTGAAAGGCTTTGCGCCGCACTCTGCGCACCACATCTATTCCAGCCCATTAACAGTTTGCAGCCGCAGGAGGGGTTTACAGGCATAAAGTTTCGGGTCGTAACTTGCACCCTTGATCAATTGAATAGCACCGGCTTTGTAGCAGACCACGAGCCTGCAACATTCCCACAGACATAAGGCTTATATACCACGAGATTAGGCCTTCAAATTGAGGCTCCAATTTTCTTTAATACATCCAACAGTCTTTAACAGAACACTAAAGTCTTGGATCAAAATGCTATATTTTTTTAAAAACATTTTCCTGAAATAAATTAAATATTTTCGGATTACTTGCTTTATTTTGTCATCCATATTTCATTTCCCTAACAGGAAAACAGGACTTTATTAAAAAATAAAATATAATACATAATATTATACATCAAACAAAACCATTCCACTGATAAAAAAACAATTGTACTTACACAATTCAAATAAATATAAAATCATATTTTAAGCAAAATACCATAATTGACAATAATTGGTGATGCACAAGATCAGGCTACACTGTTCAGACATTTACCAAATTGACTATTTATTATATATAAGTTGTACACAGGACAAAAATCATGTGCATGTTCTGAATGTGGGAAATGTTTCAGTCGGGCCCACATCTCAATGAACATATGAGAACTCACACAGAGGAAAAAACATTTGCATGTTCTGAATGGGGAAATGTGGGAAATGTGTTAGGCAGGCCACACATCTCAAGCGACAAATAAGAACTTACAGAAGGAGAAAAAACATTTACATGTTCTTATTGTGGGAAATGTTTCAGTCATACCACAAGTGTGAAGCTACACATGAGAACTCACACAGGAGAAAAACATAAGAAAACTCACAAAGTCATTTTAAACTGAATTTCCCTATATGTAACATTTTTAATATTCATCAGCCACTTTTCATCTCACTTTTCTACTTAAAAACTATAATTTAAAATGTTTAAGAATGAAAAGAAAAAAGTGAATAGAAAATAAAACACCACCCAGTGTTCTCTATGGAGCCTCTTTATCAACAAGTTTCAATTTGATCCTGTTTTATAAATCGTCTGCATCAAAAACATAGGAAGTGAGGATATTTATCACAATAATTTTATCCAACCTAGGTCTAATGAAAATGCACAAATATTTTCATGTTACCGTATATACTCGAGTATAAGCCGAGTTTTTCAGCCCTTTCTTTAAGGCTGAACAGGGCCCCCTCGGCTTATACTCGAGTCACTCTCCCCTGTGTCTCTCTAACCCCCCCCCCTGTGTCTCTCTAACCCCCCCCTGTGTCTCTCTAACCCCCCCGTGTCTCTCTAACCCCCCCCGTATCTCTCTAACCCCGTGTCTCTCTAACCCCCTTGTATCTCTCTAACACCACTGTCTCTTTCCCTCCCCCCTCCTCATCCTCAACCCCCCTCCTCATCTTAAACCCCCCTCCTCACTTTTCCCCTCTAAATTCCTCCCTCTCTCCTTTTCCCCTCACTTACCTCCATCTGCAGCTGTTCCTCCGCTCCTCCATGCTCCTTCCTGCGTCGGGACCCGCCATATGCTAATAATGTGACGTCACATGTGCGCCACGTCATTAGCATTGGCCGGGTCAAGACACAGGAAGGAGCATGGAGGAGCGGAGGAACAGCTGCAGATGGAGGTAAGTGAGGAGAAACCGAGAGGGGGAGGTATTTGGAGGGGTAAAGTGAGGAGGAGGGTTTAGGATAAGGAGGGGTAAAGTGAGGAGGGTGTTTTAGGATGAGGATGGTGGGGGTTTAGGAGGAGGATGGGGGTTGAGGAGGGGGGATTGAGGAGGGGGGATTGAGGATGGGGGAGGTTGAGGAGGGTGGTTGAGGAGGGGGTTTAGAATGAGGAGGTGGTTTGAGGATGGGGGGGTTGAGGAGGGGGGTTGAGCAGGAAGGTTGAGGATGAGGAGGGAGGGGGACTGAGGGGGGTGGTTTAGGATGAGGATGGTGGGTTGAGGTTGAGGATGGGGGGTTGAGGATGAGGAGGGGGGTTGAGGAGGGTGATAAGGGAGGGGGGGAAGAAACACAGGGAAGGGAGAGGGGGGAAGAGACACAAGGGAGAGAGAGGGGAGACACAAGAAAAGGGCACACAAGAGGGGGACGCAGAGGGCACAAGAGGGACATGGGGGCAGCACATTTCCCACCCTCGGCTTATACTAGAGTTACAAATTTTTCCCAGTATTTTGTGGTAAAATAGGTGCCTCGGCTTATACTCGGGTCGGCTTATACTCGAGTATATACGGTATATTGTTTCACATTTATAATTAAAAAAACTACCTTTTCACACATCTTTCCTATTATCACCGCCTGCAGATCACTTAATTCTTTTTCAGATATATACCTATTACTGAACCTCAAAAAGAGGACATTATTACAAGTTATTACTATTACTATTTATAATTCTCATGAAGTCTTCAGAATCATTTGATCTTCTGTATTTTTATGATTTTCACCTCCCAATTAAAGGGAAATAGGAAATGTGCCGCCCTTTATTACCCAAGTGTACAGAGCCGTCCTCAGACCCAAATTACCAACATGGCGACCACTGCCCGGTAAATAGAAGTGCTGTGATATCTGTACCATGAGCTGCTGGGACCCTCAGCCAGGAAAACAGGAGTATCATCTTTATAGTATATCCAGTGTTATATTTACTATAAAAAATGATTTTATTATTTTAATTTAACCTCCATGTCTGCACATAGTAAAATATTATTATTATTATTATTATTAGAGAGGGGGATAGTTCAGGTGCAGAGATGTAGATATGGGTGTCAGCAGCATAGACATGATACTGAAATCCAAAAGAATGTATTAGGTCACTGAGGGAGGCTGTATAAATGGAGACAAGAAGGGACTAAACCTTGGGGCACGCCCACATAGGGCGAGGAGGTGAAGAGGCGCCAGAGAAGGAGACACTAAATGTTCGATGTTCTAGATAAGATGTGAACCAAGAGAGAGCAGTGTCACTGATGCCAAGAGAGTGGAGAATTTGGATAAGAAGAGGATGATACCAATCACATCTTCAAATAGCGAGGCCACTAATAGAGTCACCATGTCTGCAAGACGTGATAGATACACACAGGCAGAGGAACCAAAATAACATAGAGACCCATAGCTGGAAAACCTAAAGACTCATAATGTTGTGAAATATCTATAGACCCACCAAGTCTGCACATAACAGGGCATCCATAGACTCAGCTTGTCTGCACTTAGTAGGTCCTATCTATAGACTCACCATGTCTGTACATAGTAGGACCATTTATAGACTCACCATGTCTGTACAAAGCAGGACCATCTATAGACCCCACATGTCTGCACATACCATCTATAGAGGCACTCACCATGTCTGTACATAGTAGGACCATCTATAGACCCCACCCCCCATATCTGCACATAGCAGGACCATCTATAGAGGCACTCACTGTGTCTGTACATATCAATACATCTATAGACCCCCATGTCTGCACATGGCAGGACCATCTACTGTATAACAGTGCCTTACAAAAGTATTCACCCCTTGGCATTTTTCTTGTTTTGTTGCCTCAGAACCTGGAATTAACATGGATTGTTTGAGGATTTGCATCATTTAATTTACAGAACATGCCCACAACTTTGAAGATGTTTTTTTTTTATATTATTGTGAAGCAAACAACAAAGACACAATAACAGAAAAAGTCAATGTGCATAACTATTCACCCCCCTAAAGTCAATACTTTGTAGAGACACCTTTTGCGTCAATCACAGCTCCAAGTCACTTTGGATAAGTCTCTATGAGCTTGCCAAATCTTACCACTGGGATTTTTGCCCATTACTCCTTGCAAATGCTTCAGCTTTTTTAAGTTGGATGGTTTGCGCTTGTGAACAGTAATCTTTAAGTCTGACCACAGATGTTCTATTGGATTGAGGTCTGGGCTTTGACTAGGCCATTCCAACACATTTACATGTTTCCCCTTAAACCACTCAAGTGTTGCTATAAAAAATGTGTGTTTGGGGTCATTGTCCTGCTGGAAGGTGAACCTCCGTCCTAGCCTCAAATCATGCACAGAATGATACAGCTTTTGCTCAAGAATATCCCTGTATTTAGCACCATCCATCTTTCCCACAACTCTGACCAGTTTCCCTGTCCCGGCTGCTGAAAAACATCCCCACAGCATGATGGTGTTCTTTGGGTGATGTGTTGGTTTGCGCCAGACATAGGGCCTCATTCTATTATCGGCCGCAGCCGCTGCGGGGCCGCAAGGACCGGCCGCAAGCTATTCTGCTATTCTATTCCCTTACGGCCGGGGACTCCGGCAGGCTTGCGGCCGGTGCCTTGCTATCTCTTGCGGCCGATCGCGCCGGAGGAAAGCCTTTGATCTAAAACGGCCGCAAGAGATTTGCAATTCAATTGCTCCGGGAAACCTCTCTGCAAGGCTAAAAGCGAGCCGCAGTTACTTGCAGGAAAAAGGTCTCGCTAGCACCAATTAAGCACATAAAATAGCTCAAATAAAGCCATCCTGCACTTTGAGAAGACTATAAAGGGATTTTAGGTGTTAGAAAAAATAGCACATAATTATCCTGTACTCAAATCCGTAAAATATTTAATTTTTAATATCCGTAAAATATACATGTAAAAAGTCCAGAGTGCTTGGAGCACCTCAGACACACCCCCGCCGCAGCCGGCAAATAAACAGTTAATTTGAACTCGGGTTTGGGCAGATGTGCAAGCTTGAGAGTGGGTTCCTTTTATTCCTCATGTCCCCCAATATGATCCCTAGCATTTACAGAGCTGTACAGTGCAGGCTTGAATTTATTTTTCAGTTTTTATATTTCACAGTTTACGGCCGGTTCCAAGATATGCGGCCGGCCGTAAGAGGAGATCCTTGCGGGGCCGTATAATAGAATCGCGAGTTAACTGAACCCTCGCAAGGAATCGCAGCCTTACGGCCGATTTACGGCCGATAATAGAATGAGGCCCTTAGCATTTTCTTTGATGGCTGAAAAGTTCAATTTTAGTCTCATCAGACCAGAGCACCTTCCTCCACACATTTTGGGAGTCTCCCACATACCTTTTCGCAAACTCAAAGGTGCCATTTTGTTTTTTTTGCTGAAAGTAATGGCTTTCTTCTGGCCACTCTGCCATAAAGCCCAACTCTATGGAGCGTACGGCTTATTGATGTCCTATGTACAGATACTCCAGTCACTGCTCTGGAACTCTGCAGCTTCTCCAGGGTTACCTTAGGTCTCTGTGCTGCCTCTCTGATTAATGCCCTCCTTGCCCGGTCCGTGAGTTTTGGTGGGTGGTCGTCTCTTGACAGATTTGCTGTTGTGCCATGTTCTTTCCATTTGGTAATGATAGATTTGCTGGTGCTCCTGGGGATCATCAAATATTTGGATATTTTTTTATAACCTAACCCTGACTTGTACTTCTCAACAACATTGTCTCTTACTTGTTTGGAGAGTTCCTTGGTCTTCATGGCAGTGTTTGGTTAGTGGTGCCCCTTAGGTGTTGCAGCCTCTGGGGCCTTTCAAAAAATATGTATATATGTAATGACAGATCATGTGACACTTAGATTGCACACAGGTGGACATCATTTCAATAAGTATGTGACTTCTGAAGGTAATTGGTAGGGGCTTCATAACAAAGGGGGTGAATACATACGCACATGCCAATTTTCTGTTTTCTATTTCTAAAAAAATAGTTTTGTGTATATATTTTTCTCATTTCACTTTACCAACTTAGACTATTGTGTTCTGATCCATCACATGAGATTCAGATTAACAAAACATTGAACTTAAGGAAGCCACAACTGACACCAGTTATTCAGCATATATCCCACCGCTCACCTCTGGATGCCATAATATATAACACTTAATGCGTAATAAGAAGTTTATTCACTTTGTTCATAATAATTGGATATCTTGTTGTGCTAGTACTAGAGCATTGTTTGTTTTCTTGTTTATTATTTCATCTGTTGATTCCCATAACAATTTAGAATTATTCTAATTATTAATGAATTTGTTTTTAAGGAATAAATACTGGGGATTTTTACTGCCACAATGTCTCTACATACATTGCATGTTCCGGGATTTTGCTGGATTTGTTAACTCTGTACCAAACTGAATGATTTAAACTTGGTTCAATCTTAGAGATGAGGATATTTTATCTGCCACAGGCTACCCTGTACAATAGTGACACAAAGAGGACACACTGGGGTATATTTATTAAGTGGGAATAAAAGTGGCGATACTTGAGGATAAGGCGGTATAAGTCAGCTAAACATGATACCCCCACTTTCTATGTTTTCTATAGAAGTTATTTGGGAGTAAGGATAAAGTCTGATATATAACTTCTGTGATGGAGCTATTGCTGGTGCAGCAGATGCAAAGCAGCAGGGCCCACAGCTATTGACAGCCAACTGGAGTAAAGAGAGACTCTTAATGTATTGGTGAAGGGCAGAAAATTATGAGTCATCTAACATCATTCTATATTTTTGGTGTTTTATTCGACCCTATGGTTGTATGTATGTATGGTTCCTATAGAAAACGTAGGAATTGAAGATATTTAACTCCACTTTTTTATTGATACTTTTATCCCTACTTGTTTAACCCACTGAGCCTGACACCAGTCACTAGCAAAAAAATATATTTAGAACCTAAAATACTCTGACTCTCACATAGCTGGACTTATTCAGGTTGTTTATTGCAGCATAGCTTAATTATTATAATTATAGCTTAATTATTAATGACTACAGCAAAATTCAAGCACTACCTCGCTAGCAATACTCCTATTTGCATGTAATATATGTATGTACAGTAACTCATACTGGAAGAAGCTTCCCCATAGAATCTACAGGACACCTATAGGAATGATCCTGTACTCAGTGCTACTTGTCACATTCTTCACCATGAGATCCACTTCTTACTTTTTTATTAGACAACCATTTTAAATAGAGAAAATGGAACCAAATCTTGCAACAAAATGTGTAAATTCAGTCAACACACCTGTAAAGTAGTCATAGCCACACACACACCAATAAGACTTATAACATAGAAAGGTCACGTTCTCCATTGTGATTTACATCATACAACGCAAATAATGTGAGATGGGCTGTTACACTGGGGAAAAACTCAAAATGTAATATACTTGGAGAGAACTTCAAAAGATTCAGGAGATGAAAACATTTAAAATGAAGATGTTCACATTCTTCATCACCAAACATACTGTAGATGTCGGGTTTCTAGCAAATTGCCAACATTTCTGTGTTTTCCATGCTTTGCTGCGTTTTGTTCCATTATTGTGTCTAGTTATGACCTGACTCTTACATACTTTTCTTCTGTAATGGTATCAGTTGTAACCAATCAGTGTTGCATTCAACTTGAAATAGTAGGGAACATCTCTATAAAGCTTAACTCTAAAGAAAATGTGTGTCTAATAAAAAATTAATAATCTTCCAGCTCACTCTGCATTTACCAATCATGGAGGCTGGGCGACCCAATGATGTCATGTCAAGCTTCTTTATTAGGTGTGAGGAACCTCAGAGACACAACAAATCATTGTAATGCTCTGAGAGGCTCCAGAGCTAATATACTATTTACAGACATTATCATTATCTTATCTAACGGAGGCCCCGGCTAAAGTACCGTCCTCAGAAGTTCCTTATCTATTCCTGACCACAAGATGTTTGCGTACTAAAAGAAAAATGTGTTAGATCCGTTTTTTTGCTTGTGCCAAAAATGGGTTCAAGGTAGAACTAGTCTGTGTCTGGGAACATCAGGGCTCCCACCACATTCTTTTGGCTATTAGATAAAACTTCCTTACAGCATAGAAAAGCATGCAGGATGTCTGTAGTTCATGTAGACAAGATGAAGACATATTCAAACAAAATGGAGGCCAAATAGTACCATTACACATAAGCTATTGATTTGTTAGTTGTAGCAAAAACATCACCTAGTTATGTTAGCAAATGGTTATAAATGGGTTATAGATACAAAATGGTTCCTTCATTGCAAAATGGAACTTGGTACAAAAGGCTAAATACAAAATGGTGGCTTAAAGTGCAACTATTGTATTAAGGTAAATACAAATATTCCCCTACTCAGTTTGAACCCCAACCACCCGTAGCGAGGCGAGCCGTTAACTCATAGCACTTAGCCAATGAGGCAATGAGCGCCACAGGCGCTCATTGCTGGCGAGCCTCGGGTAGCGAGGCGAGCCGTTGAACACGTCACACGCACGACTTAGAAAAAAAAAAACACCTCGGAACCAACCTTAATGTAACAAACACCAACACGCACTAAGAATCCAACTATAACAGCCGACCCTCGCGCAACTAAAAACAGTGAAAACACACCAAATACTCACACAAACTACATAAAAAGCTTACCCATAGCAAGGGGGGGCACCCAGGACCTCTGAAAGTGAAGTTACACCTCCATTTAAGTCCAAATTCCCGAGTTCAGACACACGAAAATCTGCTAAGCGAGAGAAAAAATGGGCGCCAAAAAAAAACGAAAACGAAGCTCACAGCCCAGCCCCATACAAATTAGACAAGAAGGGATCCGAGATAAGCTCGGAAACCCGCATTAACCCCAGGTGATCCGAGATAAGCTCGGAGCCCTGCATTAACCCCACATTAACCATCGCAGTGGGGGTCCCGATTGCGCGTGATCGGGGGGCCCCGCTGCAATCAAAATTAAAAATTACCGCGTTACAGGTCCTTAAAGGACCGTAAAGGTCCTTAAAGGTCCTGTTGTAAAAGAAAAAAAATATACACTGTCACCCTGTCAATCATGGGGGTCAATACAGACCCCCATAAAACCCTCATTAACCCTGTCACTCATGGTGGTCAATATAGACCCCCATAAGCCCTTCATTAACCCTGTCACTAATGGGGGTAAATACAGACCCCCATAAACCCATCATTAACCATGTCACTCATGGGGGTCAATAGAGACCCCCATAAGCCCTTCATTAAGCATGTCACTCATGGGGGTCAATACAGACCCCCATAAACCCTTGATTAACCCTGTCACTCATGGGGGTCAATACAGACCCCCATAAGCCTCTATTTATTCCCATCAGTCCCATAAGGGTATATTAACACCATTATGGGCCTGTTACAACACTACATTAACCACATAAGTGCAAACAGACACCAAGTATAAACACTATACTGCACTATACCACTCCCAATAAAACATTAAATATCAACTAAACACCCTCTACACTAACCTATTAACATCTACACTACCTACCCCCTATTAGTCCCAACCACTCTAATTAAAGAAAATAAAAAAGCCTAAAGTCACACAAAAAAATCTACATTACATGAAATAAAAAACTAACTCACAAAAAAAAATACATTACACAAAATAATAAAACCTAAGTCATAAAAAATAAAAAAGGAACATTACAGAAAATAAAAAAAAAACATTACAACCCCCCCACCTCACTACAGAAAAAAAAATACACACCTGAAAAGGAAACACATATAATACAAATACATACAAATACAATTACATAAAATTACAATACACTTACAATACTATCTAATATACATTACACAATCTATCTAAATAAATAGCATAATCTAATATACATCCTATCTATATAATAACACATTCCCAATCTATCTAAATTCCATAATCTAATATACGTCCTATCTATTTAATAATACATACCCAATCTATCTAAATAAATAGCATAATCTAATATACATCCTATCTATATAATAATACATTCCCAATCTATCTAAATAAATACCATAATCTAATATACATCCTATCTATATAATAATACATTCCCAATCTATCTAAATAAATAGCACAATCTAATATACATCCTATCTATATAATAATACATTCCCAATCTATCTAAATAAATACCATAATCTAATATACATCCTATCTATCTAATAATACATTCCCAATCTATCTAAATAAATAACACACTTTAATATACAATACATCCTATGCTATCTATATAAAACCCTTAGCTAACATACAATAAATGCTATCTATTGATTAACTAATCTAAGTCAAAGCTAAAAAAAAAAAATTAAGACCACTTACCTTTGCAGATGTTCATTGCGATCAGCCACCTACGAAAAATGTTTTACAAAAAATCAGTGCAACACGTTTACACTAATAAAATAAACATTATAGACATTCTATACATTACAGACATTCTATACATTTTATATATTCGAAATATTGTCCTCACCTTTCCGCCATGTCCCTTCCGGCATTCTTTCAATCCTTCTCCGGCACGGCACCTGTTAAAAAAAACACAACATTAATACACATACATCAAAATAAAATACACATAATCTACATTATACTTACCTACCTGCGATGTCTCCGGCCTCCTCCGGATCCTCTTCTGCCACGCCCTGTAAAAAAAAAAATATATATATATATACTTACATCCGCACTCCCGGACATCCCAGACGCTAATGAGGCTCCAGGAGAATTTTCAGGAAGAAAATAAGCAATGGCGCCTTCTGATTGGTTTAAAACGCTGTCTATCAAATTCAGGAGGCGCCAATGTGTGAGTCAATCAGAAAGGGATACACCCTAAAATCCCACTCTGATTGGATAATGCACCTATCAATCTTTATTTAAACCAATCACAAGGCGCAGATGCCTTTAGCCAATCACAATGGAATACACCCCCACAGGGTGATTGGTTGGAGCCTCTGCACATTCTGATTGGTTGCACTGACAATAGCCAATCACAATGGAATACACCCTCACGTACTGATTGGTGAAGGATTTGCGCATTCTCATTGGCTACTGTTAAAATCAATCAATATTACAGCCAATGGGAAGGCGCAGATGTCTTCACCAATCAGTACGTGGGGGTATATTCCATTATGATCGGCTGATGGCAATAAAGCCTTAGGATTCGTTCAAATAAAGATTGAAAGGTGTGTTATCCAATCAGCGTTGTATTTTGGGGTGTATACTTTTTTCATTGGCTCACAAATGGGGTCTTCTCATTGGCTGAATTTGATAGACAGCCTTTTCAGCCAATGAGAAGCCGCCATTGCCAATTTTACTCTGGAACACTCCATAGGACGGTCATTAGCGTCGGAGACATCTGCAAGGGCAGATGTGTGTCGTTTTTTTGTTTTTTGTTTTTTTTTAAAGGCGCGGATGCATCCCTAGAAGACGAGGAGGCCGGAGACATCGCGGAAAGGTAAGTATAATGTAGATTGTGTTTATTTTACTTTGCTTTATGTTTACTAATGTAATGTTTTTTTTTGACAGGAGTAAAGATGGCCAACGGAACATGCCGGACGGAACATGGAGGATGTGACATGCTGGAACGGGACATGCTGGAAAGGTGAGTATAATATTTACAATATTTAGAATATTTACAATGTTTACAATGTTTAGGTATTTCATGTAAACGTGTTGTATTAATTTTTGGAATCTTTTTTACCGTAGGTTGCTGATCTGAAGAAACATCTCAAAGGTAAGTGGCCTTAATTATTTTATTGTAGCTTACAATTAGGGTACCTATATATATATAGATAGCATGGATTGTATATTACATAGATAGGGGGATGTATTATTAGATAGTATTGTATATTACATAGTGGGATGTATATTACATTATTTAGTGGCATATATATTACATAGTGGCATTTATATTAGATAGTGGCATGTATAGTAGATAGTGGCATGTATATTAGATAGTGGCATGTATATTACATAGGGTTGTATTGTAGTTTATTTAATTGTATTGTATTTTATTTAATTGTGTTGTATTTTAGTTTATTTAATTGTGTTGTATTGTATTATATGTATTTCATTTTCAGGTGTGTAATTAAAAAAAAAATTGTAGTGAGGGGGGGGTTGTAATGTATTTTGTTATTTTCTGTAATGTTCCTTTTTTTTTTTTTGTGACTTAGTTTTTTTTTTTTTGTTCTGTAATGTACATTTTTTTGGGGGGGGGATTTTAGTTTTTCTTATTTTATTTTATGTAGATTTCTGCTTTTTGAGGAATTTAGTTACTTGAGGCACACAGTACACTCACATTGTGTGACGAACAGCGTTTCAACACTTTCTTTTATTGACCGTCATTTTTTGACGGGCAAGTCGCTAGTACTATATAGTTCCCGGACCAATCTGATAACCATACAGTTATTACATCTCTGTACATACGGAGTCAGTTACGTTTCTCATTACATTTTCTTTAGTACATTATTTATGTTAAGAATACCTTCTCATCTTCCAACTATCACAACCATCACTTCTTTATGATGACTGATATATTTTTGTGTTATTTGTGACAACAAACTCTATATGTTATATGCAAATGAGGATTGTCTTGTGATATAAGGGATTTATACAACAAAATCTATATAACATTGTGTGATTAAATCGTATAGAGTTCATTATGCACCATACAAGGGGTCCTAATAGAGTTAATATATTGTTATGGATATCTACAGTTTGGACCTTTCCTGTTATATATGTGCCCACAGTGTGGTCTCCCTTTAGAGCCGCTCTTCAGTTTGATGGCCTATATATATACTGTAATATCGCAGAGTGAGCTGTTTATGTTTTGATCGCATATACAGTGGAATACAATTGAAGTAGGCTTAACAAATATTATAACATTTAAAATAAGGTTACAATGTAATTACACAGTATAAACATGGATGTAGATGGGATTGATTTTCTTCAATCTTTGATATATGTTACATACTATTTTCTAGATATATACAATGAAAGCGTCGACTCCGGGACGTTATACATGTCTGAGACGGGGCGTATTATCATTGCCACTGGAGGAGGAGGGTGTTTTGGTTCATAGAAGACTCCATTGATGAAAAAATCAGAAATACTGATTGGAATAGATAAAGTGGACAACGCACATCAGAAGGCTGTCATCTGAGAAGATTTACATAAAAGGATTGCAGAGATATCAAGCGGATTGAATCTGCTTTATTCTATATGAAAAAATGGAAAGAAAATATTAATATGTCTGAATTCAAACTGGCCAATGATGACTTACCTTAGGGTATATCAAGGATATCAGTTTCCATCTTGAGAAAGCGTTTACCTGCGAAACACGCGTCTACTTCCGATCAGGCACTGCTCACTGACGTCACACGCCGACTTGCTGTGCTGAGGATCTCGGCGAGAATAGATATACATCCAGCAACAAAGTCTAATACTTGGACACCATTTTTGGAATAAGATACAATAAGATAAGTAACCAAGTGATATGTGAAAGAACTTTGAGCTGATACATTGGTTTTGGGTTACAGATGCTTATTGATTGTAACTTCTGTATTGTGGAAATGATATGGTGAGTTATTTATACACGATGTAGCCACAATAAGGTTAATTATGTGAATTTATTTATGATCTTTCATTGTACAATTGAATACTAGCACAGTATATTGAATCTGTTAAAATTGATCTGACTGTCTTTTTCTAGGCACTTATTCATTTAGATATAATCCAATTACCTAGCAGCACTTTAATTATTTTTCTTTTTTAACCTTTATAGATAATCTGCACTTAGCACTTTACATATCACCTTGGTGATTATATTTCAGTCAGCTCTGTGTGCTCCTGACCCCAGTCCATATAAACCTGCCAGTTCCACATCTCACAACAAATGTAAATATAACCCGGGTATGGAGCTGACACCTATATTTATACACAGGAAGTCAGAGTAACCCGAAGAATTGATACATAAACACTGTCCCAGCAGCACCCGCGGTGAATAGACCGATTACACATAAAAGGCATTGGAAGCGACTACAAAGAACTACAACTCCCACAATCCCCTGAACAGATCAACCAATAGGGTAACATAGGGCGGGGCTTCTACAGCTGGATGTCTATATCTACCTAGATACAGCATGTTACCTTAAATACATGTTTACAAAATTGAACAGAATGCTGATCTGAGCGGCGTTGGAGTAAGTTCATAATCTATTTATCACACAGTAATGGTACTAACTATAACGAACCTTGCCCATAACAAACATGGCGGACCCTCCCTTACCTTTTTGAGACGGCCATACATTAGAAACGTGCTGAGTTTGCGTGATGACGTCACATAATCTGCGACTGAGGAAGTGGTGGAGAGATCTAAGCTGTGAGTTTATACTGATATATTTATTATGGAGTATTTATAGTAACAGGTGTTTATACTTATCTATTGTGTGTGACCTGAGGGGGATTTATATACCTGGGATGTATGGGGAGGTGTGTCTCTCTATATGTATATATATGTATCTATATGATGTGGTTTGTATATAATATTTATCTATATCTATCTATATGTGTATCTATCCATCTATGTGTGTGTATATATATATATATATATATATATATATATATATATATACATATACAAACAATGATTAGTACATTTGTGATTCCATTTGAATATCTAAAAAATAAGTTAATAAACGTATTTAGTGAGTCACATAACTCGCTTATTTTGCTTGTGAATAGAATATATAAATATTTTCCCTAATTCTGAATAGTAAAGTTTTGGGTTAAATCTCTTCGTCCTCACTTTAATGATAACTGTCAGATTTATTATAATCCTTTATGATTGGATTATGATGCGCTGACCATCTAGCACGGAACATACATAAAACATATATGTCTATAATATAAGAAGATATAATTTGTAAGTAGTCTGTGTATATTTATACAGGACATGTGAGGCTCTCAGTTGTCTTAAGGTGTGATCAAGAAGCAGAACCAGATGTGAGGAGTCACCAACAGGATAAAGAAGAAGAAATTCCTGTAAATATCAGCGAAGGTGAGGAATAAAACTAAAGACATTGACACGCCATAGTTATACCTGCCCTAAAAAAAACCTCATCTGACTCTGACGTCGCATCTAACTACCGCCCTGTCTCTCTGCTTCCCCTGGCTTCCAAACTGCTGGGGCGGCTCGTCTATTCCCGCCTTACCAGCTTTATTTCCTCTAACTCCCTTCTTGACACCTTTCAATCCGGCTTTTGGCCCCAACACTCTACTGAGACAGCTCTCACTAAAGTCACCAATGACCTGCTTACCGCCAAGTCAAAAGGTCACTTCTCAATTCTTCTTCTTCTAGATCTCTCTGCTGCCTTTGACACTGTAGACCATCCACTTCTACCCCATATCCTCTCCTCCCTCGGTATTCAAGACACTGCTCTCTCGTGGTTCTCATCATACCTACAAAATCAATCATTCAGTATCTCCTTCTCTGGCGCCTCTTCTTTTCCTCACCCCCTGTCTGTTGGTGTACCCCAAGGATCTGTCATTGGCCCCTCCTCTTCTCCATCTACACTTCCTCACTTGGTTCCCTCATAAACTGTTTTGGGCTTCATTATCATCTCTATGCAGATGACACCCAAATCTACCTCTCCGCACCAGATCTATCCCCCTCTCTTCTAACACACGTCTCCAACTGCCTCTCTAGTATATCTTCTTGGATGTCCGCCCACCATCTCAAACTCAACATAAACTCCTAATCTTCCCTCCCTCTCCCACAGCGTCAATTCCTCACATCTCTCTCACTGTCAACAAAGACATCATCACCCCCACCTCCCAAGCCCATTGTCTTGGAGTTCTACTATACCCCGCCCTGTCCTTCATCCCTCACATACAATCACTAACTAAATCTAGTCTTCTCCATCAAAAAAACATCTGCAGAATTTGTCACTATCTTACACAAGACACAACTAAAATCCTTATACACTCTCTCATCATCTCTCGACTGGACTACTGCAACTCGCTTCTTGTTGGCCTAACCACCACCCGACTATCTCCACTTCAATCCATAATGAACGCCTCTGCTAGACTCATCTTCCGTACACAACGTTCAGTGTTGGCATCACCTCTCTGTCACTCCACTGGCTTCCCTTAGCCTCCAGAATAAAATGTAAAATCATGACCCTAACTTACAAAGCCCTCAACAATAACACTCCCCCGTACATCTCTGCTCTCATCTCCAAATATTCCCCCAACCACCCTCTTCATTCTGCTAATGACCTTTTTATTTCTACAACTCTTGTCACCTCCTCTCACTCCCGCCTCCAGGACTTTTCTCGTGCTGCCCCTAGTCTCTGGAACACCTTGCCTCGCTCCACCAGATTAACCTCTTGCCTCAAAACATCTAAAACCTTGCTTAAAATGCATCTCTTTAAAGAAGCGTATCGCCTTCCACGCTACGACACTTATCACTTCTCTCTCCCTCTTTTACCACTCACTATCCCTTAGATTGTAAGTCTGCGAGTTTCTATCCGAAGTACTTTGGGAATTCACCATGGACATTGGATTCCGAGCTCAAAGACAGGGCTCTCCTTCCTTTGCTAAATGTTAATCTGTATTTATCATTGTCTGAACTTCATTTATGTACAGCACTACGGAATATGTTGGCGCGTTATAAATAAACTATAATAATAATAATAATAATGGTCCAAATACTTTTATTACATATAAATGTAAATTACATATGTTATCTAAACAAATGTTTTTATTTACAGCACACAAACATTGCACTTCATATTTTTGCCAGGTAATCAGCCTTTCTCACTCACTTCCAGCACAGTCTGTTACCTCATTCTAATGGGTGATTATTGACAATAATTTGCAGTTACTCTTGAGCTCTTGGTATATTGTTTTTAATGTAATGGTATCATATTTTATGCCTGCAGATTATGTGATCATTAGATAGACCAAGCTTTTAGGTTAATACGTTTAAACCCTCTCAATATTCTTCTGTTCACTTTAGGTCTTCATAGTGGAGACATGGACACAATATCAGTTATTAAGGAAGAGGAGGATGAGAGAGATGATCAGGAGATTCACCAGAAGGAAATCTGTTCAGACCCCTGTGCAGGTGAGTGACAGGTGTATGAGTCATAAGGGGGCGGAGCCTCAGAGCTGTGCTGGTGATTGACAGGTGTATGAGTTACCATGGGGCGGAGCCTCAGAGCTGTGCAAGTGAGTGACAGGTGTATGAGTCACAAGGGGGCGGTGAATCAGCTGTGCAGGGGAGTGACAGGTGTATGATTTGCAAAGGGGAGGAGACTCTGCTGTGCAGGTGAGTGACAGGTTTATGAGTCACAAGGGGACGGAGACTCAGAGCTGTGCAGGTGAGTGACATGTGTATGAGTCACAAGGGGGAGGAGATTCAGAGCTGTGCAGGTGAGTGACAGGTGTATGAGACACAAGGGGAGGAGACTCAGCTGTACAGGTGAGTGACAGGTGTATGAGTCACAAGGGGCGGGGACTCAGCTGTACAGGTGTATGAGTCACAAGGGGCGGGGACTCAGAGCAGTGCAGGTGAGTGACAGGTATATGTGTCAAAAGGGGGCGGAGACTCAGCTGTGCAGGTGAGTGACAGGTGTATGAGTCACAAGCGGTGGAGACTCAGAGCTGTGCAGGTGAGTGACAGGTATATGAGTCACAAGGGGGCGGAGACTCAGCTGTGCAGGTGAGTGACAGGTGTATGAGTCACAAGGGGGCGGAGACTCAGCTGTGCTGGTGATTGACAGGTGTATGTGTCACAAGGGGGCGGAGCCTCAGAGCTGAGCAGGTTATTGACATGTGTATGAGTCACAAGGGGGCGGAGTCTCAGAGCTGTGCAAGTGAGTGACAGGTGTATGAGTCACAAGGGGGCGGAGACTCAGCTGTGCAGGTGAGTGACAGGTGTATGAGTCACAAGCGGTGGAGACTCAGAGCTGTGCAGGTGAGTGACAGGTATATGAGTCACAAGGGGGCGGAGACTCAGCTGTGCAGGTGAGTGACAGGTGTATGAGTCACAAGCGGTGGAGACTCAGAGCTGTGCAGGTGAGTGACAGGTATATGAGTCACAAGGGGGCGGAGACTCAGCTGTGCAGGTGAGTGACAGGTGTATGAGTCACAAGCGGTTGAGACTCAGCTGTGCAGGTGAGTGACAGGTGTATGAGTCATAAGGGGGCGGAGCCTCAGAGCTGTGCTGGTGATTGACAGGTGTATGAGTCACAAGGGGGCGGAGCCTCAGAGCTGTGCTGGTGATTGACAGGTGTATGAGTCACCATGGGGCGGAGTCTCAGAGCTGTGCAAGTGAGTGACAGGTGTATGAGTCACAAGGGGGCGGTGAATCAGCTGTGCAGGGGAGTGACAGGTGTATGAGTCACAAGGGGACGGAGACTCAGAGCTGTGCATGTGAGTGACAGGTGTATGAGTCACAAGGGGGAGGAGATTCAGAGCTGTGCAGGTGAGTGACAGGTGTATGAGACACAAGGGGAGGAGACTCAGCTGTACAGGTGAGTGACAGGTGTATGAGTCACAAGGGGCGGGGACTCAGAGCAGTGCAGGTGATTGACAGGTGTATGAGTCACAAGGGGGCGGAGCCTCAGAGCTGTGCTGGTGATTGACAGGTGTATGAGTCACCATGGGGCGGAGTCTCAGAGCTGTGCAAGTGAGTGACAGGTGTATGAGTCACAAGGGGGCGGTGAATCAGCTGTGCAGGGGAGTGACAGGTGTATGATTTGCAAAGGGGAGGAGACTCTGCTGTGCAGGTGAGTGACAGGTGTATGAGTCACAAGGGGACGGAGACTCAGAGCTGTGCAGGTGAGTGACAGGTGTATGAGTCACAAGGGGGAGGAGATTCAGAGCTGTGCAGGTGAGTGACAGGTGTATGAGACACAAGGGGAGGAGACTCAGCTGTGCAGGTGAGTGACAGGTGTAAGAGTCACAAGCGGTGGAGACTCAGAGCTGTGCAGGTGAGTGACAGGTATATGAGTCACAAGGGGGCGGAGACTCAGCTGTGCAGGTGAGTGACAGGTGTATGAGTCACAAGGGGGCGGAGACTCAGCTGTGCAGGTGAGTGACAGGTGTATGAGTCACAAGGGGGCGGAGACTCAGAGCTGTGCTGGTGATTGACAGGTGTATTTGTCACAAGGGGGCGGAGCCTCAGAGCTGAGCAGGTTATTGACATGTGTATGAGTCACAAGGGGGCGGAGTCTCAGAGCTGTGCAAGTGAGTGACAGGTGTATGAGTCACAAGGGGTGGAGACTCAGCTGTGCAGGTGAGTGACAGGTGTATGAGTCACAAGGGGGCGGAGTCTCAGAGCTGTGCAAGTGAGTGACAGGTGTATGAGTCACAAGGGGTGGAGACTCAGAGCTGTGCAGGTGAGTGAAAGGTGTATGAGTCACAAGACTAAGAGCTGATGGACAAACCATCGTCCCATTAGTAACATATAGAAATAATACTGCAGCACATTACAGTTTTGAGGTTGGAAATTTATTCAGTTTTAATCGCTTATTTTCACCAGTGGTTAGGACTCGGTGCTTCCACAATTGTATACCTGGGTTTGATTCCAAGTAAGGGAACCAATAGGTCTCACCACTCTGAAGCCGAACAGGGTTGGGCCTGGTCAGTACTGAGATGGAGACCACCTAGGAATACCAGGAGCTGTATGCTGTGGCCCACTGGAGAAGGAACTGGCAACCCACTCCAGTTTCTCTGCATGAATACTAAGTGGATCAGCATGACCATGGACATTAAGATGTCCTGGTGTGTTCTGGTCAATGAGGTCACAGAGAGTCGAAAAAATGACGGAAAAAAAATCACCATTATATGAGGAAATACTGGAAATGCAAGTTTGTTACGAGTTATATGATTATGAAGATGTCTCCACATCTTCTTCTCCATCACCACAAGCCGTTGTGATTGCTGCTATAAGGCTTGCCTGTTTTGGATCTCTTTTATTTAATGGATACATAGATTATTCTGCTTGATGCGAGTTATGTTATATAGAAAATGGGCAGAATCATCAAAGAGCTCAGATCATTAAAGAAGAGACGGCAGAAACTACCAGAAAGACCTAGACAGTTATGAAGATACAGATGGGACGAAGAACTTTCCTAGTTATTATTATACACATAACTACATTTATTTAGATGATGCCAACCTATAAGTTACACACTGTATATACCAATATATATTATTGAGACCTGTATTTGACTTATGTGGGCAGATGTATTTGATGTGTTTCTACAAATCCATTTAACCCTTATTGCATTATCAGATCTCCATAATGAAAATCTAGTCACAGCATCAGTTATAAAGGAAGAAGAAGATGAGAGAGATGAAAAGGATATTCTGTCAGTGACGATCCGTTCAGATATATGTGCAGGTGAGTAATATACATGATAATTATCTACATGAATCAGTGAATAAAAATACTTATTGTTGTATTTCTAATTTGAATTCTCTATTGGAAATAACAGGGCTCCAAAGTGATAATGTAGACCCTGTTAGTGATGGAGAGGATGAGACGGGTGAGAAGGAGATTCCTCCGGGGATGATCCAATCAGAGCTCTCTGCAGGTCAGTGATTCACAGAACTCACTTATTTTTTTGTTTGAATAGAATCTGTAAATATTTTCCTCAATTGTGAATGTTAAATTTATGAGTTAAATCTCCTAGTCTTCCCTTTAATAATGACACAGTCACATTTATTACATTTATGGTTTAACCTTAATGTGTTTACTGATGATAATATACTTTTATATATGTTTTAATATAGTACTGACCAAAATGAAAGCATATATGTCAATAATGGATACAGAAATAATTTGTAATTAATCTGTGTATATTTATACAGAACATGTGAGGCCTCCAGTTGGGTCAGAGCTTGGGAAGGAAGCAGAACCAGATGTGAGGAGTCACCAACAGGTTAAAGAAGAGGAATTTCCTTTAAATATCAGTCAAGGTGAGTAAAAAGCTAATTAAGGACATTTGATATGTTTTAGATAAGGTATAATTAAAAATTATATATAAATGGAAGTATTTGGTGGGTGGAGATGCGGCTAGTGAGGATGTCCAGGGAGGTAGCTGGGTTACAGTTGCAAGGGGAATCAGGGGGAACAGAAGGAGGCAGGCCAGTTCTGAGTTGGCAAACACCAACAGATTTGCCAGATTGAGTGAAACTGTTGGGGATGTACATTCAGGAATGGCAATGCCAGATAGAGCTGTTCCCTCTAACAGTCGGGAGAACAGTTCTACTGGGGTAGTGGGAGGGCAGAATAGGCAAAGAAACAGACAGGTTTTGGTGGTAGGGGACTTTATTATTAGGAAGGTAGACAGGGTGATTTGTCACCCAGATCCCAGCAATCGAACAGTTTGCTGTCTCCCTGGTGCTCGGGTTCGTCATGTTGTGGATCGGGTAGACAAATTATTGGGAGGGGCTGGAAATGAACCGGCAGTCTTGGTACATATTGGTACCATTGACAAAGTTAGTGGAAGATGGAGAGTCCTAAAGAATGATTTTATAGTACTATAAATAAGCTGAAGGTGGAGGACCTCCAAGGTAGTATTTTCCGAGATACTACCAGTGCCATGTGCTAGCCCAGGGAGGCAGAAGGAGCTTAGGGAGGTTAATGCGTTGCTAAAAAAAGTGGTGCATTAAGGAGGGGTTTGGGTTTTTAGAGCACTGGACTGACTTCTCACTTTGGTACAATCTCTATACTAGGGATAGATTGCACCTTAATGGCGAGGGAGCTGCTGTGTTAGGGGATAGGATGGTAGAACAGCTGGGGAGTTTTTAAAATAGTAGGTGGGGCGGGGGGGGGCGGCTAGATAGAAGTAATGGGGTAGAAAGTGTAGAGGGTATAAGGGATGAATTAACAACTCATAGGGGAGGAGATGGGGGGAGGGGGAGTATAGTCAATAGGGAGGTAGTACTAAGTAACTCAAGTACAATGGCAGGAACTTCGGAACTACAGACTCATAACCTAAGGTGTATGCTCGCTAATGCCAGAAGCTTGCCAGGAAAAATTGGAGATTTAGAATTATTAGTAGTTGATGAGAAATGGGATTTAATAGGCATTACTGAAACGTGGTGGGATTAATCTCATGACTGGACTGTTAATCTGGATGGTTATAACCCATTTAGGAACAATAGGGGCAATGGTAAAAGAGGAGGAGGAATTTGTCTGTATGTTAAGCCTGAATTTAAGCCTATAGTCAGAGAAGATATTTATGCTGGAACTAGAGGTAATGTTGAATGTTTGTGGGTAGAGTTAAATAGCGGTGCAGCAAATTCCAAAATAATATTAGTAGGAATATGCTATAAACCCCCAAAAATAATGGAAAGTGAGGAAATACAATTATTGTTACAGATTGCAAATGCAGCTAAGCACGGGCAAGTTCTAAAAATTAGAGATTTTAATAACCCTGAAATAAACTGGATAAATGAGTCCAGCAGCTCAGCTAAGGGGAGCAGGTTCTTGAGTACACTCAGGGATCATTATCTGGCCCAGGTAATACAAGAACCTACTAGAAATGAAGCTATCTTGGATTTGGTTATCATAAATAATATCGATATGGTATCAAATGTTGGAATAGGGCAACCTTTGGGAAACAGTGATCACAACACAGTCTCATTTGAGATTGAATTAAAAAAACAAAAAAAAAAACTAAGGGGCCAGCAAAAACTCTTAATTTTAAAAGGGCAGATTTTAACGGTCTAAGGGCAGCAATACAACGTATAGACTGGGACAGAGAACTGATAGGTAAAAACACTGACCATAAATGGACAACGTTCAAATACTTACTAAACAAACATACTTATCACCATATACCGTGTGGGAATAAAAGTAAAAGAAGTAAATTATACCCAACGTGGCTTAACAATGATTTAAAGATCAAGATACGTAGAAAAAAACAGGCATTTGTATTATACAAACAAGAGGGGACAGAGACTGCCTTACGTGAGTACAAGGGAATCATGAAGGCAGCAAAAGGGCTAAAATAGAAAACGACAAGTTATATGTAAAGGAGAGTAAAACTAACCCTAAACATGTGTATACATATATTACTGGGAAGAGGGCCAGGAAGGAAGCTTTAGGAACATTATGTGACACAGGCCGTCTGATAATTAGTGACCAAGAAAAGGCAGATCCCTCTTCTGGATTGCTACCTTCTTGTGGCGAAGGGGCTTTTGTACCTCAATGAAGCTGTAAGCTATACCTTGTATTGTCACCTAAGATGGACAGGTCATAGCAGAGAGGTCACAGTTCACTGGAGAAGGAACTGGTAACCCACTACAGTATCTTTGCCAAGAAAACCATATGTATAAGCACAACCAGAAACACAGACAGATAGATGTGTGTGGTGTGCGGTGTCCATATGGTTCCCGAGAGTCTGGCATGACTGAAGGACTGAACAGCAACAACAAAAAGGCAGATGAGCTAAATAAGTTTTTTTTTTCTTTGATGTATATAGTTACATAGTAGTTGAGGTTGAAAAAAGACTTTATTCCATCAAGTTTAACCTTTTTATATCTCTCTGATCTGCGAAATGCGGATTAATTGTTAATTGATCTTGAGGAAGCCAAACAGAAAAAAAAAAAACATTGAAACTTCTTAAAAAGGGGGGAAAAAATAGTTCCTTCCTGACCACAGATACTGGCGATCGTATGCCTCCCTGGATCAATACTTCCTCTCTAATTATCCAGGATAACCCTGAATGCCTTTTTTATTTAAAATATATTCAATCCCTTTTTAAAGTTATCTATTGAATCCGCTGTCGCCACCTCCCTTGGTAGAGAATTCCACAGATTTACCACCCTTACTGTGAAAAACCCTTTTCTTTCTTTAATGTGGAATCTTTTTACTTCTAACCTCAAAGGATGTCCTCTTGTCAGTTGAAAACCTCTTGGCACAAAAAGCTCCCTTGACAAATCTTTATACTGACCCTGTATGTATTTATATAAGGTAATCATATCCCTACTTAGACGCCTTTTTTCTAGAGAAAATACGTTTAATTTGGTTAGTCTTTCTTCATAACTTAGCCCCTTCATTCCCCTTATTCAGTTTGTTGCCCTTCTCTGTACTTTTTCCAGCTCTAAAATGTCCTTTTATGTAGTGATGCCCAAAATTGTACTCCATATTCCAAATGAGGGCGTACTAGGAATTTGTATAGTGACAGAATAATATTTGCTTCCCTTGCTTCTATACCCTTCTTATTACATGCTAACATTTTATTTGCCTTTGCAGCTGCTGCTTGGCATTGAGGTGGTTGTCCACAAGCACTCCCAAATCCCTCTCAATATCTGTTACCCTTAGATTTGCTCCATTAAGATTATACATTGCATGGCTACTTTTCCTTCCCAAATGCATAAGTTTACATTTATTCATATTAGATCTCATCTGCCATTTCATTGCCAATTTCTCTAATTTATGTATATCCCTTTGGAGGGAAAGCACATCATTATCTTATTTAATTACCTTGCACAACTTAGAATCATCAGCAAACAATGGAGACACTGCTTTCCAGTCCCACCTCTAAGTCATTAATAAATATGTTAAAAAGAAGAGGACCTAATACTGAACCCTGAGGAACCCCACTTACCACATTAGTCCATTCTGAATATGTTCCATTTACCACAATCCTTTTCTTCCTGTCTTTTAGCTCTCAATCCATGAGCAGATATTTACTTTAATTCCTGTATTCCTTAGTTTGGATAATAATAGTCTTCCATGTGGCACTGTATCAAAAGCCTTTTTAAAATCCAAAAAGACTACATCCACTGAGTTCCCTTTATCCAAGTTCCTACTAACCTCCTCATAGAAACTAATTAGATTTGTTTGAGATTACCTATCCCTCATATAATCCTGTTCAAATAGACATGTTCTTGTATATTATCCCATATTAACCCTTCTAAAAGCTTTCCCACTACAGGAGTGAGACTTACAGGTCTACACTTCCCTGGATTTGCTCTTGCTCCTTTCTTAAATATAGGTATCACCTCTGTTGCGTGAATCTTTTTTTTTTTCTTTACTGGTTTTTAAAAATAACATACATATAAAAAGGAAAAAAAATAGCTTATCATTCAACAAAAATAAACACAAACATAGCAACATAATACTTATATATATATACATCAATAACATAAACCATAAATATCATAAAATATAAAAGCGAGCAGTGAGGCGGACCAAGGGGGAGAAGAGAGCCGAAAACACCAAATATCCAAACAGCCAAGTTCTGGTGTACTTTTACCCCAAGAGCTTGTCCCAGAGCATCCATTTTAACTTCATGTTTTTAAAATTACAATGTCTGGACAATTTTTATCAAACTTTATATTTTTGCTGATAACTAATTCAAGCTCTGCCCAGCTCGGGACGCCTTTTTGTTTCCATTTTTTGCTTTCAACCACTTGGCTACCATAGCAATCTGCAATATAAACACCTTAACTTCCATGGCCAAGCCCTCTGGAAAGATGTGTAGCAAAGCCATCTCAGAAGTAATCACCATAGGGATCTAACTACCAGCCATATTAAATTCCAGCCTCGTAGATAAGATGCTTCTACTTAAATCCCACGTGCTGCAAATTTCTTAAAGTTACAACGCTATTAAATTAGCCCTGCAGTGAGCAACGTGTGAGCTACGCAGCAGGGCCGTCCGTATGAACACTGCAAAAATGTACATGAGGAGTTCATCAATTGCTGCGGGGGTCCTGAACAGGACCTCCGTGGCAGTCCCACACATAAGCCCTGCCGTGGGGGCTACTCCAACTACCCCCGGCACCTAAAAGGAACCCCTATCTATGCGGGGGTCCCCATCGGGCCCCCTGAAGTGTCTCCACATTAACCCCTTGCTGCAAGGGTCCATAGGGACCGCCGCAGCCACCCCACATTAACCCCTTGCAGCGGGGGTCCCCGATCGAAACCAATCAGGTCCCTGCTTCATTTAAAACTTAATTTAAAACTTTTTAATTCCCAGCCGGGGCTCCTTAAAGGGCCCGCGGCACACTATTAGCAATCCCGGACGCGGCACCTAAAATTAACCCCCCTCTATGCTGGAGGTCCCCATCGGGATCCCCGAAGTGTCCCCACATTAACCCCTTGCTGCAGGGGTCCATAGGGACCCTCTAGCCCCCCACGTTAACCCCTTGCAACGGGGTCCCCGATCGGCACCGATCGTGACCCCGCTGCATTTAAATTTGAAAATTTCCCGCCTCGCTGGTCCTTAAAGGACCAGAATGGTCCTGAAAGGAGTCGCGCTAAAAAATATTAAACCCAGGCAACTAAAATTAACTCTATAACTCATGGGGGTCAATACCAGACCACCATAAGCACTTAATTAACCCTGTAACTCATGAGGGTCGATACAGACCCCCATAAGCCCTCAATTAACCCTGTAACTCATGGGGGTCAATACAGACCCACATAAGCACTTAATTAACCCTGTCACTAATAGGGGTCAATACAGACCCCCATAAGCACTTAATTAACCCTGTCACTCATGGGGGTCAATACAGACCCCCATAAGCACTTAATTAACCCAGTCACTCATTGGGGTCAATACAGACCCCCATAAGCCCTTAATTAACCCTATAACTCATGGGGGTCAATACAGACCCCATAAGCCTCTATTTACCCCATCAGGCCCATAAGGGTATAGTATGACCCTTATGGGGCTGTTAAAACCCTAACATTAACCGCATAAGTGCCATGACGGTCCTCAAGGACCATCATGACACTAACTACAAACACTACACTGCACTATAACCCCCAATAAACCATTAAATCTAAACTACACTAATCTATTAACACCTACACTTCCTACCTACACTACCTACCTACCCCATAATAAACCCCCAACCACGCTAATGACAGGAAATAAGAAAACATAAGTCAGAAAAAATCAAAAAATCTACATTACAGAAAATAAAAAAACATGTCACAATAATAAAAAAAGGAACATTACAGAAAATAAAAAAGTACATTACAACACCATCCCCCCCCCCCCCACTACAGAAAAAAGAATTACACACCAGAAAAGGAAAGACGTACACAATACAATACAATACATACATAACATACAATCTATTTAATATACAATAAATCCTAACTTCATACAGAAACTCTAATTCTAAGCTAAAATAAAATAATTAAGATCACTTGCAGATGTCCCTTCAGATCACCAACCTAGGGAAAAAAAAATAGAATAAAATAAATAAACATTCTAAACATTCTCATTGATACAACATACATAACATAAAACAAAATAAAATAAACATAATATACATTGTACTTACCTCCCAGCGATGTCCCCGGCCTCCTTCTCTTCAGCCCCGGCTGGGCCCTGGAACAATCCGCGCTCTAAAAAAAAACTTGCACTCGCAGACCTCCCTGACGCTAATGAGCCTCCTAGAGCCTTTTCCGGAAGGAAATTGGCAATGGCGGCTTCTGATTGGCTGAAAAGACAGCGTTTTCAGCCAATCAGAAGGCATCAATGTGTGAGCCAATCAGGATGGGATACACCCCCAAATCCCACTAATCTTTATTTAAACCAATCACAAGGCGCAGATGCCTTCAGTCAATCACAATGGGATTTACCCCCATGGAGTGATTGGCTGAAGGCATTTGCGCCTTCTGATTGGCTGTTGTCAATATCAATCAGTATTACAGCCAATGAGAAAACACAAATGTCAATCACCCAATCACCCCGTGGGGGAGTATCCCATTGTCATTGGCTGATGGCAATAAAGCCTTCTGATTGGTTTAAATAAAGATTGATAGGTGCATTATCTAATCAGAGTGGAATTTTGGGGTGTATCGCATGCTGATTGGCTCACACATTGGCACCTTCTGAATGGCTAAATTTGATAGACAGCATTTTCAGCCAATCAGAAGCCTCTATTGTCAATTTCCTTCCGGAAAAGGCTCTAGGAAAATTTTAAATGCAGCGGGGTCACGATCGGTGCCGGGGTTAATGTGGGGTGGCAGCGGGGGTCCCTATGGACCCCTGCAGCAAGGGGTTAATGTGGAGATACTTCGGGGGTCCAGATGGGGACCCCCAGCATAGAGGGGGGGTTAATTTTAGGTGCCGCGTCGGGATTGCTGATAGTGTGCCTCAGGCCCTTTTAGGAAATACTTTTAAATCCAGCGGGGGCCTGATCTATGCCGATCGGGGACCCCCACTGCAAGGGGTTAATGTGGGGGGCTGCAGGGATCCCGATAGGGACCTCTGCAGCATGGTGATGTGTTTAGGGAGCAGGGGGGAGCCTCACACGGCTGTCTCGGGCTGCTCCGAGGCAGCACGTAGAGGCTTTAGGATCCCTTGCTAGCACTTGTTTGGTGCTCGTAGGGATTCTTCCGAATGGTGCGAGTTTCACCTCATAGATTTATGGCTGTGTGTTACTCAGTAGCTCTCTCAGAGCTTATTCTCGGACATTTTTCGGAGTCATCTCGCAAAGCAGGCTGCAAGGGACGTATTGGGGAATCGGTCCTCGCAAACAGCAAAAAACTGCCTTTTGCGAGGACCGAGAGAACTAAGAGGGATAATTTAATAAGGCCCAATATGTTTAAAACATACAAACCAAAATTCCTTTATCTTATTACAGCGGCACCATATGTGTGTATAGGATCCAACTTCTCCACATTCTCTCCAACAAAATTTAAAATTCTCTCTTTTAGAGATCTGAGTTAATTTTGTCGGATTTATATACCTTCTATTGATGAATTTGAAAAAAGTCTCTATAAGCTGAGTTCTTAATACATTTATCATTATATGATAAAGTGCTGTACCAGCATTTGTTATCACATAAAATTTGCAGATCTATTTCCCAAACTTTCATTTTATTAACTTTTTGCTCACTTTCTGTGTGTTCCTACAAAATATTAAAACACCTGGAAATTAAACAATGTTTATCTTCTTTAATTAATCATTTTTCGAAAGGAGTTTAGGACCTAAGAATCTTAGAAATTTGTTCTGACTTCCCCTGATTTTAATCTATAATAATCCAACCAAAATTAAACTTGAAGTGCAATATTAATGTTCAGCGTTTCAAAAGGAGTGAATATTCTTTCTTTATATAAATCTTGTTGAGTGAATCCTGAAAATTAGATATAATGGTTTGGCTATTACAGACCCCAGTTCCCTCAGTACCCGTGGATGTATTCCATCAGGACCCGGTGCTTTATTAACTTTTTTTTTCTTGAACCTCTTTTGGATTTCTTCCTGTGTTAACCAATTATTTGGTGAAGGTAGTGTAGCCCCATTATGTTGCGGTGGCCCAACCACTGAAGAAAATACTGAAGAAAATAACATATTTAGCTCATATGCCTTTTCCTGGTCACTAATTATCAGATGGCCTGTGTCACATTGTAATGGTCCTATTGATTCCTTCCAGGCCTTCTTCCCATTAATATATTAAAAAAATATTTTAGGGTTAGTCTTACCCTCCTTTGCAACTACCGTAACTCCCCTAAAGCAGTCTCTGTCCCCTCTTGTTTGTATAATTTAAATGCCTGTTTTTTACTCCTTATCTTGATCTTTACATCATTGTTAAGCCACATTGGATGGTATTTACTCCTTTTACTTATATTCCCACTTGGTATATGCCGATGTGTATATATATTTAGTAAGGATTTAAACGTTGTCCATTTATGGTCAGTATTTTTAGCTATATTTGGGGTTTATAGCATATTCCAACTAATATTCTTTTAGAATTTGCTCCTCCAGCTATTTAACTCTACCCACAAACATTCAACATTATCGCTAGTTCCTTTATATATATATATATATATATATATATATATATATATATATATATATATATATATATATATATATATATATATATAATGTAAGACTTAGCACTCTTAGTGACGTGTTTGTCCAATAGGAAAGAGGTCACTGTGGACTACAGTGCTCTGCTTTTTCATGTATATATTGATGTATATGTGTATATAATATGTGTATATATGTTTCCTTTGCTATGTTGTGTTTATTTTCCATATATGTATTTACCTGATGATGTCAGATGCTGTTTCTACTCTCTCTGTATCTGCTGTTATTTTTCAAACTGAGGGTTCCATCTCATGTTAGTATTGCTTGATACTTGATAAAGAGAGGTTAAGTCTCTCGAAAGCTCGTCATTATAAATAAGAAGTTTGTACAATACATAAGCTATCAAATTATATTGCAATACTCATTATTAATCTGTATATAACTATATATATATATATATATATATACAGTATCTCACAAAAGATGATGAAGAGATGTCTCAGATATGTAATTTACATGTATATGTAATAAAAGTATTTATGACTGCTCAGAATATGGTAAGAGTATGCTAAGATATGACTCCTAGTAGTCACTTTTAGAGTCACCATTAGTTACTGTTAGAGTGCATTGTAATTGGGCCCATTATAGAGTATTGTGTCATGGCCTGGACTTGAAGGGTTTAACCCTCATAGAAGTTGCAGTCTTCTTGGAGGGTTATAAAGTAATAAACTGAATGGGGAGTTTTGCTCCAGGTTGGGGAGGGAGAAGCTATTGGGGGTTGGTCCTTGGGACTTTTTCAAAATGCTATCTGTGAAAAATGAATTTAACAAGTCAGTTCTCTGTTACTCAACCCAGACAGTAACATGCAGAAGAACATTGCATTTCTCTATTCTTTTGTGTGACTAAAACATTAAAGATGGGGAATTGTTAAAATGTCACACACTTATACCCCTGGGGCAATATTCAGACAATGACCTTTATTATTCTGATGATGTATATAGTTGTTAATATGGGTTCCTTTTATTCAGTGGGATTCAGGAGGATTACTTTCCCTTTAACAGCACTACTGTTCTGATAAATAAAAGCAGTCTGAGTTTGTCATCTCTCCAAAGGGATGTCTGCATGTGTCCTTCTTGTATTGTTCTAACACAACAATCTCATTTGAGATTGATTTCAAAAAGCAAAGTTGTAAGGGGCCAAAAACATTTTTTTTCAAAGAGTTTAAAGACAGCAAAACAAAGTATTGAAAGGGAAAGAACGGACAGGTAAAAATACTGAACAAAAATGGATAACGTCATCATATCCTTCCTAAATCTACATGCTTATCACAAGGAGATAAAAGTAAATCACATCAGATGTGGCATAACAATGATTTAAAGTTCAATATATGGAGTAAAAAAACAGGCATTTATGTTTTACAAAAAAGAAGGGAATGGAGACTGCTTTACATGAGTACAAAGGAATCAACAAGGCAGAAAAAGGGCCATTAGTCTGGCTAAAATAGAAAATGAAATGTGAGTTGAAAAGGAAAGTAAGAATGACCATAAAGTGTTTTTATTTTAATAGATTAATAGGATGAAGGCCAGGATGGAAGCTATAGGAACATTGCAATGTGAAACAGGCCATTTGATAACTAGTGAACAGTAAAAGGCAGATGAGTCCTTTTTCTACTGTGTGTTCTCTAATAACCCAATCATTATATCTAATTTTGATGACTGGAGAAAAACAGATGTGATACCAATATTTAAGAAGGGACCAAGAGCAAATCCAGGGGATTATAGACCTGTAAGCCTCCCTTCTGTAGTGGGAAAGTTTTTAGAAAGGTTCATAAGCGATAGTATGTAAGAATATATCAATTTGAACAAGATTATAAGTAGGATGTTATAGAAGGATGCTAAAATTCTTATATTTTAAAATCATTTACTCCAGATGTTCTCGTTTTCAGCAGGTGGATCTGTCATTTGGAATACTTTTAAAGTGGATCAAATTTCACCTAGTTCACCAGCGTTTGTATTGGAAGATTTTAGTATTTCACATAATGATCTGGAAGCAACACTGATGACTCACAGAGGAGCACAACCATTTGTATGTTCTGAATGCGGGAAATGTTTCCGATTCTCCTCAAATCTCAATCGACATATGAGAACTCACACAGGTGAAAAACCATTTGCATGTTCTGAATGTGGGAAATGCTTCAATCAAACCACATGTCTCAATCAACATATGAGAACTCACACAGGGGAAAAACCATTTGCATGTTCTAAATGTGGAAAATGTTTCATGCGGGCCAAAAGTCTCAATCTACATATGAGAACTCACACAGGGGAAAAACCGTTTGCATGTTCTGAATGTGGGAAATGTTTCAGTATTGTCACAAGTCTAAATCTACATAAGAGATCACACACAGGGGAAAGACCATTTGCATGTTCTGAATGTGGGAAATGTTTCAGTCGAGCCACAGGTCTCAATCAACATATGAGAACTCACACAGGGGAAAAACCATTTCCATGTACTAAATGTGGCAAATGTTTCAGTCAGGCAAAAAGTCTCAATCTACATATGATAACTCACACAGGGGAAAAACTGTTTGCATGTTCTGAATGTGGGAAATGTTTCAGTATTGCCACATATCTTAATCGACATATGAGAGTTCACACAGGAGAAAAGCCCTTTGCATGCTCTGAATGTGGGAAATGTTTTGGTAGTGTCACAACACTCATTCGACATATGAGAACTCACACAAAGGAAAAACCGTTTGCATGTTCTGAATGTGGAAAATGTTTCCGTTTTGCCACAAGTTTCAAACGACATATGAAAACTCACACAGGGGAAAAACCATTTGCATGTTCTGAATGCGGGAGATGTTTCAGTCGGGCCACAATTCTCAATCAACATATCAGAACTCACACAGGGGAAAAAACTTTTGTATGTTCTCAATGTGGAAAATGTTTCAGTCAGGTCACAATTCTCAATCAACATATGAGAACTCACACAGGGGAAAAAACATTTGCATGTTCTAAATGTGAGAGATGTTTCAGTCGGTCCACAATACTCAATCAGCATATGAGAACTCACACAGGGGAAAAACCATTTGCATGTTCTGAATGTGGAAAATGTTTCAGTCAGGCCACAAGTCTCAATCGACATATGAGAACTCATAAAGGATAAAGTTGCATGTTTATTTCTACCTTTATAGCCCCTCTGTGAATTTGGTTGCATCATCAAGGGCATTAAACCTATATGCTATCCATGACAAGCTGCCTATAAATGTGTTTATAAATCATACTATTATATATAGTATGAAAAACTTTTGTTTCATAGATTTTGTTAAATAAATAAAGTGATTGATGAGCTGATAGCCAGATGCTTTATAAGGGGTTGAACAGACTTATTGGCAACTGTTTTTAAATAGAATTACTTTATTTCTCTGAAAAACAGAATTATCAGCCAGTGTTGCCTTGATAAAAGTCTCAAATTCTTCATTTATTGTTTATTTGTTACATATGCTTTAATGGATGCTGAATTCACAATATGAGTTCAGAACTATCAGATCAAAAGAGTTAAAGCATGTGAAAAAAGTTAAATCTAAAATCATTGCTCTAAATAGTTAAGAATTTACTTAGATATTCCCATTTTTAGTTATTGCTTGATTTAATATTGCATGTGTAGATGTTCAGCTAACTGTTGATATATTTTGTTATTTTACTTGTATGCAAAACTGGAGTAAAAAGAGAATAAACTACCAATTAAAAAAAAAACATTTTCTTTCACTTGGTGCTTTCTACTTTTACAATAGCCAATACTATCAGTGAAAGTGTATCTAAATAATGAAATAGTAATTATCTTTCTATACTCCCTCTCCCTCATCCTCTCTTTCTTTCCTCCTTCATGCCTCTCTCTCTTAACCCTCTCTTCCTCTTATCTCCTTTTCCCAATCCCCGTTTCACCCCATTCTCTCTCTCCCCTTGCTCTTCTACTCACCTTCCAACGTTTCCTTAACCTCCTATTTTCTCTCATTCTCCCCTCACCATTTCCTTTCTCCTTGTTCCATCTCTACCTCTGTATTATTCCTGCTTCACTTTCTCTTTCCTTCTATTTGTCTCTCTGCCCCATATTCCTCTATCACCCTCCCTCCAATACCCCTCTTATCTCTCCCATTATTTCCTCTCTTTGTTTTTCTACCTACTCTTCTCTATCTTATCCAATATCATATTCCCTACATTCCCCTAGAATTGCTCCCCATCATCTCTCCAATTCACCACCCCTCTGATTCCCCCCTCTCATCTCTACATCATCCCAACATGCCCTCCTCCCTCCCTATTTTAAACATCTCATTTTTTCTGTCTTCTATTTCATTCTCCTACTCATCCCCAATTCTCTGAACTCTCCTCCCTTTTTCACTTAATCTTCTCACTTTTCCCTCACTTTCCCAATTCGCTCCTTCATCCTTCACCCCTCTCTTCCTCATCTCTCCTTGCTTTCCTTAATGCTACTGTCAATCACTCCACTGGCTTCCCATAGGCTCCAGAATAAAATGTAAAATCATGGCCCTAACATATAAAGCCCTCAATAACAATGCAACCCCTTATATATCTGCTCTTATTTCAAAATACTCTCCCAGCCGCCCTCTACGTTCTACTAACAACCTTTTTTATCACCTGCTCTTATTCCCGCCTTCAAGACTTTTCTCATGCTGCCTCTACTCTCTGGAACTCCTTGCCTCGCTCCACTAGACTATCTTCTTGCCCCAAAAGCCTCTAACTATAGTATAACCTTAAATTATTCTTCACAAACACCCCACATAAGAAAAAGTTCCTGTGGGCACTCAAGGCCCGGACGCTGGACCCTGTGGATGGAGATGGAGGTAAGAAACACCAAATACAAACACAGATCTGAGGACAGGGAAATGTAATATGTTCTGCTTAATATATTTTAATATTTTTTGCTAGTTTTTTATATATATTATTTTTCATACCTACTTCTACTACCCAAACAACTTAACATATTGTTTAATATACAATCTAATTCCTCCAGTCACATTCCTCCTAACACACTCCCATACCCTTAAATTCCAAAAGGACAATTCCTATGTAACAACATATATTACTACAGTATGTTTTTGCCGATCCTGCTAATAAAAAATAAAATTAGAAACAAATATATATATTTGAACATTTCTATTTCTATTTACTTCACCTCCTAAGTTTCTAGAACTATAAATGGCATAAGGATTGCTACCATTTTAAAAAAAATTGTACTAAAAGTTTTAGAACTTTCCCTTTCAAATATGGACTAAATAGAGGAACAATGAAACTATAATTTAAAATAGCTTGGACAACAGGAATTGCATAACAACTTATTCCATCTGGATTATCAAAAGATGATAAATTAATTTACATTTTGACTTAACTTCATTTAAAAATATTAAATAAGCATCTTTTACATTTGTTTTAATAAACACATATGCAGAGTTATTAAAATATAATTTCATTCATACCAAACTTAATTATTTCTAATTTATATAATATAATGTGCACTGATTACATTGTCACCTTTGTGATACATAATGTATTTAGTTATATAACTAATGTCCAAATAAATTAAATTATGTCTAAAATTACATATTTCAGTATTACTTCCTTGGCCTTCTGCATTCATTTTTGTAATTCTGCATTATATTTGATACTGTTAATCATTCATTTTCACAACCCTTTTCATAATATTTCTACAATTGTTATACATATCTTTAGAAAATTGACTTTTGAAAATTTCATATGTATTCTCTACCTCCTTCATACAAACCTTTTTTTAACTGATCTTTTTCTTACATTAGAAGTTGGTATACAAGGCCATGTTTAATCATTACATCAAATTCAAATGTTTCATCGGGTGTACATTAAGAATCATTGATGTTTGGAAAATACAAAACACCATTTAAATTGAAATCCGGAGATCCTTGAAATGTCTTGATTTATCTCCAATAATTTCACAAATGTTTGATTTCTCAATTGTTCTTTTGTTTTTATTGTCTTATTCAATTCACCAATGTTTCTCAGACACAAAAGCTGTAGATAAAAAACTTTGTTAACTAATAATTCTAAATAATCATTTATTTTTCTAAATTTTTTCCATGAGTTTAGTCAGAGAAATGTAAGGTTTTCTTTGTCTTTATTTTTTGATTTAATTTTTACATTAGTTATTTTATGTACACTTTTTTTCAATGGACAGGTTTTACTTTTGTCACATCTTTTGATAAACAATTTCTTTAAAAAAGTAGTAGTTACTTTTCCTATTATCTTTAATTATCTACCCTTACTAAAATGTAATTAATTAAATAAGAATACATTTACCTAATTTTTTTTATAAGTGTTGTATTGAAAAATATACATTTCTATAAAAAATAAAAACAAAATATTTTGTATTTAAATAGTTCAATATTCTAAAAAATCTTTATAAAAAGAATTACAATTTTTAAATTGTTAATTTTTTTAAATGAATCATGAAAAATATATAACGATATTACGTACAACAGCCTAAAAAAAATATAAAAATATTTTAACATTTATTTTTTTATATGCAATCTAATTATGTACAATATTTTTTTAACCATTAATATAGTTTTTATTAATTAAATAAAAACAAGCAAACATACTTTATATATATATATAATTTATAGTATATTCTCATACATTAATCCATTGTTAATATCCAAAAATCTATATATTTTTCTAATGAAATACAATTGTAAAAAATATTTAATATTAAAAATCTAAGTATTCTCAAACAGGCACCTTATTTTTTTTATTAAAGTATACAAACATTAAATGATATATCTATTTAAAATAATATGTGAAAATCTTTTTTTTTTTTTTTTTTATTGCTAATTAATCTTTCTTTTCATCCAAAAAACATGTTTTTACAAATGACTTTAAAATAATTATAAAGAAAAATTAACTGGATAGAAATATATCATAGTACTTTAAAATGTTTAAAAAATAATTAATTACTATAATAATGTTTGCCATAATCAAGCTTATACTTTTAAACTTTAAAACATTTTTACAAATGGTTCATTTGTAAAAGCAAACATTCACCATAATCCCATACATGTAAATAAGCTACACTTTTATTACTCTTTCTATACAGGATAAATGAAATTGCACATTAAGTATAATAATAGCGAACCGTTTAATATAGGCGCATATTCACCACATACAGTGAATGTTTGTTTATACTGTTAACCTTAAATTTTAAAATGGCACTGTTATTATTTATAATTCACTTATAATAATGTACATTATTTATAACACATAAACTGTATTACAAAAAAATACTATACTAGCAAATACAATAACACTTTCATAAATTAATTATTTCTTAAAAATAAAAAATAAAAAATTAAACTATTTTGTAATCTAATTACTATCAACACTATTAATATTATCTTAAACAAATATAGGTTTACTTATAATATTTAAAATAATTATTATGATTACTGCTATTTCTGTAATCTAATTTTATATATATATATATATATATATATATATATATATATATATATATATATATATATATATATATATATATATAATGTTATGTTGCTTTCAACCACTATTAAAAAAACAATGGACTACAAAAGGAAAAAGTTGCAAAGGTTTTCTGTGTCTTTATTTTTTGATTTAATTTTTACATTAGTTATTTTATGTTCACTTTTTTTCAATGGACAGGTTTTACTTTTGTCACATCTTTTGATAAACAATTTCTTAAAAAAAGTAGTAGTTACTTTTCCTATTATCTTTAATTATCTACCCTTACTAAAATGTAATTAATTAAATAAGAATACATTTACCTAATTTTTTTTATAAGTGTTGTATTGAAATATATACATTTCTATAAAAAATAAAAACAAAATATTTTGTATTTAAATAGTTCAATATTCTAAAAAATCTTTATAAAAAGAATTACAATTTTTAAATTGTTAATTTTTTTAAATGAATCATGAAAAATATATAACGATATTACGTACAACAGCCTAAAAAATATATAAAAATATTTTAACATTTATTTTTTTATATGCAATCTAATTATGTACAATATTTTTTTAACCATTAATATAGTTTTTATTAATTAAATAAAAACAAGCAAACATACTTTATATATATATATATATATAATTTATAGTATATTCTCATACATTAATCCATTGTTAATATCCAAAAATCTATATATTTTTCTAATGAAATACAATTATAAAAAATATTTAATATTAAAAATCTAAGTATTCTCAAACAGGCACCTTATTTTTTTTATTAAAGTATACAAACATTAAATGACATATCTATTTAAAATAATATGTGAAAATCTTTTTTTTTTTTTTTTTTATTGCTAATTAATCTTTCTTTTCATCCAAAAAACATGTTTTTACAAATGACTTTAAAATAATTATAAAGAAAAATTAACTGGATAGAAATATATTATAGTACTTTAAAATGTTTAAAAAATAATTAATTACTATAATAATGTTTGCCATAATCAAGCTTATACTTTTAAACTTTAAAACATTTTTACAAATGGTTCATTTGTAAAAGCAAACATTCACCATAATCCCATACATGTAAATAAGCTACACTTTTATTACTCTTTCTATACAGGATAAATGAAATTGCACATTAAGTATAATAATAGCGAACCGTTTAATATAGGCGCATATTCACCACATACAGTGAATGTTTGTTTATACTGTTAACCTTAAATTTTAAAATGGCACTGTTATTATTTATAATTCACTTATAATAATGTACATTATTTATAACACATAAACTGTATTACAAAAAAATACTATACTAGCAAATACAATAACACTTTCATAAATTAATTATTTCTTAAAAATAAAAAAATAAAAATTAAACTATTTTGTAATCTAATTACTATCAACACTATTAATATTATCTTAAACAAATATAGGTTTACTTATAATATTTAAAATAATTATTATGATTACTGCTATTTCTGTAATCTAATTTTATATATATATATATATATATATATATATATAATGTTATGTTGCTTTCAACCACTATTAAAAAAACAATGGACTACAAAAGGAAAAAGTTGCAAAGGTTTTCTGTGTCTTTATTTTTTGATTTAATTTTTACATTAGTTATTTTATGTTCACTTTTTTTCAATGGACAGGTTTTACTTTTGTCACATCTTTTGATAAACAATTTCTTAAAAAAAGTAGTAGTTACTTTTCCTATTATCTTTAATTATCTACCCTTACTAAAATGTAATTAATTAAATAAGAATACATTTACCTATTTTTTTTTTATAAGTGTTGTATTGAAATATATACATTTCTATAAAAAATAAAAACAAAATATTTTGTATTTAAATAGTTCAATATTCTAAAAAATCTTTATAAAAAGAATTACAATTTTTAAATTGTTAATTTTTTTAAATGAATCATGAAAAATATATAACGATATTACGTACAACAGCCTAAAAAATATATAAAAATATTTTAACATTTATTTTTTTATATGCAATCTAATTATGTACAATATTTTTTTAACCATTAATATAGTTTTTATTAATTAAATAAAAACAAGCAAACATACTTTATATATATATATAATTTATAGTATATTCTCATACATTAATCCATTGTTAATATCCAAAAATCTATATATTTTTCTAATGAAATACAATTATAAAAAATATTTAATATTAAAAATCTAAGTATTCTCAAACAGGCACCTTATTTTTTTTATTAAAGTATACAAACATTAAATGACATATCTATTTAAAATAATATGTGAAAATCTTTTTTTTTTTTTTTTTAAATTGCTAATTAATCTTTCTTTTCATCCATAAAACATGTTTTTACAAATGACTTTAAAATAATTATAAAGAAAAATTAACTGGATAGAAATATATCATAGTACTTTAAAATGTTTAAAAAATAATTAATTACTATAATAATGTTTGCCATAATCAAGCTTATACTTTTAAACTTTAAAACATTTTTACAAATGGTTCATTTGTAAAAGCAAACATTCACCATAATCCCAGACATGTAAATAAGCTACACTTTTATTACTCTTTCTATACAGGATAAATGAAATTGCACATTAAGTATAATAATAGCGAACCGTTTAATATAGGCGCATATTCACCACATACAGTGAATGTTTGTTTATACTGTTAACCTTAAATTTTAAAATGGCACTGTTATTATTTATAATTCACTTATAATAATGTACATTATTTATAACACATAAACTGTATTACAAAAAAATACTATACTAGCAAATACAATAACACTTTCATAAATTAATTATTTCTTAAAAATAAAAAATAAAAAATTAAACTATTTTGTAATCTAATTACTATCAACACTATTAATATTATCTTAAACAAATATAGGTTTACTTATAATATTTAAAATAATTATTATGATTACTGCTATTTCTGTAATCTAATTTTATATATATATATATATATATATATATATATATATATATATATATATATATATATATATATATATATATATATATATATATATATATATAATGTTATGTTGCTTTCAACCACTATTAAAAAAACAATGGACTACAAAAGGAAAAAGTTGCAAAGGTTTTCTGTGTCTTTATTTTTTGATTTAATTTTTACATTAGTTATTTTATGTTCACTTTTTTTCAATGGACAGGTTTTACTTTTGTCACATCTTTTGATAAACAATTTCTTAAAAAAAGTAGTAGTTACTTTTCCTATTATCTTTAATTATCTACCCTTACTAAAATGTAATTAATTAAATAAGAATACATTTACCTAATTTTTTTTATAAGTGTTGTATTGAAATATATACATTTCTATAAAAAATAAAAACAAAATATTTTGTATTTAAATAGTTCAATATTCTAAAAAATCTTTATAAAAAGAATTACAATTTTTAAATTGTTAATTTTTTTAAATGAATCATGAAAAATATATAACGATATTACGTACAACAGCCTAAAAAATATATAAAAATATTTTAACATTTATTTTTTTATATGCAATCTAATTATGTACAATATTTTTTTAACCATTAATATAGTTTTTATTAATTAAATAAAAACAAGCAAACATACTTTATATATATATATATAATTTATAGTATATTCTCATACATTAATCCATTGTTAATATCCAAAAATCTATATATTTTTCTAATGAAATACAATTATAAAAAATATTTAATATTAAAAATCTAAGTATTCTCAAACAGGCACCTTATTTTTTTTATTAAAGTATACAAACATTAAATGACATATCTATTTAAAATAATATGTGAAAATCTTTTTTTTTTTTTTTTTTTATTGCTAATTAATCTTTCTTTTCATCCAAAAAACATGTTTTTACAAATGACTTTAAAATAATTATAAAGAAAAATTAACTGGATAGAAATATATTATAGTACTTTAAAATGTTTAAAAAATAATTAATTACTATAATAATGTTTGCCATAATCAAGCTTATACTTTTAAACTTTAAAACATTTTTACAAATGGTTCATTTGTAAAAGCAAACATTCACCATAATCCCATACATGTAAATAAGCTACACTTTTATTACTCTTTCTATACAGGATAAATGAAATTGCACATTAAGTATAATAATAGCGAACCGTTTAATATAGGCGCATATTCACCACATACAGTGAATGTTTGTTTATACTGTTAACCTTAAATTTTAAAATGGCACTGTTATTATTTATAATTCACTTATAATAATGTACATTATTTATAACACATAAACTGTATTACAAAAAAATACTATACTAGCAAATACAATAACACTTTCATAAATTAATTATTTCTTAAAAATAAAAAAATAAAAATTAAACTATTTTGTAATCTAATTACTATCAACACTATTAATATTATCTTAAACAAATATAGGTTTACTTATAATATTTAAAATAATTATTATGATTACTGCTATTTCTGTAATCTAATTTTATATATATATATATATATATATATATATATATATATATATATATATATATATATATATATATATATATAATGTTATGTTGCTTTCAACCACTATTAAAAAAACAATGGACTACAAAAGGAAAAAGTTGCAAAGGTTTTCTGTGTCTTTATTTTTTGATTTAATTTTTACATTAGTTATTTTATGTTCACTTTTTTTCAATGGACAGGTTTTACTTTTGTCACATCTTTTGATAAACAATTTCTTAAAAAAAGTAGTAGTTACTTTTCCTATTATCTTTAATTATCTACCCTTACTAAAATGTAATTAATTAAATAAGAATATATTTACCTAATTTTTTTTATAAGTGTTGTATTGAAATATATACATTTCTATAAAAAATAAAAACAAAATATTTTGTATTTAAATAGTTCAATATTCTAAAAAATCTTTATAAAAAGAATTACAATTTTTAAATTGTTAATTTTTTTAAATGAATCATGAAAAATATATAACGATATTACGTACAACAGCCTAAAAAATATATAAAAATATTTTAACATTTATTTTTTTATATGCAATCTAATTATGTACAATATTTTTTTAACCATTAATATAGTTTTTATTAATTAAATAAAAACAAGCAAACATACTTTATATATATATATATATAATTTATAGTATATTCTCATACATTAATCCATTGTTAATATCCAAAAATCTATATATTTTTCTAATGAAATACAATTATAAAAAATATTTAATATTAAAAATCTAAGTATTCTCAAACAGGCACCTTATTTTTTTTATTAAAGTATACAAACATTAAATGACATATCTATTTAAAATAATATGTGAAAATCTTTTTTTTTTTTTTTTTTATTGCTAATTAATCTTTCTTTTCATCCAAAAAACATGTTTTTACAAATGACTTTAAAATAATTATAAAGAAAAATTAACTGGATAGAAATATATTATAGTACTTTAAAATGTTTAAAAAATAATTAATTACTATAATAATGTTTGCCATAATCAAGCTTATACTTTTAAACTTTAAAACATTTTTACAAATGGTTCATTTGTAAAAGCAAACATTCACCATAATCCCATACATGTAAATAAGCTACACTTTTATTACTCTTTCTATACAGGATAAATGAAATTGCACATTAAGTATAATAATAGCGAACCGTTTAATATAGGCGCATATTCACCACATACAGTGAATGTTTGTTTATACTGTTAACCTTAAATTTTAAAATGGCACTGTTATTATTTATAATTCACTTATAATAATGTACATTATTTATAACACATAAACTGTATTACAAAAAAATACTATACTAGCAAATACAATAACACTTTCATAAATTAATTATTTCTTAAAAATAAAAAAATAAAAATTAAACTATTTTGTAATCTAATTACTATCAACACTATTAATATTATCTTAAACAAATATAGGTTTACTTATAATATTTAAAATAATTATTATGATTACTGCTATTTCTGTAATCTAATTTTATATATATATATATATATATATATATATATATATATATATATATATATATAATGTTATGTTGCTTTCAACCACTATTAAAAAAACAATGGACTACAAAAGGAAAAAGTTGCAAAGGTTTTCTGTGTCTTTATTTTTTGATTTAATTTTTACATTAGTTATTTTATGTTCACTTTTTTTCAATGGACAGGTTTTACTTTTGTCACATCTTTTGATAAACAATTTCTTAAAAAAAGTAGTAGTTACTTTTCCTATTATCTTTAATTATCTACCCTTACTAAAATGTAATTAATTAAATAAGAATATATTTACCTAATTTTTTTTATAAGTGTTGTATTGAAATATATACATTTCTATAAAAAATAAAAACAAAATATTTTGTATTTAAATAGTTCAATATTCTAAAAAATCTTTATAAAAAGAATTACAATTTTTAAATTGTTAATTTTTTTAAATGAATCATGAAAAATATATAACGATATTACGTACAACAGCCTAAAAAATATATAAAAATATTTTAACATTTATTTTTTTATATGCAATCTAATTATGTACAATATTTTTTTAACCATTAATATAGTTTTTATTAATTAAATAAAAACAAGCAAACATACTTTATATATATATATATATAATTTATAGTATATTCTCATACATTAATCCATTGTTAATATCCAAAAATCTATATATTTTTCTAATGAAATACAATTATAAAAAATATTTAATATTAAAAATCTAAGTATTCTCAAACAGGCACCTTATTTTTTTTATTAAAGTATACAAACATTAAATGACATATCTATTTAAAATAATATGTGAAAATCTTTTTTTTTTTTTTTTTTTTATTGCTAATTAATCTTTCTTTTCATCCAAAAAACATGTTTTTACAAATTAATTTAAAATAATTATAAAGAAAAATTAACTGGATAGAAATATATTATAGTACTTTAAAATGTTTAAAAAATAATTAATTACTATAATAATGTTTGCCATAATCAAGCTTATACTTTTAAACTTTAAAACATTTTTACAAATGGTTCATTTGTAAAAGCAAACATTCACCATAATCCCATACATGTAAATAAGCTACACTTTTATTACTCTTTCTATACAGGATAAATGAAATTGCACATTAAGTATAATAATAGCGAACCGTTTAATATAGGCGCATATTCACCACATACAGTGAATGTTTGTTTATACTGTTAACCTTAAATTTTAAAATGGCACTGTTATTATTTATAATTCACTTATAATAATGTACATTATTTATAACACATAAACTGTATTACAAAAAAATACTATACTAGCAAATACAATAACACTTTCATAAATTAATTATTTCTTAAAAATAAAAAAATAAAAATTAAACTATTTTGTAATCTAATTACTATCAACACTATTAATATTATCTTAAACAAATATAGGTTTACTTATAATATTTAAAATAATTATTATGATTACTGCTATTTCTGTAATCTAATTTTATATATATATATATATATATATATATATATATATATATATATAATGTTATGTTGCTTTCAACCACTATTAAAAAAACAATGGACTACAAAAGGAAAAAGTTGCAAAGATTTTCTGTGTCTTTATTTTTTGATTTAATTTTTACATTAGTTATTTTATGTTCACTTTTTTTCAATGGACAGGTTTTACTTTTGTCACATCTTTTGATAAACAATTTCTTAAAAAAAGTAGTAGTTACTTTTCCTATTATCTTTAATTATCTACCCTTACTAAAATGTAATTAATTAAATAAGAATACATTTACCTATTTTTTTTTTATAAGTGTTGTATTGAAATATATACATTTCTATAAAAAATAAAAACAAAATATTTTGTATTTAAATAGTTCAATATTCTAAAAAATCTTTATAAAAAGAATTACAATTTTTAAATTGTTAATTTTTTTAAATGAATCATGAAAAATATATAACGATATTACGTACAACAGCCTAAAAAATATATAAAAATATTTTAACATTTATTTTTTTATATGCAATCTAATTATGTACAATATTTTTTTAACCATTAATATAGTTTTTATTAATTAAATAAAAACAAGCAAACATACTTTATATATATATATAATTTATAGTATATTCTCATACATTAATCCATTGTTAATATCCAAAAATCTATATATTTTTCTAATGAAATACAATTATAAAAAATATTTAATATTAAAAATCTAAGTATTCTCAAACAGGCACCTTATTTTTTTTATTAAAGTATACAAACATTAAATGACATATCTATTTAAAATAATATGTGAAAATCTTTTTTTTTTTTTTTTTAAATTGCTAATTAATCTTTCTTTTCATCCATAAAACATGTTTTTACAAATGACTTTAAAATAATTATAAAGAAAAATTAACTGGATAGAAATATATCATAGTACTTTAAAATGTTTAAAAAATAATTAATTACTATAATAATGTTTGCCATAATCAAGCTTATACTTTTAAACTTTAAAACATTTTTACAAATGGTTCATTTGTAAAAGCAAACATTCACCATAATCCCATACATGTAAATAAGCTACACTTTTATTACTCTTTCTATACAGGATAAATGAAATTGCACATTAAGGGCCTCATTCTATTATCGGCCGTAAATCGGCCGTAAATCGGCCGTAAGGCTGCGATTCCTTGCGGGGGTCCCGTTACCTCGCAATTCAATTAAACGGCCCCGCAAGGATCTCCTCTTATGGCCGGCCGCATATCTTGGAACCGGCCGTAAGCTCAGAAATCTAAAAAGTCAAAAATAAATTCAAGACAGCTCTGTAAAGCTCTGTAAATGCTAGGGATCATATTGGGGGACATGAGGATTAAAAGTAACCCACTCTCAAGCTTGCACATCAGCCCAAACCCGAGTTTAAATTAACTGTTTATTTTCCGGCTGCGGCGTGGTCGGGTCTGAGGTGCTCCAAGCCCTATGGACTTTTTACATGGATATTTGACGTATATAAAAAAAATATATTTTACGGATTTGAGGATAGGGGAATTTTGTGCTATTTTTGCTAACACCGAAAATCACTTTATAGTCTTCTCAAAGTGCAGGATGGCTTTATTTGGGCTATATTTCGTGCTTAATTGATGCTAGCGGGACCTCTTTCCTGCAAGTAAGCTGCGGCTCGGTTTTAGCCTTGCAGAGAGGGTTCCCGGAGCAATTGAATTGCAAATAGGATTTTCTTACGGATGATTTCCTTGCGGCCGTTTTAGATCAAAGGATTTCCTCCCGCGCGAGCGGCCGCAAGAGATAGCAAGGCACCGGCCGCAAGCCTGCCGGAATCCCCGGCCGGAGGGGAATAGAATAGCAGAATAGCTTGCGGCCGGTCCTTGCGGCCCCGCAACGGCTGCGGCCGATAATAGAATGAGGCCCTAAGTATAATACGAGCAAACCGTTTAATATAGGCGCATATTCACCACATACAGTGAATGTTTGTTTATACTGTTAACCTTAAATTTTAATATGACACTGTTATTATTTATAATTCACTTATAATAATGTACATTATTTATAACACATAAACTGTATTACAAAAAAATACTATACTAGCAAATACAATAACACTTTCATAAATTAATTATTTCTTAAAAATAAAAAAATTAAAATTAAACTATTTTGTAATCTAATTACTATCAACACTATTAATATTATCTTAAACAAATATAGGTTTACTTATAATATTTAAAATAATTATTATGATTACTGCTATTTCTGTAATCTAATTATATATATATATATATATATATATATATATATATATATATATATATATATATATATATATATATATATAATCTTATGTTGCTTTCAACCACTATTAAAAAAACAATGGACTACAAAAGGAAAAAGTTGCAAAGGCTTGTGACAAATGGCGAATGAAAAGACTTGTAATAGATAAACTATTATTTTACTTGTGCCCAATATTAAAAATAAAAAAACCATGAACAACAAATGGACACAGTGCCAAATGTTCTAAACAAATAATGAATGAATAGACTTGTAATAAGTAAACTTTAAAAACAGGGTAATAAAATAATTAATTAAATAATTATTTACAATGAATAATGACAATATTTCTCTAATCCGATTGTTATATGTTGTTTTACTTCCATCCATTAAAAAGAAAAACACAAACACAACTAAACAAAATAATGGAGAACCATTGCCACAATAGGTGAATGAAAATAATCCTTTTTAAAGTTTTAAAGAATAATAATAGTAATAATAATAATAATAAATTAAATCCTTAAAAACACTTAATGGCCTTACTTGGCGAATGTTCGGCAGAATATTTAAAGCTATATTCCCTCATTCTCGGTGGCGACAGTTAGAAATAAACACAAGGGAATATAGATGGAAACAATATTAATCTGGTCACAAATAGAAAAAAATATTAATTGCTTTTTTTCTCCAACAATATTTACTAACTTTGGGCCTCATTAAAATGATGGCCGCAAAATGTCCGCAAAATGTCCGCAACGCTGCGATCACATACTAGGTGCTACGGCCAATTACCTACTTTGCTACTCAAAGGAAAGGGGCCGCAGCACATCCTTTCCTACAGCCGATCACAAGCAATGCAATCGTCCGTTAGCTTTGGCGGGCTTGAACCTGATTGCGGGTGTTAGCACAAAGGTTCATGTTTAAGGCAGCCAAACTAAAAAGTTAAAAATAAATTCAACGAAGCACTGTGTAGCACTGTAAATGATAGGGGACACATTGGGGGACATGAGGATGACATGTAGTACATTGGCTAGCTGGCACATCACCGCTAACCAATACTGTCATATGTGGCCGCAGTCCGCCGGGCTTGAAGATCGGGTTGCAGCCTTGGAGGTCATCCAAGCCCGGCACTATGGGCTTGAATGACCCCTAAGGCAGTAACCCATTCTCCAAGCCCAGCGGACTTGTGGCCACAAATGACAGTATTGGCTTGCGGCGATGTGCCAACTAGCCAATGTACTACATGTCATCCTCATGTCCCCCTAATGTCCCCTATCAATTACAGCGCTGTACAGTGTACAGCGAGTACGGGCTTGGATTCAAATCTCCCCTTGCAGCTCCTTAAAGGGACATCGGCAACTGACATTAACCCCCCATGCTGCGGGGCCCCACATTAACCCTTTACCTACACTATCCCCCAATAAACCACTAAACCTAAACTAACCTCATCTACCCTAACCTATTAACACCTACACTTCCTACCTACCCCTATTAATCCCCCATCCCACTAATTACACAAAATAAAAAGCTAATTTACAAAAAATAAAAAAAACTTTACAACCCCCACTACAAAAAATAAAAAAAGAACATTACAACCCCCCACTACAAAAAATAAAAAAAAGAATTACACACCTGCAAAGAAAATACATACACAAATATACATAACTTTACAATACAGCAATACATATAGTACACATATATACTATTAAACCCCTAACTACAATACATTTCCCCCATCTTCATTATATATACCCCTGACTACAAAATACATAACATTACCCCTATCTACATAACATTACCCCTATCTATTAAACATTACCCCTATCTACATAACATAACCCCTATAATACATTTCCCCCTATCTATAATACATTAAACCCTAAATCTAAGCTAAAATAGAATAAATAAGACCACTTATCTTGCCTAGATGTCCCTTCAGATCGCACCCCTAGGAAAAAAAAGAAACATCAAATTGGTACAGAATTAAACACTACATAGAATAAATAAACATTCTAAAGACAGTATTAAACTCAAAATTCCAGCATGTCCCCGTCCATCTTATTGTCTTCTCTGGCTCGGCCCCTGGAAAAAAGAAGCATCACATTAGTCACGCATACACAAATAAACACAACATAATGAACATCCTAAACTCAAAACTAACTGGCTGGGCCCTTGAAGAAATCTGCACTCTAAAAAAAAAACAAATAACAAAGCTCCTCCCTGGAGGAGCTCCCTGATGCTAATGAGGCTTCTAGCGCCTCGTTCGGTAAAAAAAAAAAACGGAATGGCACCTTCTGATTGGCTGATATTTGATTGACAGCCTTTTCAGCCAATCGGAAGGCGCCAAGGTGTGAGACAATCAGAATGGGATACACCCTTATATCCTATTCTGATTGGCTGATGGGCCTGTCAATCTTTTTTAAACCAATCACAATGGGATACACCCCCACGGGGTGATTGGCTGAAGGCATCTATGCTTTCTAATTGGCTGCAGTCTGATTGACAGTGACAAAAGCCAATCAGAATATGCAGATGCTTGGAGCCAATAACAATGGGATACACCCCCATGGGGTGTATCTCATTCTGATTGGCTAAAGGGAATAGCGCCTTCTGATTGGCTGTTGTCACTGTCAATCAGACTGCTGTCAATCAGAAGGCACAGATGCCTTCAGCCAATCACCCAGTGGGGGTGTATCCCATTGTGATTGGCTGAAGGCAATAGTGCCTTCTGATTGGTTTAAAAAAGTTTGACAGGTCCATCAGCCAATCAGAATGGGATATAGGCTTGTATACCATTCTGATTGGCTCACACCTTGGCGCCTTCTGATTGGCTGAAATGTGATTGACAGCCATTTTAGCCAATCGGAAGATGCCAATACATTTTTTATACCCGAAGAGGCGCTAGAAGCCTCATTAGCGTCGGGGAGCTCCTCCAGTGAGGAACTCTGTTACTTTTTTTTTTACAGGTAAGTTTTAAATTTAGAATGTTTATTGTTTATTTATGTTGTGTTTATTTGTGTATGTGTGACTAATGTCATGCTTCTTTTTTCCATGGGCCGAGCCAGAGAAGACAATAATATTGACAGGGACATGCTGGAAATGTGAGTTTAATACTGTCTTTAGAATGTTTATTTATTCGAGGGGTGGGATCTGAAGGGACATCTAGGAAAGGTTAGTGGTCTTATTTATTCTATTTTAGCTTAGATTTAGGGCTTAATGTATTATAGATAGGGGAACATGTATTATAGATACAGGGTTATGTTATGTAGATAGGGGGTAATGTTTTATAGATAGGGGGTTATGTGTTATAGATAGGGGCTAATATTATATAGATAGGCATAATGTTTAATAGATAGGGGTAATGTTTAATAGACAGGGGTAATGTTTTATGGATAGGGGGTTATGTGTTATATATAGGGGGTAATGTTATGCAGATAGGGGTAATGTTTTATAGATAGGGTTAAGTTTAATATATAGGGGGTAATGTTTTATAGATAGTGGGTAATATTTTGTTGTCAGGGGGATATGTAATGTAGATAGGGGGAAATGTATTGTAGTTACGGCGTTAAAAGTATATATTTGTACTGTATTTATTGCTGTATTGTAATGTTATTTATATTTGTGTATGTATTTTCTTTGCAGGTGTGTAATTTAAAAAAAAAAATTGTAGCGGGGGGTTGTAATGTTTCTTTTTATTTTTTGTAGAGTTTATCTTTTCTATTATTTGTAACTTAGATGTTTTTATATTGTGTAATTAGTGGGGTGGGGTGAGTAATAGGGGGTCGGAAGGTAGTGTAGGTGTTAAAAGGTTGGGGAAGAGGGAGGTTAGTTTAGATTTAGTGGTTTATTGGGGGGAATAGTGTAGTGTAGTGTTTGTATTTACTGTCATGGGGGTCCTGGAGAACCCTCATTGCACTTATGGGGCTAATAATATGGTTCTAATTGTCCCATGAGGGTCTTCATAGACCCTTATGGGACTGATTGGGTTAAAGAGAGGCTTACATGGGGCTGTATGGACATTGGTGAATGTTTGCCAAATAAAATGAATGAGCATGAATACATTTTATTTAAATACTGCTACAGGTCATTGACACGAGTCACTGCTATCGGTCACTGCTAAAAGTCACTTCTATGGGTCACTGCTATGGGTTACTGCTACAAGTCACTTCTATGGGTCACTCCTACGAGTGAACTTCACAACAAAGCTGAAAAGCAAGGAAAAATATCCTTTAATTTCTACACTGACAATAAATTACGAGTCACTCCCTGACACTCTGACACCCAAACTCTATGCAAATAAAACTTTACAGATCACTCACAAATCAGGGCACTGCCGTAACTGCAAAAAGCAGAAGAAAGATTTATGAGTACCAGGGACCCCTTGCAAGTAGTTTTCATACCTTTGCTGAGTCTCCCAGAAGCATTTAATGTGACAGTATTGCACAAAAAGCACTACAAAATTATGACATTTCAACATTATTTGACACTTAACAATCCAATATAAAAAATGCGTAATTAAAAAAATATGATATGTTAGTATTAAGCCTGTTTAATGATACAAAATCCAGGGTAACACATAACCCAGTACTCAAGGGGTTAATACACATCATACAACTACATTGCCTAAGAACAAACCCTCTCATGAATTGTCTATACATATATCATATTTTAACACAAAATAAACACATTTTTATTTATTGAAAATAACTATAAATACAGTTGTCACATCTTTTTAATAGCAAAATATATTTTTAATTAAAAACAATTACTTTATATATATATCTCTGTTTCTTTGCCGCAGCAGTTGCTCCATTTGTTACGGCACTTCCCACTCATTATAATATTCATGACATTCCCATTTCCTTTTGGCTCCTAGAGCATGTCTCATCCGTAAACCTTGGATTGGCTCCTCCCAACACAAAAATCTGTTGCGTCTAAGACAGGATTTACTGCTGTGGGCTGAGTGCTTTAAACTGGGGGAGGGAAAGATTTACATTAGTATAGAACTGAAGGGAAAAAGGCTCCTGCAGCAGATTTACGGCAGTGCCCTAACTTAGAGCACCTGATTAGCAGAGGGCTCTTATATACTAATTGTACACACTGATGATTAGCAGAAGACTCTTGTATACTAATTGAACACACTGATGATTAGCAGAGGCCTCTTATATACTAATTGTACACACTGATGATTAGCAGAGGGCTCCTATATACTAATTGAACACATTGATGATTAGCAGAGGGCTCTTATATACTAATTGTACACACTGATGATTAGCAGAGGGCTCTTATATACTAATTGTACACACTGATGATTAGCAGAGGGCTCTTTTATACTAGTTGAATTCACTGATGATTAGCAGAGGTTTAGTGTTTATCACTCAGTAATGTCACAAAATTGTCTTCCAAATCTTGCCCAAAACAAACTTGGCGGATCCTTCCGTACATCCCAAGTGACGCAAAACGTTATAGTCAGTTAGATAAGACAAGATAATATATAGGGCCTCATTCAATAGCAATTTGACCAATTGAATAGGGCTCTATATACAGTAAGCACAGAGCATATTTTTTTACAGACGTTTTTAGTTAGTGAAGACCTTGCTTTTGGAGAGAAGTTCACTAACTAAAAACTTCTGTAAAAAAATATGCTCTGTGCTTATATAGAGCCCTATTCAATTGAATGAGGCCCATAGTGTATTCTATTCCCTATTTGCAAAGTTCTCCAAACTTCTAGCTAACCCACGAAATTCTTGAGCATTACAGGATGTCTTAATATCTAATTCAAGACCTATAAAATCAATCATGCCAGACTCGATGATAATAATAATAATGCCTCATTATTGTGCAGCTTTCATTTATACTCATCAGGTCCCCCTATTTATCTAGCTCTACATCCGAAGCGAGGTGAGCAGTTCAGGCACGCGGGTCTTAGGCTACAGTTGAAGCACGCAGTTCGCGTAACTAGAAAACATCCAAAAACCACCAAAATAATTATTAAAAAATAATAACACACTCACACACAGCACAGGGGGAGAGCCAGGAAGCCTAGGAGTGAAGTTGCAAACGAATTGGAGCCATATTTGCCATTTCCGCTGATCAAAAATTGACTAAGTGAGGGAAAAATTGGCGGACGAAAAACATAATAGTTATAAAAACAGGATGAAAACGAGTCTAAGCAATGCCAGGCACGCAGGACTTACACAACGGCGCAAACAGTAACACTTACACTAACCAAACAGTAACACTTACACTAACCAAAATAAAACCAACGAGGACCACAAGCCTCACATTGTATGAGTTTGAGGTTTCTCCTGTTCAGGGGAGAATTGCCTGGTATTTGGGGCAGGGTCGCTCTTTTGAGACCTGACTGATATGCTATAAGATATTTCTTCCTTGTGAAGGGCACAAGTGAGCTAAACGACTCTGCTCTCTGGGTGGGTTACTATGTCCATAGAACTAACCCACTTGGGTTACTTCGTTCTCTGATTGAGCACTTGGGACTTTGTTTTTTTCCGTCCATATGCAAATGATCCTTGTGGTTTGGTCTCCATAATGGCCATAAGGGGTTCCAGATGTTGGACTCCTTTTCTCATTGTTCATTTGGAAGTACAGCTAGACCTCAGTGCCGAGGCCCAAACAGGCTGAAACATATGTCTGTGGTGTGATGTTTCTCCTGATAAAGGAAGAAGTGCCTGGTATTTCGGATTGTTCTTTTAAATAAGACTTCGGTGATCTGCTATAGAATATTTATTCCCTGTGAAGGGCACAACTGAAAAGAGGCTGCTCTCTGGGTGGGTTATTAATCCCATAGAACTAAACCACTTCTAACTTTGTTTTTAATCTGTAATGGGGTGCCCACAGCTTTGCTTTTTAACCTGGCCTTACACTAAAAATCTAGACATACAATAAGTGCAAGTGAAACCTAAAGTCTAGTTCCCCTCCCAGATGACAGACAATTGGCTCGATTACATGGCTCCTGTAGGAAATATTGTAAGTGAACAGTTCTGATAAGCCCTAACATTGCTATTACATGCTGTCCGTATCAAACCCTTACAAATTTTTGATACAGATTATACTTGTGAAGTGTTACCTACTCTACGAGTGAAATTACATAAGGTGAGATTATACGGCTTCTTAGGATGTTACAGAAGACGCTGAACGTTCAACCTTCTGCAAGAGCAGGTTAACCCCTTCTGACAATACTTACAAGACACTTAGCAAATACTTGTAATAAGCTAGTCGAAGAAAATCCTGTACATAATCATTTAAAAATACCATAAACAATAGAGTAAGAGGGCTAAAGATCACAAAGTAGAAAAAGCCAAAGAAATGGTCATCCATGCCCCCCCCCCCCCCACAACAAAAAATATCATAGAACACTATATATACAGTGGATATAAAAAGTCTACACACCCCTGTTAAAATGTCAGGTTTCTGTGCTGTAAAAAAAATGAGACAAAGATAAATAATTTCAGAAATGTTTCCACCTTGATTGTGACCTATAAAGTGTACAACTCAATTGAAAAACAAACTGAAATCTTTTAGATGGAGGGAAGAAAAAAAATAAAAATACAAATAATGTGGTTGCATAAGTCTGCACACCCTCTTATAACTGGGGATGTAGCTGTGTTCAGAATTAAGCAATCACATTCCAAATCGTGTTAAATAGGAGTCAGCATACACCTGCCATCATTTAAAGTGCCTCTGATTAACCCCAAATAAAGTTCAGCTGCTCTAGTTGGTCTTTCCTGAAATATTCTTAGTCGCATCCCACAGCAAAAGCCATGGTCCACAGAGAGCTTCCAAAGCATCAGAGGGATCTCATTGTTAGGTATCAGTCAGGAGAAGGTTACAAAAGAATTTCCAAGGCATTAGATATACCATGGAACACAGTGAAGACAGTCATCATCAAGTGGAGAACATATGGTACAACAGTGACATTACCAAGAACTGGAGCTCCCTCCAAAATTCATGAAAAGACGAGAAGAAAACTGGTCTGATAGGCTACCAAGAGGCCTACAGCAACATTAAGGGAGCTGCAGGAATATCTTGCAAGTACTGGCTGTGTGGTACATGTGACAACAATCTCCCGTATTCTTCATATGTCTGGGCTACGGGGTAGAGTGGCAAGACGAAAGCCTTTTCTTACGAAGAAAAACATCCAAGCCAGGCTACATTTTGCAAAAACACATCTGAAGTCTCCCAAAAGCATGTGGGAAAAGGTGTTATGGTCTGATGAAACCAAGGTTGAACTTTTTGGCCATAATTCCAAAAGATATGTTTGGCGCAAAAACAACACTGCACATCACCAAAAGAACACCATACCCACAGTGAAGCATGGTGGTGGCAGCATCATGCATTGGGGCTGTTTTTCTTCAGCTGGAACTGGGGCCTTAGTTAAGACAGAGGGAATTATGAACAGTTCCAAATACCAGTCAATATTGGCTCTTGTTTGTCTCTATATTAAGTTAGTTTATTCTCAAGTCCAATGTGATGGTTATAGCTAGGTGTGCTGCTTCTCTTGGAACACAGTTCACTGGTGTGTCTGTATGGTATGCAACAAAGAGAAGGGGGGGGGGGGGCAGGGAGATAGCGCACCAATTCCTAGTGCAAAATAACCAAGATATTGTAATCCCAACCCTTGTTCACAGAGATCAGTAGGTAACGCTCTCACCTTTTCTAACCTCAGAATATGAGGTATGTTATATACTTTCCAACACGTGTTGGCTTGTAGGTTGGTACTTCTTTCCACCGTGAATGTCTTATCTCATATTCTTCCAATAGAGTGTGGGTATTGGGGTAATACTCTGTGGCACTAGGAATTGGTGCGCTATCTCCCCCCCCCCCTCCCCCCTCTTGTCTAGTGCTGTTGTACTGATTTCCTGAATAAACAATAGAATAGCACTATAGGTGATCACGCCCAGCTGAGATCAGCACAATTACATATTTCTACATGCTCTTTTGATGCGGTTAAACTATTTTGATAGGTGATGGCTACCATTGTAGTCTATGGGAGACACTGAAAGCTCTCAGTAGGAAATGGTTTTAATGCATCAAGTTTCCTCAATATGTTTCAAGCACAAAGCAATAGGTAGAGAAGAAGTATAAGGTATCCATAATGTTAGGATAATCTTCTGCTCCCATCCATCTGAGCTCATGAGCCAAACAGCACTTAGTCTTATACAGAAAGCTAAAGTTCTCTTTTCATCTGTTGCCATGGCAGCACATAACAACACAGCACTTCACTTCAAGGTGCTCCCCGATCAAAGGTGTTGCCACTCCCCCGCCCACCCCAGAATTAAAAACTACTGAAAATAATATGGAATACAACCTGATCTAAAGACTTACTTACTGACCTATCAGGACATTATTCACAATGCTGGTCTGTTTCTCACTTAACTCTGCCCAACAAATTTAATTTTTCTTGTTTTTCCTTTTTTTTCCCCTGTTAACTGTTTTTAGTTTATATCTGTATCAGTATCACTTTTTGACTTGATAAAAAGAGGCATTATCTTTTGAAAGCTCGTCGCTATATTATGAATAATTTTGTCCAATAAAAAAGTATCACTATTTACTGCAATACTCTGAATAATCAACTATATTACTGGACACTCACGGCTACCTCAATCTTCATATATATTATATATATATAGTACATGTGTGTCCCAGTTGAATGTATGTTCCCCTATTTTACATGTACAATATTGGTAGTGTGTATATTGATTACTTGCCCCTATTTGAGCCCTGCTGCTGGGATATTCCTTGCTGTGACTTTCTTGTATGGGCCTCCTGGGGCATCATCTTAGTAACCGCCTACCACATATTTTGATTTGAAATGTTTATTCACTCTCCACTTATTTTATTCATTTTATTATATTGGTAAATTATTTGTTATAGCTTGTTACAGTCCATCATTGAAATACCCATTAAGGTCATCCAGCTGTAGAAGCCCCGCCCTCTGTTTCACTATTGGTTGATTTTCTGCCAGGGATTGTGGTAGTTGTAGTCACTCCCAATCACTTCCTATATGTGAAATTAGTCTGTACACCGCGGGTGCTGCTGGAACAGTGTTTATGTTCATTCTCTGGGTTACTCTGACTTCCTGTGTATAAATATAGGTGTCAGCTCCATATCCGGGTTATATTTACATTTGTTGTGTGAGATGTGTAACTGACAGGTTTATAGGGACTGGGAAAGAACAGACAGAATGAAGCTCTTCATAGAGATACATTATACTGTGGGAACCATTCTAGGAGCCAGCAGGACACATTTTAGGACCTTTGGCCCCAAGGAATTTTCGACCCATGATATAAATATAGAAACAGATAGATAGATAGACAGACAAGGTTTATATAGATAAATATACCTATATGTACATTCAGTATGAACCAGTAATTTATCATTTTGTTATTTTAGATTCCATTTTAAGAGGTTGAGTGCTTTTTATATTTTTTTAAATAATAATTGTTAGGAGCCAATGTAACGTAATGTCGTTATCATACTGACATAAACATATTTTATTGTTTTCAATATAAAAGAATATATGTTGTGTTATGAAGTAAAAAAGCAAACAATCTCTATAAATCTAAAATAAAATATGTTAACACAATGCAATATAGATGATGTATACGTCACACGTGTGCAACTAATGTTCTTTGCATTTGAATAATAAAGTAGGAAGTAGATGGTCGGATCAGATTCTGGTAGTAGTTCGGGGGGCGGGGGGTGCAGCTGAGAGGAGCCAGCTGATCTGAGACAGACCCCGACACTTACAGTCCACTCACTGCATGGTGGGAGTCTGCGAGTGGAGGGTGAGTGGGCTGAAGGGATCAGACAGAGCTTTGCTATTGGCTCTCGCTATATGACACGCACCCCTGTGCACATTATGTATGCAATATACACAGGACAGACAGCATGTTAAAAAAGCACCCCCCATCCCTTCAAATATATTATCTGGGCGGATGATTGTCACAATCTACTGCTTCTCAGTCGGGCTTGATAAGGCTGTTATTGCCAAACCTACCCAGCAGATCTACCAGATTCTTTTGATCTCTTCACTAAGACAGCTGATGTCTCTTAAATTAGATGCAGTCTTTAAGAATATGAATGCAGGCTCAGCATTATAAGAATTCAGAAACTGTTTTTATTTCTGTGGACAAGGGCTTATCTATAAGGCATCATAACAGCAACTTCATTCATACAGTCATTGCGGTTATCTTCTCACCTCTCTTTTTCGATAGGAACATATCTGTCTTCAATATATGTCTTCTTCCCTTGGCTTAGGAACATATATATATATATACTTTAAAACATTCAACCCAGCATTATCTCAACTGCCCTCAGAGACACCAATACATCTCTCTCTCTCTGTCAGAAAAAACTCAACTGCCAACTGCTCTCTCCCCTCTCTGACAGTTACCACCGACCACACAACTTCTAAACCATTTAACTCCTTCAGTTCTATACTTAACATGAGTAATGTATTTAGAGGCTATGAGGCAAATACATTTAGTATTGAGAACTCTACCAGTTGTATACAGAGGTATCTTTATTAGTGAGATAATACTCATCTTATGGATTGTAGCGCAATATCTGCAGTCAATAAAAGGTAATGGCTCGCTTGGCTTCTTATTTAATAAGATCACCAATAAGTTTAATGAATATGTGTAATTTTATCATTTAAAGCTTTACTTTTAATTTCATACTATTGTTACATGTTCCATTAAAGCACCACTATGGTCATACATTGAAAATAATTTATTTCCCAAGAAGCTGACTTGAAAATGTTGCTTTTAGAATATATAAAACATAATAATTTATTGCTTTTATATGCAGTTGTGCTGCTGTAGAATCTACTATTTTTTCTAGGACACGCCCTGCTGAGACAGAAGCTGCAAGAAGCAAAAATAAATAAAACAAATGTTTATATAATTTATACAAAATTATACTTTATAATTAGGAACAAACACTTACACTGGATCATGCAATAACTGGAGTCGTTTCTAGGGGGGTTTATCTTACATTTAAAAGATCATATTTTAAACATTATAAAATTATTTTTGTATGAAAAATGAGTGGTCTGTAATGTAGATAAATGACATTAAATTCTGACATAATGGGATTATTTTCACCTCCTGATGGAGATAAAGAGACAGTAACAGACATACGGTCTTAATCTGAAGAACCACAATGTATAAACTTTACCATTGCATTGTAGGGGGGCTGTACCCGGAAATGTATAGATCACAGTAATGAAGCAGGACGGAGCCCCCCAGTATCAGCAGTGGATTCAACTAGGACAGACTATTTAAAAAAAATCTATTTATTTCAACATGATTTTAGGAGATCTTTTTAGTGATGTGTTCCAAATTGTGCTAAAATAAGTGGCCCCTTAAGGTCATTGGGTAAAAAAGCTGAGCCAGTTCCTTAGTATTGATACACATTGGTCAAATATGTTTAAACATCTTTTTTCATTTTTCTTCAATTGTTTTAAAAGGATATGGAAGGTTTCTGGGTGTCACTGGGAATATTATATCCTGATGTATCTATTTACTTTTGTGTACAGGGACTGCCCTGTCTTATAGTAACCAATCAGTGGTAACATTGTTCAGCACTCCTTGAGAGAGGTCACTGATACGGTAATTTGAAACCTTGCACTTCACAGTGTGTATATTCACAAGCTGCTTAAGCTGCAGAGGGCAGTTCAAAACATTTAAAAGATATATGAATTTAGGTAGAAAAGCAAAAGGCTTTTAAGAACGTCTTAATAAAATAAAGAACATAGACTAGTTCTAATAGGATCTCCTACTAAACAGCTATTCTTATATTATAAGCACAGGGACGGCCATTTCCAGAGTATATAAGGCCTCTGCCCGGAGTACACCTGCTCTCTCTAGCCTGGAGTTGCGTCTATACGCACTACGCTAACGCCACGCCTCCTTAAGAATCGTGTTTAGTCGGAGAACCTATTAGAACTAGTGCAAAGAGTCCATTAGGTTTAAAGCTAAGAAATGACTTGATAGCTCTTGACATAGTCATTAAATAACAGTAATCACTTACGTCTCACGCAGCAAATGTAAATCTAAGCCTCTCTATTCGAGCCTTATGGTAATCCAGTTGGCAGCAAAAGTACCAAGAAATTAAAACAATGATATATGGCAATAGTAGAGAAAACAATAGCCAGACTATAGATAAATGTCATAAAGCCAAGGATACCATAGTGTGAATAAACATTGAGACCTCTGTGCGGGTAGTATAGAGGTGTGAGAGGTTATTACCTACCAATCTCATAAGGCCAAGGACACCATAGTGTGAATAAACATTGAGACCTCTGTGCAGGTGGTATAGAGGTGTGAGTGGTTATTACCTACCAATCTCATAAGGCCAAGGACACCATAGTGTGAATAAACATTGAGACCTCTGTGCGGGTAGTATAGAGGTGTGAGAGGTTATTACCTACCAATCTCATAAGGCCAAGGACACCATAGTGTGAATACACATTGAGACCTCTGTGCGGGTGGTATAGAGGTGTGAGTGGTTATTACCTACCAATCTCATAAGGCCAAGGACACCATAGTGTGAATAAACATTGAGACCTCTGTGCGGGTAGTATAGAGGTGTGAGTGGTTATTACCTACCAATCTCATAAGGCCAAGGACACCATAGTGTGAATACACATTGAGACCTCTGTGCGGGTAGTATAGAGGTGTGAGTGGTTATTACCTACAAATGTCATAAGGTAAAGGACACCATAGTGTGAATAAACATTGAGACCTCTGTGCGGGTAGTATAGAGGTGTGAGTGGTTATTACCTACAAATCTCATAAGACAAAGGACACCATAGTGTGAATAAACATTGAGACCTCTGTGCGGGTAGTATAGAGGTGTGAGAGGTTATTACCTACCAATCTCATAAGGCCAAGGACACCATAGTGTGAATAAACATTGAGACCTCTGTGCGGGTAGTATAGAGGTGTGAGTGGTTATTACCTACAAATGTCATAAGGTAAAGGACACCATAGTGTGAATAAACATTGAGACCTCTGTGCGGGTAGTATAGAGGTGTGAGAGGTTATTACCTACAAATGTCATAAGGCAAAGGACACCATAGTGTGAATAAACATTGAGACCTCTGTGCAGGTGGTATAGAGGTGTGAGTGGTTATTACCTACAAATGTCATAAGGCAAAGGACACCATAGTGTGAATACACATTGAGACCTCTGTGCGGGTAGTATAGAGGTGTGAGAGGTTATTACCTACAAATCTCATAAGACAAAGGACACCATAGTGTGAATAAACATTGAGACCTCTGTGCAGGTGGTATAGAGGTGTGAGAGGTTATTACCTACAAATCTCATAAGACAAAGGACACCATAGTGTGAATAAACATCGAGACCTCTGTGCGGGTAGTATAGAGGTGTGAGAGGTTATTACCTACAAATCTCATAAGACAAAGGACACCATAGTGTGAATAAACATCGAGACCTCTGTGCGGGTAGTATAGAGGTGTGAGAGGTTATTACCTACAAATGTCATAAGGTAAAGGACACCATAGTGTGAATAAACATCGAGACCTCTGTGCGGGTAGTATAGAGGTGTGAGAGGTTATTACCTACAAATCTCATAAGACAAAGGACACCATAGTGTGAATAAACATCGAGACCTCTGTGCGGGTAGTATAGAGGTGTGAGAGGTTATTACCTACAAATGTCATAAGGTCAAGGACACCATAGTGTGAATAAACATTGAGACCTCTGTGCGGGTAGTATAGAGGTGTGAGAGGTTATTACCTACAAATGTCATAAGGTAAAGGACACCATAGTGTGAATAAACATTGAGACCTCTGTGCGGGTAGTATAGAGGTGTGAGAGGTTATTACCTACAAATGTCATAAGGCAAAGGACACCATAGTGTGAATAAACATTGAGACCTCTGTGCGGGTAGTATAGAGGTGTGAGAGGTTATTACCTACAAATGTCAAAAGGCAAAGGACACCATAGTGTGAATAAACATTGAGACCTCTGTGCGGGTAGTATAGAGGTGTGAGAGGTTATTACCTACAAATCTCATAAGACAAAGGACACCATAGTGTGAATAAACATCGAGACCTCTGTGCGGGTAGTATAGAGGTGTGAGAGGTTATTACCTACAAATCTCATAAGACAAAGGACACCATAGTGTGAATAAACATCGAGACCTCTGTGCGGGTAGTATAGAGGTGTGAGAGGTTATTACCTACAAATGTCATAAGGTAAAGGACACCATAGTGTGAATAAACATTGAGACCTCTGTGCGGGTAGTATAGAGGCGTGAGAGGTTATTACCTACAAATGTCATAAGGCAAAGGACACCATAGTGTGAATAAACATTGAGACCTCTGTGCGGGTAGTATAGAGGTGTGAGAGGTTATTACCTACAAATGTCATAAGGCAAAGGACACCATAGTGTGAATAAACATTGAGACCTCTGTGCGGGTAGTATAGAGGTGTGAGTGGTTATTACCTACCAATCTCATAAGGCAAAGGACACCATAGTGTGAATAAACATCGAGACCTCTGTGCGGGTAGTATAGAGGTGTGAGAGGTTATTACCTACAAATCTCATAAGGCAAAGGACACCATAGTGTGAATAAACATCGAGACCTCTGTGCGGGTAGTATAGAGGTGTGAGAGGTTATTACCTACAAATGTCATAAGGTAAAGGACACCATAGTATGAATAAACATTGAGACCTCTGTGCAGGTGGTATAGAGGTGTGAGTGGTTATTACCTACCAATCTCATAAGGCAACTGACATCATAGTATGAATAAACATTGAGACCTCTGTGCGGGTAGTATAGAGGTGTGAGTGGTTATTACCTACAAATCTCATAAGACAAAGGACACCATAGTGTGAATAAACATTGAGACCTCTGTGCAGGTAGTATAGAGGTGTGAGAGGTTATTACCTACAAATGTCATAAGGTAAAGGACACCATAGTGTGAATAAACATTGAGACCTCTGTGCAGGTAGTATAGAGGTGTGAGAGGTTATTACCTACCAATCTCATAAGGCAAAGGACACCATAGTGTGAATAAACATCGAGACCTCTGTGCGGGTGGTATAGAGGTGTGAGTGGTTATTACCTACCAATCTCATAAGACAAAGGACACCATAGTGTGAATAAACATTGAGACCTCTGTGCAGGTAGTATAGAGGTGTGAGAGGTTATTACCTACAAATCTCATAAGACAAAGGACACCATAGTGTGAATAAACATTGAGACCTCTGTGCAGGTAGTATAGAGGTGTGAGAGGTTTGTAACGGAGCCCATCACTGTTTTACCCTGTGTTATGGTTATTTAATTATTATGGTTAAAATATGATCACATTGCTATACTGTCGATGTGTTGGTTTGTGCTCTGCAGGATATTAGCTCAGACCATTGCAGACACCTAGCATAATACATAATCCTATTAGGGTCTCCTAGAGGCAGGAGAGCCCTATTGTGTAAAGTGTTCACATTGTGAAAGATGGAACAAAGAGAAGCATTATCTAATCAATGTCTGATTGTATCAAAAGTAGCCGGCTAGTCCCTGGGAGGTGTGACCACACCTATTGTCTCTATTGTGTGGCCAAATATGGGCATGTGTATTACCTGTGGAAAGAGGTGTATATATATTTCTGCATATAACAAAATAAAGGCAGTATTCTTTGACTCCCAAGAAAGTGTCGTCCAATATGGGTGGTCTGGGCTTCTGAGACTGCGCAGTGCTTCTATATGGATATTTAATGCTGAACCTGACTTTCCCTCTGGAACTCTTGGATGGGATTATACCAACTTCACTTTTACACAGCAGCTTGCCAGGGAAAAGGACGTCTCCAACGGCTGGTACCCTCTCACTACCGGGGTAGCCGTTACATTGGTTGGCAGCGGTGGGATGGTCCTTTTCATCCCCAACGCAAGTGCTGAATGGAATCCCAGTACGCTAAACTGAAAAGACCCACACTAAAGGATCTCTTGGAAACCAGAGGAAGGAGTGCCAACAACCGACCACGGAGAGAGCTGATAGCTGACCTACTGGAGCTGGACGAGATGGATCGAACCATGGAGGTCGTGGACCAACCTACCCCTGTCAGCGAGGAGGAGGAAATTACAAACCTGGTTCAGCGGAGATTATCCATGTACCCAGCAACATCCGTGGAGCTAATAGATCAGCTGTTCCGGGAAGCGAGAACGGAGATACAAAATAGGAGGGGGCACGAACTTGAACTGGCAAGAGCTAGACAACCCCTGGCACATACAGTTCATACTCCCCCACCCGCTGCTACAGTAAAGAAAATACCGTTCACTGCCTTCAAAGCATTTGTGGAAAGTGAGGAAGAAATTGATGGATATTTGGCTGACTTCGAGAGGCAGTGCTCACTACACCAAATACCACCAGACCAATGGGTCACTATTTTGGCTGGAAAGCTATCAGGAAAAGCAAATGAGGCTTTTCGGGCGCTTACTGAGGAAGATATTGCGCAGTATCGCCGGGTGAAGGCTGCACTGCTCACCAGATATGCCGTCACCCCGGAAACATATCGCCGTCGCTTCAGGGAGTCTAAAAAGAAGGCTGCAGACTCCCACATGGAATGGGCCAGCAATATACAAAGGGTGGCATCACATTGGGTGCGAGGGTGCAATGCCAACACAGGAGAGGAAGTACTACAGCTATTCCTGATGGAACATTTCTTCCAAGATCTGGCGGCAGACATACAGGATTGGGTGAGAGATCGTCGCCCTGCTAACTTAATCGAGGCAGCACGGCTAGCGGACGAATACGCAGAGTCCAGAAAGGTGAGCCAAGGGTCCACATGACCAACGTCTGGAGCAGAGCCACGCACTTCAATACCCGCTGCACGCACAGAATTTCGGGCCCCAGTACCCCCAGGACCGCCACGGCCTCAGGGGTCTAACCACCAACCCCGGGATTCTTACAAAATGACGTGCCATCGCTGCAGCAACACAGAGCATATTGCCCGTTATTGCTCTTTGAGATCAGCCAATAACAAATGGAGGCGCACAACACCCCACACAGAGACCCCACCATCACGTCCCTCTGCTGCTCACAGCCTAAAAATCAAAGGGAGCCCTGAGGAGTGTTTGGGAATCTTGTATGAGGCCAACCCCGTACAGGCTGCCTCCCCGGATAACCGCTAGCATCACCGCCAAGAGGTGCGTGTGAATGGACAGATAGCACAAGGCTTAAGAGACACTGGCGCTACCATCACTTTGGTGCAGAAACATCTCGTGAAACCAGAACATGTGTCTAATCGTACCGTTGCTGTTCGTGTCGCAGGGGGGGCTGTTTTTCGCTTACCCACCGCCCGGGTACACTTGGATTGGGGAGTCGGGTCGGGAAAGACCACAGTAGGCATCATGGATAATTTACCTGCTGAGGTCGTGCTGGGCAACGATATTGGCCCTCTAGCCTCAGCCTTTTTACCCACGACTGCTGCTGCTTGTCCCGTGACCACCTGCTCACAGACCCGTACCGAGAACGTTCCTACAACAGGTCGGGAGACCCAGGTAAGCCACAAGCAGACACTTAGCACTACCGCCACAGAGAGACCCATAGCGTGGGACACCCCTGAAGAGCTTGTGAGGGAAACTAGACAGGACCCCACCCTCCAAAAGTACCGAGCATTAGCCGACGATAGAGGGGATGAGCAGGAACGTTTTATATGGAAAGGGGTTTCTATGGGACAGAGATTGTGGCCCACCTTTTGGACACTGGGATCCTGGACTGTTGGGATGGGATCCTGGATTTTTTTGGGTGGGTGTACAGGGGGAGAACAGTGGGCCCTGTACAATAGGGGCCCGACCACGAGCTGGGGGAGGAATGTACTCTGCAACTTGGGACGGTTTTACTAAAGGACTTCAGTTCATTTGGAAGGCTGATGCTTTTCTGCCTCATTATTTAATTGTCTGAAACCAGTTTGTAAAATGTATTTTCCCTCTCCTTGAAATGTTTATTGCTGTGAATGCTGTATGAAGTGTGCGTTTGTTTTGTTCTTGAAATGTGAGGAAATGTGAATTGCAGTAATGCTGATGGGTTGTCAAACTGTAGAAGTGACCAACAAATCGTTTTGTCCGGACATCCCCAGGCCGATCCGTTGGGATCAGACCGTGTATGCCGGCTTATGGTCACGGGGGAGGTGTGTAACGGAGCCCATCACTGTTTTACCCTGTGTTATGGTTATTTAATTATTATGGTTAAAATATGATCACATTGCTATACTGTCGATGTGTTGGTTTGTGCTCTGCAGGATATTAGCTCAGACCATTGCAGACACCTAGCATAATACATAATCCTATTAGGGTCTCCTAGAGGCAGGAGAGCCCTATTGTGTAAAGTGTTCACATTGTGAAAGATGGAACAAAGAGAAGCATTATCTAATCAATGTCTGATTGTATCAAAAGTAGCCGGCTAGTCCCTGGGAGGTGTGACCACACCTATTGTCTCTATTGTGTGGCCAAATATGGGCATGTGTATTACCTGTGGAAAGAGGTGTATATATATTTCTGCATATAACAAAATAAAGGCAGTATTCTTTGACTCCCAAGAAAGTGTCGTCCAATATGGGTGGTCTGGGCTTCTGAGACTGCGCAGTGCTTCTATATGGATATTTAATGCTGAACCTGACTTTCCCTCTGGAACTCTTGAATGGGATTATACCAACTTCACTTTTACACAGCAGCTTGCCAGGGAAAAGGACGTCTCCAACGGCTGGTACCCTCTCACTACCGGGGTAGCCGTTACAAGGTTATTACCTACAAATGTCATAAGGTAAAGGACACCATAGTGTGAATAAACATTGAGACCTCTGTGCAGGTGGTATAGAGGTGTGAGTGGTTATTACCTACCAATCTCATAAGGCAACTGACATCATAGTATGAATAAACATTGAGACCTCTGTGCGGGTAGTATAGAGGTGTGAGAGGTTATTACCTACAAATCTCGTAAGACAAAGGACACCATAGTGTGAATAAACATCGAGACCTCTGTGCGGGTAGTATAGAGGTGTGAGTGGTTATTACCTACCAATCTCATAAGGCAAAGGACACCATAGTGTGAATAAACATTGAGACCTCTGTGCGGGTAGTATAGAGGTGTGAGAGGTTATTACCTACAAATCTCATAAGACAAAGGACACCATAGTGTGAATAAACATTGAGACCTCTGTGCGGGTAGTATAGAGGTGTGAGTGGTTATTACCTACCAATCTCATAAGGCAAAGGACACCATAGTGTGAATAAACATTGAGACCTCTGTGCGGGTAGTATAGAGGTGTGAGAGGTTATTACCTACAAATCTCATAAGACAAAGGACACCATAGTGTGAATAAACATTGAGACCTCTGTGCGGGTAGTATAGAGGTGTGAGTGGTTATTACCTACAAATCTCATAAGACAAAGGACACCATAGTGTGAATAAACATCGAGACCTCTGTGCGGGTAGTATAGAGGTGTGAGAGGTTATTACCTACCAATCTCATAAGGCAAAGGACACCATAGTGTGAATAAACATTGAGACCTCTGTGCGGGTAGTATAGAGGTGTGAGAGGTTATTACCTACAAATCTCATAAGACAAAGGACACCATAGTGTGAATAAACATTGAGACCTCTGTGCGGGTAGTATAGAGGTGTGAGTGGTTATTACCTACCAATCTCATAAGGCAAAGGACACCATAGTGTGAATAAACATCGAGACCTCTGTGCGGGTAGTATAGAGGTGTGAGTGGTTATTACCTACCAATCTCATAAGGCAAAGGACACCATAGTGTGAATAAACATCGAGACCTCTGTGCGGGTAGTATAGAGGTGTGAGAGGTTATTACCTACCAATCTCATAAGGTAAAGGACACCATAGTGTGAATAAACATCGAGACCTCTGTGCGGGTAGTATAGAGGTGTGAGTGGTTATTACCTACAAATCTCATAAGACAAAGGACACCATAGTGTGAATAAACATTGAGACCTCTGTGCAGGTAGTGTAGAGGTGTGAGTGGTTATTACCTACCAATGTCATAAGGCAAAGGACACTGTAAAACACGCCTTGCATCAGAATTATGGATAATAATATAACAGAGTTATCAGCTCTAATATAAAGCTGAGTTACCACATATAGGTGCATTCTGTTATACAACCACATGATGGCAATAGCCTTGATTAGCACAGTCTAATTCTGAGAATTAGCAGAAGACTATTCTTGTACGCATGGGTGTGTGTAACTTTGAAAACTGGATTTCTGGACAGCTTTGTGAAGAACATGTGACCTAACTGACCAGTAAGAAGTAAAGAACATGAGTATGGGGGTGGGATTCAAATATAGAAATAAAAGTAGCATACCAGGCTGTTTCTCTCTCCTCTTCTCTCTTTGCTACGCTGTGATGGTCTGGTAAAGTATCATACTCTCATACACACACATGGACAGAATTGGTAGCTTTAGAATGCCTTTCTGCTAAGTTAAGAGATGTTGTTTCCATAGTATTATCATGTATTATTAATGTATTTATATTAATTATTGTATTTTAATAAATACACATTTTGTAACCATTAATCTGTAACGCCTCTTGAATATATAAGTCTGTTTTCCGTAGAAGGCAAGAATCTCAGGATGAGATTAGAATAATTATTATAATCATAATTAATATGATTATGAATAATAATATTGTAATTAATTAATTAACTGTTTTTATAACAGTTAATGGTGAGTCTGCCTATTTTTCTTACCATGTACATTCACTTGCATTTGGGGGGGATTTAATCCAAAATGTCTCTTTGAAGTTACAAGTGAATTTAGTGGACGAAAAATTTAACTTGTGATAATTGGTGATATTGTCGAGTGTTTTCTACAAAGAAAGTCGTTTGCCACAACATTTTTGTTTTTGGGATCCAGAGGCGCCAGAGTGAGACGCAATTGGAGTAAGACAGACGTAATTTCTGGGGATCCATTGGAATCCAGACGGAGACATCAAATTGGGGTGCACACCTTTATAGGAGGGCTGCCACTCTAATCAATACTTTAAGATCCACTAGGAGACACAGACGTGCCCTTAGAAATAGACATAATTGAGATTGAAGAAAAGTGGATCTAAGTTAAAAAGTACCAAATGTTTTACTGTATAGTGGTTTTATTTTGATTTTAAAGATTTAAATTTCCGTTGCTGTCCTTTATAATAAAGTAATAAAATGTTTGGAAATAACTGACAGTTCAGCAACACTATTGTTGATTACTGATTTACCTGATGGCTTCTGCTATGATGGAACAGCTTGTATCTCAATTTAGAGAAGAAGAATTTGGGTTGATCGGATATGATGTCTCTCATTCTAGGAAATCAGAAAGATCTAGATCATCCCAAAGAAGTTTAACATTCAAGCAACAGAATGGAGGTCTTAAATGGAGGTCAAGCAGGAGGAAGGTGATAGTCTAGCAAAAGCTTGGGCTGTTTAGAACAAATGTACGTTAACTTTGATCAATTTGCTTATTACTATATCTTCAGCAGTAGATGTGATGCCTCCCTTAGCATCAACAGAATCAACCTCTCAAATCCATTAGTGTTGGCAGTGTTATTGGGATTAAATTTAGGTCTGTCAGATTCTTTGGATATGATTTTCCTTTAAAGTTGCTGAAATTGGAATTATTAATTATAGCATATACAACACATTCTAAGCCATCTTTATGATAATTAGGCCCCATATGAATGCATGTTCCAATTGAATTAAAATAAATGATATGTAAACATGAGTTTATATAATTATTTTCCATTCTTCCATTTGAAAATTATTTTAAATAAAAAAAAATGATAGAAAGAGGGATGAATCTAAAGAGAGGAGGAGGAAAGAAAAAGAAGGTATAGAAATATCCCTAAAACATTTTCTTTTTTGGCTGCAGGCATTTGTTTTGATGACCAGCACCATTGGTGATTAATTCCCTGAACATTATTATCATTTTGCTACTTAAATGAAATTGAAAGCATTCATAGAATTTATGGAGGATTGTTTTGGTGGTCTTATTATGAGCATTTTAGACAAAGATAATGGTATCCGAATATATGCAATAGTATGATAGTGATGTGGGGAATTGGTTAAAAATAATTACTCCACTAAATTAATTCCTTTCGGGGATCTGGAAAATCCTCAGGAATTATTCAAATGGGATTTATACAAAAAGGCTATTGTTTCTTAAACTACAAAAGTGTCTGCCACTGGGGATCACCTTTTAGGTACGAGCATAAATGTTCACAATGTGGAAGCCAACACCCAATGTTCCATTGTTTTAAGAAAACTTCACCATCTGGAGAGTCCTTCACTAAGGATACCAATATAGTAATTTACTAAGGATACCAATATAGTAAAAATCATGGGTTGTTAAAAAATGCTAATCTATTAGTTTGTGGTTTCAGTTCTGATTTTTGTATACCTTTTAAAAATTCTTCTCATCACCATTAATACTTCAAAAACTTAAGAAAGAGATTTCTTTAGGGAGAATATGTGACCCAATAAATAATCCCCAAATGATAATTTACCTATTTCTCCTTTAGGACTTGTCTCCAAAAAAGAGCAAGCAAAATTACTCACAAATTATCATACCCAAAAGGTCACTCCATTAAAGATGATATTGATAAGAATTTGTCATCAGTTAATTATTCTTCTTTTGATCAGTCAACTGAAATTGTTTGTTAGGTAGGCCGAGGGTATTGGATATTGGATCAGCAGTTATTTTGCTTCCAGTTCATCCTAAAACCACAATTTATAAGGTTGCCTTTTCCAGGGAGGATGTTTTGTTATTCATTATCTTCCTGTGGGCTGTTCCATCTCATGTGCTTATTTGGAAGATTGTAATTAATTATTGCAATGGGTAGTAGAAATGCATAATGTACATTACTATAAAATGTATTAAGTGTAGCTTGCTTACAGAAGTTCAGTTCAAGCTTATACAAAGATGGTACATTACACCAGATGACAAAAAATGGCTTTAATAAATTCAAAATATAACACAGGGAATTGCTGGAGATGTTTTAAAGAGAAAGGAACACACAAACATATGTGGTGGTCGTGCCCAAATATCCAAATATTTTGGTCAAATCGTATCATCCAAATCTCCAAGATTATAAATCATGAGCTAGAACTGTCACAAGAAATTGTTCTGTACCACTTTTTTCAAGAAAATATTCCAAAAGTTAAGATCCACATGAATATTAATATTTTGATTGTGGCGAAATGGCTGATCGCTCTCAATTGGAAAAAAGACTCTCTCCCAACCTGGCAAGAGATAAACATTGGAGTTGATAGAAATGCACAAATTGAACTGGATTTTACTAGCCATGACAGGGACCGACAAATTAAAAATAAATTAAAATGGTCATTATGGCCCATATGAAGTTTTCATAAGCCGACAGAAGTTCATATAGTTCTCTCTCTCTCTATATATATATATATATATCCCCCTCCCTGCTTTTTTTTCTATTTTTTTTGTCCCTGTTATCTACATTATCCATTGAATCTATAACACTTCTGAGGAAAAGATATTAAGATCTCTTGTGTCTTTTTCTCCCTTTTTTTCCCTCTTACGGTGGGAAAATTCATGTTTTTTTTTTACTATTTCATATAGTATTGAAAATTGGGATAATGTATCTGTTTTGTAAAACTTCTTATAAAATTCAATTAAAAAAAAACAAAAAAAACTTAAATTCCTCTGATAAGTTCCTTTCTCACAAGGTACTTGTAATTACCATAGCATGAATGGAATCAAAAACAACTCATTGCTGACAGGAGTAATAGACTATGCTTAAATCTGTGGAACAGATATTAAATAGGACCCATTATTTGCTCTCTATTCTGTTGAAAATCAGACCACATTTTTTTTACTCCACTCTCTGTGCTTATCTGTACTGCAGTATCGCTGGCATCAACTAATATATCTGGTTATTGCATGTTTCAGAATCACAGAGAGATGCGCCTGATTTGCTGTGTCCATATGGTCACCGAGAGTCGGACATGACTGAAGGACACAACAACAATTGCAAGTTTACAGAGTGATTGTGGCACATAGCCGCCTGGTAAATCTGATGCTGGTGTCAGAATGAGGGGCCGGATGCACGCGTTTCGCAATCAGGCTTTGACGGAGGCCAAGCAGAGGGTAGAAGGAGGCGACCTTAAATTGGAAAAGTATGTTAACTATTTGTGAACTTGCAGCAGTATTAACCCATTTATATTAACAGTCTTTCCTATCCTTGGCTACTGCATCTGAAGAAAAGAAGAAACCTGATAATCTCCAAATTACATATTACGAATTAATTGAAACTGAACGCTGATTGGCCCAAATAGAGACAACTGAGCTGAGATTATGGAAAATAAAACAATATAATATTCACAAGAATTTACCCTGAGTAATAAGTGATGTCACAGAATATAATGAGGTGTAAAGAGAACATAACATCATACTTTAGTGACCATGCTCAGGTTAAATACTATCTTATAATCATCACTGATATTCAATTAAATGCACATCTTTGGCTCATAGAATTTTATCAGAGATAGGCACAATGAGTGGAAGGGTAAATGGATGAAAGATCACAAGCAGACCAGGCAGACAACTGGGCCAGGTGACATGATGAATGTCATAACATAATGGCAGAGGCTTAGTCTGTCAGAAGAAGAACTGTAGGGTCACAGGAAACTGTCAAATAAGAAAATCAACACCAAAAACATTATTTCTAATTGTTATTCTCAATGCAGAACTGTACAATTAGCCTATTGTACAATTGTGGTTAATGAGGTAATGTGTGATTTGATCATAGTAATATGTTATTTATTTGTATGATTATGTCTGCTGGGTACTGTCTGCTCTATAATGAACCAGAAGGAATGTTTGTTTTTTGAGCCAACTGGCCATGACGCCTCAGTAGAGGGAACTAGTCCACAAGCTTTCCAGGACTATTGGACAGTCCAGGCACTGGTTACCTCTTGTAAAAAGACACTGCAACATGGAGATTAGAAACAGTCTTTTAAGTGACCCATAACACATTGCCCTGGGCTTCCTACAGTGGTACCTCAAACAGAAAGGGATTAAGACTTGGGCTGTGATTTTTCTTCCCTTTTCTTGTTTCACATTTCTTGATTATGTTTTTACTTTAGCATTATTTATTAACTTCTAAATGATATGTAGGGCATTGTCTGACAATCTTTAGTTTTATTATCATTCACCAACTTTGCACAACTATTTGCATTATATAAAAAAAGCAATTATTGACAATCCTTAGTTTACTATTTACATTATCTTAATGCCATGTCATGTATAGCTCCAAGGAGTTATTGTTATGATAGAGAATGGATAAGAAGAAAAAGTCAACATACAAGCCATATAAACAACATTCTGATGCTAGGACAAAAAGTTGGCCCAAAAAACTAGCTTATATATCAATACAAAACATCTATATCTATCAGAATATATCTACATATATATGATATTTGGATATAAAGGACTTGAAGGTCTAAACATAGATTACACCTTCATGTGGTTAATGTGCTGAGACCTAAGACGATTGCACTTAATAAAGACTAACATGAAAACTAAAATTAGTCAAGACTGAGCTTATCAGTATCCAGTATATAACCAAGGATCAGGCCAAGTTTAGAACAATGGTTTGGTTAGGTCCATCATTCAACGAATAGGCTGTTACTTGTAATCAAGTATATTACTCTTTCAACTTTGCTGCCATGATCTGGAACACCTTCCATGGCTGTATACCTTATTCACCTACCAGCTGTTAATGAAAGCAACTCATTGTTCTTTGTTTTTGGGTGCTGTACAAGACCAATACCTACCTATGTAGAGACAGACATCTTCAACCTGAAGCATAATAATCCAGTACATTAAGATCAGAGTTGATACTCATGGCATGCTTCAAAGCGTTTAAAAACTCTTTACAAGCTAAGACCTGACATTTTAGACTTGGGTTAAACCACTTGCATACAGTGTTAAAATTAGCTAATTCTTGACAATTAAAAGTTAGTTCCATGTTTGAATTCTATAAAGCTTCAGTTTGTCCAACCCTTCTGTACATTGTTATGTCATCCAAGCATGCCCAGATAAATGACTGAACCCATGTAGTAACTGGTCAACTAGCCTTTGAATGTGACAGGAGCACTGTACTTTATATGGTCCAAATATGGTGATAAACACAGCCTCTGGGAGTTAAACGTAAACAGTCTAATATATTCTTAACTCTTCATTTTGGGTTGTTATTATTATTATTACTTTGTTATTGTTGATTAGTCATTCAGTCATGTCCGACTCTCCAGACAAGTCTGTCAGTCACAGCCCGTCTGATGTCCATGAAGCTCATGTTCATTGCTTCAAATTACTCATCTATCCATCTCAACCTCTTCGAATTCCATTAATCTTTCCCACCATCAGAGTCTTCTTCTGACTTCTCATGATATGGCCCAAAAATTTGAGCGTCAGCTTCATAACCATACCTACAAATAATAATAATAATAATAATAATAACAATAATAATAACTTGTTAATATTTTACTTTTTACTTAAATATTTATTTAAAGTATCAATCAGAGACAATGTTTGTTTAAGGCTATATTTGGATTTGTGGCTACAGATAGTGGTTGGCTAAATTGTTCCTCATTATATTAGACATTTCCTTATCACGATTAGTTTTTAAACTACACACAAGTTTAAGGTGGTGCTTATTGTTATGGGCACAGCTACGACCTTAAGGTTGGCTGGCCAGGATCTGTCTGAATCAGTGCTCTCATGGTTTGCTATTTCCTTTGCTATTAGCTATACTCACTTACTCTCATTTATCATTTGTATTTTATTTTTTTCTGTTTATTTTGAAAGAAAATAAAAATATAATTGCAAAATATAACATCATATAACAGTAATGTTTGCATTTACAGTGTAACAAAAAAAAGGAAAAGAAACAAACCAAACAATAATAATTGCATACAAATAACATACTTCTTTAGTCACTCCATTTATGCCCATTTGATTTATAGATATCAAACGGAAAAGATGAAATATATTAAATACCTAAGTCAGGCAAAAGAAGACAAAAGACAGTAACATTACATGGAATCCCATATTTTCCTTTTCAGGACATTATTGCGAGATAGATTATAAGGTTTAAAATGTTTCTCTAATTCCCTCGCTCGATAAATAATTGGTAAAATTTCCCTCCAGTTTGAGGTTTCTTTAGATTTCCAATGGAGTAAGATTATCTGAAAAAATATGAAGAAACTGCACTGAGGCAGAAACAAAAGATTAACCTTTAATATATGCCCAATAAACTTAAAGCAAGAAGTCCGTAAAGGTTTAATTAATGGGCAGTCCCATAATATGTGAATAAAATCACCAAACATTCCACATTGTCTCCAACAACTCCTGTCACAGAGTTTATGAGAGAACTGGTACATTTTTGAAGGCACCATGTACCAACTGTTTACTATCTTGATATGGAGCTCCCTATACGGTGAATACTTAACAAACCTATTTGTGGTTAGTAACGAGGATTCCCAAGTCTCCCTACTAAAAGAGACACAGAGATCCTTTGCCCAAAGTTCCATACCTGATTTTTTATTATGTTCTAAGTGTTTTCTTAACATATCATGACATTTAGCTAACAAATAAGAACTGTCTTGAGACTTAATAAGATTTTCCAAAGGCGTTAAGCTCCCAACAATTGTATTTGGGGAAGTATATAACGACAGTAAAGATGCATATTGTTTGACCTTCAACCAGCATTTCAAAGGAATCCCATACTTAACCAATAACTGGTCAAAGGAGAGCAATCTGCCCTCAAGATATAAATATTTTATAGAAAGAACAACATAATTTGACCCTGGACTCATAAAAGAGTTTTCAAAAGTAAGTATTGGAAGGTCTTGAATTAAAGAACTAAACTTTGGGATAAGATGATTGTAACGGAGCTGGAACACGCAGTCCAATATCTCCGCTGGTATACGGTCAAATACCCAAGAGGCACTACAGTTTCACCATTCCCGACCTCCCATATTGGACGACACACAATTTGGGAGTCAAATGAATACTGACTTTATTTTGTTATTGCAGAAATATTTATACCCATCTCTTCCCACAGGCAATACACATGCCCATATTTGGCCGCACAATACACATAAAGAGAACAATAGGTGGGTCACACCTCTCCGCTCCCTGGCAACTTTGATACAATCAGACATTGATTCAATTACACTTCTTTGTTCTTATCTGAGAATGAAAACACTGTATACAATAGACTTCCTTTATCTTATGCGGAGTCGCTGTAACAGGATTATCTCCCATGCCAAGTAGCTGCAAATGTCTGGGACAATATTCTGCAGAGCATCAACCAACATACATATAGTAGGATCATATTTTAACCATAATAAACCCCTGATGTACCGTGGAGGGGTTTGGTAGTTCCCACCACCCGGACGCAGTGCTGGGGGGGGGGGTTAATGGTGGGAGGTGGGTTAGCAGCTCCCAAGATGGACCGCTCCCGTGCCCACTGCTTTTCCATTATGGATTTGTGGACATCTGTCATTAACCATTCCAAGGTTTTCATGGGAAGCGTACCTGGGAAAAAGGCCAGTCTGCTTTGGAGTTCTCTTTGAAACTCAGTCTGTGGGGTAATAAGAGGTACTGTAACCATGAGTTCCTTTCTGTCTGCATCCCTGTAGTCCGCGGCCGCCTCCTCCTCCTCATGATGGAACGCTGTCTGAAAACTAGCCGGTTCCATCCTGCTGTAGCCAGGGGCGCTGTACGGATACTAGCGTTGCCCTCAATTTGTACTCCACGGAATGGTGTCTCCTGTAGCTGTCCTTCTGACCGTGGGAACAATTCCGACACTTGCCACCAAATGTAACGGAGCTGGAACACGCAGTCCAATATCTCCGCTGGTATACGGTCAAATACCCAAGAGGCACTACAGTTTCACCATTCCCGACCTCCCATATTGGACGACACACAATTTGGGAGTCAAATGAATACTGACTTTATTTTGTTATTGCAGAAATATTTATACCCATCTCTTCCCACAGGCAATACACATGCCCATATTTGGCCGCACAATACACATAAAGAGAACAATAGGTGGGTCACACCTCTCCGCTCCCTGGCAACTTTGATACAATCAGACATTGATTCAATTACACTTCTTTGTTCTTATCTGAGAATGAAAACACTGTATACAATAGACTTCCTTTATCTTATGCAGAGTCGCTGTAACAGGATTATCTCCCATGCCAAGTAGCTGCAAATGTCTGGGACAATATTCTGCAGAGCATCAACCAACATACATATATTAGGATCATATTTTAACCATAATAATCATAAAACAGGGTAAAACAGTGATGGGTTCCGCTACAATTATATTTTTTATTAATTGATTGATTCTAAGTTTTATAAATGCTCTTAATAAGATGAAATCCACCTTCAGAACCATTGAATACAATATTAATCATAAAGAGTTACAATCTGTGATCCAAGCATGGCACCAATACTTTTTCAATTTGATACCACAAATGGATCCCACTTGAATTCAGACATTTTAGTGCATGAACTACCATGTTAGCATCATGATAGAGTTGCAACAGGGGATAAGCCAGTCCTCCCTTGAAAAATTATCTGGCTAGAGTTGCTATTTTAAGTCTAATGTGTTTTGAAGAATGTATACATTTTTCAATAATAGTTTGAAGTTTTTTGATCCAAAACACAGGGATTCTAACTGGTATGCAGCTTGCCTGATAATTAAACCTGGATAAAAGGGCCATTTGGGTGATAGCTATTTTACCGCTAAAGGATGCTTTTACCCTCTTCCATCCTTTTACAAAATCCAATAATTTAAAATACAGGGCTTTATAGTTAATTTTGATCATTTTGCTGAAGTTTTCTACAAATATAATCTCCAGATGAGCAATGGAGTTAGATTCCCAGTTAAATGGGTAAGCATTTTTAAGTAACTCCTCAAATTTACAGATAAATTAACAGATAGAGTATCCAATTTTTGCAAATGTAATTTGTAGTTTGAGATTTTGTTATAGTTGTTGATCAATACCATAAGGATGTGTAATCGATAGAAACACAATATCATCGGCTAAAAGGCTTATTTTGTGTTCTCTTTCTCCCAACTGAATGCCACGTATGTCCAAAGAAGATTGTATGACTACTGCCAAAGGCTCTATCAATAAAGCAAATAGGATGGTAGAGAGAGGACACCCTTGCCTGGTTCCATTCGAAATCCCAAAGGAACGAGAGTGGTAACCATAACCAGCTACTGAAGCAGATGGTGCCTTATACAAAGCCCCTATCGCCTGGGCTTCAAAACTTCCCAAGCCAAATCTGGCTAAAGTGAGGTTCATATAGTCCCACCCTACCCTGTCAAACGCTTTTTCAGTGTCTAATGACAGGAATAGGGTGGGGGATTTCACGAACTTTGAGTGGCAGATCAAATTTGTTAATTTTCTGACATTGTAAGAACCACATCTACCGGATATGAAACCCAGCTGGTCAATTTCTAGTTTGTTGATTACTTTTTTGAGTCTCATTGACAGTATTTTATCATAAAGCTTAACATCCACATTCAATAGTGATATTGGTCTGTAACTAGAACAATAATGGGGATCTTGTTTAACATTTTGGATCATGATTATAGTAGTGTTAACCATTTCTGGAGGAATATCTCCTTCTGTTTTGATTTCATTGAACAAATCCTTAAGATGGCTACATAGGTTTGAGGAGAAAGTTTAAAAAAAAATACTAAACCCATCAGGTCCAGGAGTGGTATAAGATTTTAGCTATTTAATTGCTTCTATAATTACCTGATCGGAAATGCGCATATTTAATTCATCCAACTCTACTTAAGTAATTGAAGGAAGATTAGGGTGATCCAAGAATGCCTGTATTTGGGTTTATTGTAGGTTTTCTAAAAGATTTATAGTTGGATAAATTATAAAGATTGTCATAATAGTTTGCATATATTGGCAATCTCATTAGGGGACATAATAGGAGAACCGTTGCTCAATAAGTAATCAATTCGTTTTTCCAAAGATTTCTGTTTAATCTTATCGGCCAACAGTTTACTTATTTTGTTATATTGGTGATGAGAGATTTGTTGCATACGCCAAATTAACCTATTGGACAAAAATGTATTAATTATATTGATTTTGTTCTGGGTTTTCTTTATTTCTACTAATATTGAGTCCTTAGGGTTCTTTTTGTTCATAATTTCTAATTTATTCAAACTAATATAAAGCCCTCTCAAAGACTTTGTTTTGTTACTTAAAACTTTAATTTTGTTAACACACCTCTAATAAAGGCTTCGTAGGAGTTCCAGAGAACACCCTTTGAGGAAGCTGTACACTAATTTATTTAAAAAATATTGATGATCTCCTCCTCAAGAAACTTTTTCTTGGATTCAGCATTAATTAAATAGTCGTCCAGTTTCCAGTGAGGACAATTAGCCTTATACAGATTGAGATTAAGTTCCATTGTAATACAAGCGTGGTCTGACAATGCAATTAATCATACATCGGTCTTAATAATTTTGTTTAAAGTGTTAATATCAACCAAAAACAGATCTATACAAGAATATACCTTGTGTACATTGGAAAAAAAAGTCAAATCCATTTGACCTAGATGAAGAACACGCATATATAAAGTATAAATTATTGCTGTTAAACCAATTGGAAAATTTTAATGACAAATTATTGATCTTGGGAATCGCATTAAAGTCTCCTGTGATAATCAAAGAACCATAAACAAACTTGTTAATGGTTTTATAGAGCCGATTTAAGAATTTCAACTGATTTTTGTTAGGGGCGTACAAATTGACCAAAGTGACTTTATGGCCATTAATCATTCACCCCCCCACAAAATAAAGTGCCCATGTGGATCAATTACAGTTAATTTCTCAACTGGAAACAAATTATTTTTAAACAGAATTGCAACACCTCGTGATTTTTTATTAAAAGAAGAATAATACTTAAATCCAAAAAATCTATTCCTGAAAGTCGTAATTTTAGAATGAACCCAATGATTCTCCTGCAGAAACACAATGTCTGCCTTTTCCTGCTTGCAGAATCTGATTATCATATTTCTCTTGCCTGGAGAGTTTAGAGACCAGAAGAGACCAATAGAGACCATTTGGAGACCAGAAGGAAATCGCACACCTTGTTTATGCAAATTCATTCACACCTTATTGAAAAAAGCACAGCATATTTATGCGTTACAATATCCAATCAGGCTGGACCCATACCACAGGCAGATAAACATTGACCAATCACAAAAGTGTGTTAGTTACCTCATATGGATCTCTTGTCACTGCGGTGACAGGTGTGCCATTAACTGCATCATGTGGTGAAGAACCTGTAAGTCTAAGGGTGTATGGCCATTTATTATTATTTTTACTATTATAGTTTATTTATAAGGCGCCAACGTATTCCTTAGCGCTGTACATAAATTACGTTCAGACAAAAATAAATACATATTAACATTTAGCAAAGGAAGGAGGGCCCTGCCATTTGCCATCTTCCTTCCTCCTTCTAGGCCTGTAAGTAGTAATTAGTCATCAAAGGGACAGAATCAAGAAGTGTGAGGGTTTTTGATGATATCTGCATTCTGGGGTTAACCCTTAAACCTAGAATAGCATGACATACATGTTAACCCTATCCATGCCATCATGGCTGCAACAGTCCTGATATCCAAGTGGCCATGACATCATACTTCATAACTCAGAGTAATTACACACTGATACATTTAAAAAATATTAAATATTGCTAGCCCAGGGGCCAATATCCTTTTAACAGTCCCAAAGTCCAAAGGTTATCATCAGGGCCCACAATTGTCCATAGTCCCCACAAGTCCAGTGGGCCCTTCTAGGCATCACAATTGTGATAAAGGACTTGATACCCTTTCCACTGCCTTGGATCCAGCCAAGTCCTGGCTAACCTCTTCATCCACATCATGGTGAAGCACTGAAAGCAAACTGGCAATGATGTGGACAGATAAATAGCAGCAGAAAATGGAAATAGGGTACTGAGAAGTACACATGGAGCTAAAGGCAGTGACCAGCACTCAGGTGGAGGTGATAGCTGGAACAAAGCAGAATTTACAGTTAGAAGTCCTGCCAGACAGGAAAAGAAGCAGCAGTGCTGGGCACAGGCAGCAATCCTGCCAGACAGGAGCAGTAGCAGAGGTGCAGGACACAGGCAGAACTCCTGCCAGACAGAACCATTAGCAGCAATAAAGGATACAAGCAGCTGCAGCAGGAAACTAGGCAGGACAACAATTTGCAGCAGGAGCAGAGTCTTAAAATTTGCACTTTTGAGTGATCTCAGACTAAATAAACACATACTTGTAACTATGTATTAAACTCCAAGGCATTAAACGAATGTCCCAAAAGAGAAGCCTTTATTTAGCCCCTCCAGAACTTGGACCCTCAATTTTTATATCCATTGTAGGAGCTGTTTTTCCATATTCCCTCCTCTCTGTCAAGGCTGGACACTATCTATGGCACAGAACTTCTGTACATCTACATTTTTATTGGATTAATATTTTACATGGAGCATAATTGGGGTGTAATTCTCCATCTCAATTGAATATATATGCTCTCCCATCCTTTAGCAGAGCTGTCTTCCCATCTGCCCCACAAATATTGTATTGTACAACATGTAGCCACATACACCACCCTCCAGTGCTACTGCAGTTCCAAATACTGGGAGTTTATATATCTTTGTAGGCCTAATATATTTGCAAACTTTTCTCTGTTCCAACATGCTAAGCTTCCTTTAGTTGTTTGTAGCCAATATCCTGTTTTTTTTTTCTTCAAAAGGGATGTCCTTTAAATTGGTGCCCCTACAATATGAAATTAATGACTTATATGTTAAGGCAACTTTCAGATCATCATCATTCTTCAATAAATATCACACAAGAAGCCTGAAAAGAATATTTCATATGCCACTGTCCCAGGGCTGCTTTCTGAGTCTTACTGGCTTCCTGACATTTGTTTTCAGCTGGAGCCCCATGCTAGGTTTAAGGTCCATTCACAGGGCACAGTGAGCATAGCTGCTCCCACCCAGACTGTCTGCTTGGCCTGGGTTCTGCCAACAGTCCTCTCTGCCCCCTTCCAGAGCTGCACTTTTCAAACAGTCAGTACTCTCTGATGGCAAACAACAATCAAAACAGCTGTATGTTTCGAGGTCCTCCTGATGCCAAGATGTGTCCTTTCCTCGATCCAGGTCCTAGCCTGGGCTGCTTTCACCAGCAGCTCCCTTGCATTAGCAATCTGGCAGTCCCTTTCTTTTTGCCCGACTGCCTTGTCCTTAGCAATGGTGTCCCAACCAACTTGATAGGGCTGTGCCCCCTGGTCTGCAATGCTCCCAGGTCTGCTATCCCTTGAACTGTGGCTGACATCCTGACATTTGTTACCAGCTGAAGCCCCATGCTAGGTTCACAGTTCATTCCCAGGGCATAGTCCATATTTTTTTCTTCCAAGAACCCAGGAACATGGTGGTTCTTCTCCTGGCCTTCTCCTTGTTCTGGCAATCCAATTTGTGAACCCTTTATGGGGCCACTGAGGGCAAGTGCTCAGTGGTTCCAACGTCCATACTGTCCCCATCTGACCCAGCTATAGCACAACTTATCTGGGCACCCTTGGTCTCTAGCACATGATCTTGTCCCCTGCCTAACTGGCAGGGTTTTCCCCAGCTTGGTGGCCAAAGTTCATCCCTGGCAGCCTCATCCATATACTCTGCCTCTAGTTTTAACTCCTGCTGGACAAGGGGCACTAGTATTAGAGCTTCATCGGACCAAAACGTTATTCCCAGTGACTGGCAACGTGTTTCTACTAGGTTAAGTGGTCGCTGGAAAGTCCCCAAGCCACAGATCGGATTTCCATAAACACAACCCTAGAGCACCTCCTCCAGCCCCAATGACACATAGGGCTCTGCATTAGGGGTACTGGCAGGTACCCCAGCCACCATATTGGTATTCTAAATCACATTGCTGCCATACCAGATCCAACAGCCAGTCCATCAGCTCATGACCCGGCCACAAACCCAAGAAGCCCTTCCATTGATCTAGAAAGGACACTTTCTGCATTGCCTGGTGTCCATCTTGCTGGGTCTCTGCTGTTCCCTCTAGTGGGTCAACTCGCTTGCCTCTGCCACATATGTAGATGCTCTCCTGCCTCCGCTAAGATAAGAGATCCCCGTCCAGGTTGCTGCTGGTTACTGCAGCTGAGATACTCATCACTGCCACCAACTGTTATGACAGAGAATTTGAGGGGCCACATGCACCTCAATGAAGGAATGCCTACAAGCCCATGAAATGGAAACAGGCCAATCACAGACAGGCCTCAAGTCTATAGGAAATTACATTGAAAAAACTTTACCATAGACTTTCATTGTAACAGTCCCAGTTAGGTTTAAACGGCTGTTTTTTTACTGAAATCTTCTTTAGAGCGGATTGCCCCCCAAAGTCTGGGAATGACACTCAGTCTCCACCAAACTCTCCTCTCTTTTGGGTTACATTAGGGTTGATTCAGCTCTCCGTGCCTTGCTGCAGCTCTCCTCTCCTGACAAACATCTATCTCCCCCTTATGTATATCTGTGTAAATATATGTATAAGTAATACTGGGTGCATTACATTTGTGGGTAACGGCTTGCTGTAGTGATTATATTTGTATGTACTTTGTAAAGAGTGCATCTGCAATTTGTCGACTATCTGTAATCTTAATGTGGACCCGTCACCTGAATTGGTTTTATTTATTATTTTTCCTCAGGGTTTCGACCCTACTAGCAAACCTTTAATTATTACGGTAATTTACTAGGGGTGGTTAAGAGGTTGGTCTCACTTAATTGGAAGGAGGGCAAAATCCTGACATAGAGGCTAATTTTGACTAACCTGCAAAGGAATAGATTGTTGGAAAGAGATTTTGCCAAGAGATCTCTTAAAAATACTCTTAAGGATAAGAATAAATGGTTAAAATGGGATCTATTTATTTAAAAAAAATGAGGGTCAGTGTCTTAACCTCTCTCAATAGCTATAGAATTTGGGCGTCTAAATAGAATTCTTCCGTTACACTGTTCCCTTTTATGTTTTGTGTTTAGACTGTATGATGGATGTATGTATTCTTTAATGTAATTTTGTATGTTAAAAAAAATAATAAAATAAATAAATAAAAATAAATTATATATGATGTACTATTTTTTTAATAGTTTTGTGGTAATTCGAGGTAAATTTTGTGACTGGTATATGGAAGTGTAATCAAATTATTGTTTGAAAAGGCAAGAGCAGATACTACATTCAAATGAAAAAGTTAATCCTGCGGAGAGATGCAAACAACCGGCTTACTAAATAGTTACATATTTTAAAATAGCTCTAAGTAATTTGGACTTCTGATCTAGTGACCTTAATTATGTTACCATTTAATATTGTTTAATGGCACCACCTTTAAATTAATTTTTTTTTATTTTTTTTTTATTATTTTGTGAAACTGTCTAAAGTCACCATTGTATTTATCCTATGCATGTGCTGTACCTTGTTCAGTAAAAATCTCTTCTGGCTAAGACATAGGTGGTACATAGGTGGTGTGCTTGTGTTTGATGCTGGGATATCCATGATTTGTGGCTGTTTGATCTGATGAAAGGCCCATGTGTTACATCAAAACAATCATTGATTGAGGCGATATTTATCAACACCTGTGTTGTGTTGGCTCAGGTTTGATATATATAATGACAATGTTGTTTGCCACAGAATGTAAGGCTTTTGGTTTTCGGTGTACCTTCGGAGCTCATTGCGAGCCTCGCGCTGAATGTACTTTTGCTCCTCTGAGCACCTTTGGTGCTCATTGCGAGCCTCTCCCCTCGTGTACTTCAAGTTTTGTGCTTTGCAACAATCCTCTTCGGCGCTCATCGCAGATATATAAGTATAGTGTTAAATATACAATTTTTGGGGTGCAGTGTAAATTAGAAAATGTTTTCAGGTCTCAGAGCATAATAAAGTGATTTAAATATGTAACTGCTTTGAGTGTCCTATCGCTGTCAGCCAATGAGCAGTAATCCAGATATATAAGTGCAGTGTAAAATTTAATTTTTTATAGTGCCATGGAAATTATAATTTTTTATTTTCCATTACTAATTAATAATCATTATATTAATGTACGTTAATAATTAATTAGTAATTAATAATCTTATTAGGACATGTGACGCAATAATGTATTCATAAAGTAACAGCAGTATGAAATATGCTATTTAGCATAGTTTTATATATATTTTTTTAATAATAATTAATTCATTAATATACTTTACCTATTTGTAATTAATATATCCAGCAATCAATATCCTGAAGAGCTAACAATCTCTTTTAATTTCCCTGCTGCATACAATGTACAGTTGGACTGTTGCTGACCTGAGGAGAAAGTGTCAGCAATGTTGCAAGTGTGCAGTATAAATGGTTTGGCCTTGCGCACGCAGCCTAATTGTTTAGTCGGGTAAAGCTCCATTTTAGAATTGTAATGATATTAGTTGCAAGTTAGTGTTGTAAAATGGTGGCGATAATCTATGTGCTACGCGGCTCGCAAGCATTTTTCGTCCTTCCTTATAGTGTATTTTGTACCTTGTACGTTCCTGGGTAAAAGTCGTACGTGCCTGGCGGTGTTTTGCGCGGTTAGGGGCCGTGTAGCCTCAATTTTCGTTTTTTTCGGCCGCCATTTTTTCTCTCGCTTAGGCGATTTTCAAGTGCCGAAACTCCGCAAATTCCCCCTACGCTGTGTGCGAGTATTTTTTTTTGTTTTTGTATTTGCGTGATTAGGCCATTAAAGTTGTATTTTTCTGTGGTACAGATTTTTTCCGGGGTCCTGATTTTTGCAAAGTGTTAAGGCCGTAATTTTTTAACGGGATTTTTTCAAAATGCTACTCGCACTGTGATTTGTATAATTGAGATTTCTGTTGATCTGTAGTCCCGCGGGTAGCAGGGATGAGCGCCTATGGCAGTGAGCTCCTTGCGAGCCTGCAAGCGTTAGCAACAACCCAGAATGCTCATAACTATATATGTGACTAGCGAATTGCCCGTCAAAAAATTACGGCAATGAAATTGTAAGTGAGCTAATGCTGTTTGGTATATAATCATAAAATAAATAATAGAGTAATAAAGTAATATACTTTACCTATTTTGAAGTAATATATGCAGGAATCATTCTGTTGAAGAGCTGGCGAAATCCGTAGGTGTTTGGTGGTGTTTTGCGTCTTTAGATTGCTGCAGCCTCGTTTTCGTTTTTTTCGGCGGCCACTTTTTCTCTCGCTTAGAGGATTTTTGAGTGTCTAAACTCTTTTATTTTGAGTTAAATTGAGGTGTAATTTCAGTTTTCAAGGTCCTGGGTGCCCCCTCTTCCTGTAGGTAAGCTTTTCATGTATTTTTTGTGGGTATTTATTGTATTTTTCATGTGCGCGTGTTTCGGAGGATTTTTGCGAGGTCGTAATGGGTCGTAACGTGTCTCGTATTTTCCTTTCGTAACTACGTAAATGTTGCGAGGTCCGCAGTTGATGGCAAGGAGCGCCTTCGGCTTCGCAAGGGCCGCAGGCTCGCTGCGCGAGCCTGCAAGCATTAGCAACAGCTCGCATGCTCACAACTATATATGTGATAAATATATTTCTAGCTGTACTTGGAATTGAGGGCCCTCTCATACATGACAGGGAGGCTCCCACTGTGGTTTGCACACTTCTCTAATTTCGCAAACACTCCTCACCCATCAATCAGTGCCCTTATTCTTTCTCCCTGGCCCTCTAGACAGACCAGGAAGTTAGAGAGGGACCACACACACACACACACACACACATATGAAGGAAAGGTGTGATGAGGGGTAAAATGGGAAAAGAGAGGACAATTAGGAAGATGAAGCAGAGATGAACAGGGAAAGAAATAAGGATGAAGGGAGAAATGAGGGTGAAGATTAAGTGAAAAAAGGAGAGAATAGTTCAGAGAGTGAGGGATAATTATGGAGTAGGAAGATGGAAAGAGGGAGGGAGAAGAAAATATTGGGGGAGATGTAGAAGGGAAAGAGGGGAGTGGAAGAAATGTGGAGAATGGGAGAGATGATGGGAAAGTAGGAGATCTGAAAGTGGATAAAATAAAAAGGAGTAAGTGGGAAGATAAAGAGAGGAGGCGAAATATTGGGAGGGAGAAAAAGTGGGAGAGACGAGGGGGCTATATGAGGGTCCTGATGAGTAAGAGACCAACAAAGTCTCACGAAACGCGCATTGGGAGATTATGAAGTCATTAGACGGCGCCATCACAGCTTAGACCACGCTGACATAGCGTGCAACAGACAAAGATAAACTCCAGTCAGAATCAAAGCGTTATCGATAGGAGGTGAATAACTAACAGAACTATACTTTAGAAGAAATAATAAGGAAGATAAACAGAGAGTTATAATATCAAACAATGCTGCAATTAATGAATATAAGGAAATTGATAACAGCAAATAAGAAAGACCTATACTTGATATTGCATGCTAAAAAATATTTATTGAATTAACAGGAGACAGTAACTATGTAGATGATCACAATTCACAAAGAATAGAAATAAATTATAATGGCACAAGGCACCTTAATAATAAATATATAATCAAGGTAAAGTAGTTACTATATAAGATAATAGTCGCTAGGTAATTTAAAGGCACAACGGAAAGGAAATGATGCGGTGAAAAGACAAAAGGAAAATAAATACACAACAAAAGCACAAGCATTTTATGTCAGTTTTGAAATGTATTGTTTGAAAACTGATCAATTTAAATATAAGACAATGCAGTAAAAGCACTTTAACACAAAGGTGTGGGGAATAACAACAAAAAAAGACAAAAAAGCAACATTTTTATAAAGGGAATTTAATTACATAAAGCACATAACATCTACCAGTTTAAAAATCAAGAAAAAGTGTGGCAACTTCTGTCTAGCAAGTTGATATGTATATAAATAAAAACAACAGGGAAAAAGCAAGGAACAAAATATATGGAAAAGAGAAATACAAACATAATAAAATACAAAGAAATAATAATTGAACTGTGGAGATCAATATAAATTTTTTTTTTCATGAGCTGTGATCTGAACATTAAATATAGAGCATAAATATAAAAAAACAAATAAAAACATTAATGTCAAAATAAGAACATCTAAAGATGTCAACAATCTCTTGGATTAAACACCAAGGGCCTCATTCTATTACCGGCCGTAAATCGGCCGTAAGGCTGCGATTCCTTGCGGGGGTTCAGTTAACTCGCGATTCTATTATACGGCCCCGCAAGGATCTCCTTTTACGGCCGGCCGCATATCTTGGAACCAGCCGTAATCTCAGAAATCTAAAAACGCAAAAATAAATTCAAGCCTGCACTGTACAGCTCTGTAAATGCTAGGGATCATATTGGGGGACATGAGGATTAAAAGAAACCCACTCTCAAGCTTGCACATCAGCCCAAACCCGAGTTCAAATTAACTGTTTATTTTCCGGCTGCGGCGTGGGCGGGTCTGAGGTGCTCCAAGCACTCTGGACTTTTTACATGGATATTTTACGGATATTAAAAATAAAATATTTTACGGATTTTAATATAGGATAATTATGTGCTATTTTTTCTAACACCTAAAATCCCTTTATAGTCTTCTCAAAGTGCAGGATGGCTTTATTTGAGCTATTTTATGTGCTTAATTGGTGCTAGCGGGACCTTTTTCCTGCAAGTAAGCAGCGGCTCGGTTTTAGCCTTGCAGAGCGGTTTCCCGGAGCAATTGAATTGCAAAACTCTTGCGGCCGTTTTAGATCAAAGGCTTTCCTCTGGCGCGAGCGGCCGCAAGAGATAGCAAGGCACCGGCCACAAGCCTGCCGGAGCCTCCGGCCGTAAGGGAATAGAATAGCCGAATAGCTTGCGGCCGGTCCTTGCGGCCCCGCAACGGCTGCGGCCGCTAATAGAATGAGGCCCCAAGAGATTAATCTAAAGGACTTTTAAATCATTGCAAATTTAAAAAAAATGAATTTTTAACATGAATTTAATAAAGATTAATGTTTTAAAATTAAGTATGTGGCAATAATAACAATATTTAAAGTTGCATAAAAGGTTTCTGTATAATTTAGGATGGTTGTCTATAGGTTTCAATACTTGGACCTAATAGACAAATTATTATTTGTATAATAGAAAAGACACCAAGGCTAAAAATAACTTTGAGATCAAATATTTTGGGGTATATGAGGGAGAGAGAAAGAAGAGAAAGAAGAGAGAAAAAATAGAAGTATAGATGGATTGAGGGGAAAAGATATGGTGAGGGGAGAGTGCGGGGGAAATAGAAGCTATAAGGAAGTGTTGGAAGGTGAATCGAAGAGAAAGGAGAGAGAAAATATAGGTAAAGGGGTTGGGGAAAATAGTTTAGAGGGATAAAAGGTTATGAGAGAGAGAGACGGGGGATTAGGAAAACAAGAGGATTAAAGAGAGAAAGAATAGAGACATAATTAATATTTTATATGCACCAACCATTGATAGTACTTGAAATTTTGCACTGGCAAATTTGAAATTCTTATATATATTTGGTTTATTAAAAATATTAATTCACACAACTAGTGATTGTGTAATTTTTAGAGAAAATGTTTGGGTATTTTTGAATTATCTGAGGTCTAAACTATCAGACAATATATAATGTTATAGTATTATGTTGATGGGTAGGGACAGACTATCCTTTTCTTCTGTGCTGTTCGCATTTTATGATGAGTCTTGTATAGACATTAAGTTAATATCACCCAACTGTATTCTCAGTGTGCTCACAAGATCCAATGCTTTTAGTATTCGATAAACTTTTTACTAATAGCACTGGCTTTTGTAAAAGTAGAAAGCACCAAGTGAAAGAAATTGATTTTCTTTATTTTTTTCAGAATTTTGCACACAATGAAAATAACATATACCAATCGTTAGCTGAACTTCTACTGAAAACAGATCCATAGCAAAATGTTACAAATGTGTCTGGCCTCCTGAACCAGACACTAAAAGGGTTAAATAGCAGGCTTCACTTTTTTTGAGTAAGCAATATCTAAAAATGGCAGCAGCAAAGTCATTTCTTAGTTAAAAATTAACTTTTGACTCATTTATCAAGATAACATTGGCTGATAGGGGAGGGGTCAGGTACTACAGACAGACACCATCTCAAGTTTCCAACGATGCCTGCCCACATTGTCACAACAGCCATGTAAGACCAAGACCCTCCAAAGAAATACAACACCTTTAAAAGCAATATTGCATATCTCCTGCTACAGCTTATTGTAACCTGAAATGATGAAGGCATATTGGGAAAGCATATTGTTTGGCCTCAACAAGACCCAGATAGAGGAATGAGAATATATTTCCAAGCTACCCTCCTAGTCCTTCTAATATACCCTGCTAGGGACAAGCAATACAGACTGCAACTTAGGTGGCCAGCAGCAGCATTGTTGTAATTAGGCGACATAGCACTGCCACCTGGTGGAATATTAAGATAGCTGCAAGGGTCAGGAAAAATAAAATCAAGTAACATTGTTATTGTCTAGAAACTGTTCAACATCAACTGCTTTACTTTTTGATGTGAGTAGATTGGATTATGTCCACTATGTAGGCGCACCTCATACCCCAGTTATGGTGGCACAATCTAGAGCAAAGTGACTAACCTGAAGACCATGTCTAAATCTCATGTCTAAAGCCCATAAAAAATGTAATGGCTGGGAACTCAACAAGAAGGGCAGCTAAATCTATACAGGACTTTTGCATAACAAAAACAGGCGCCCAGTCTCCCGATAACCCCCTGTAACAACCTCCTGTAACACCTGAACGTTTATCAACATATACTATGGAGCCTACAGCACCCAGCATAAAGGCGGATATACAAGATTTAAAAGATCTGATTTCTTCAGTTAGAACGAAAATTACAGGAGAAATCAAGAAAGTGACAGCAGTACTCACTGGAGAAATAAAAGCTGTTGATTCCAAGGTGACTGAGCTGGAAGCATAATATGATAATCTTTTGGAGGTGAATATGCAACTAGAGGATGTGGTGTCGGCTTTGAGAGATGAACAATGACAACTTCAATATGCTCAAGAAAATCTGGAAAATCGATCTTGCCGTCAAAATGTCAGAATCCAAAATTTACCAGAAACAATCACATATCTCCCAAACTATATGCTGGATCTCTGCAAAACTTAGCTGCCAAACTTGGAAGATGCCTTCAGACTAGATCGCATTCATAGAGCGCTGGCGGGTCGTCCTGCCTCTGGAGAAAGACCTAGGGATGTGATTGCGAAATTCCACTATTACACAACCAAGGATCTTTTTATGAAGGCAGCAAGACCCGGCATTCCAGAGATTGCAAGTGGCCAACCTAGCGTTTATGCTGATCTTTCCCCGACCACCTTGTATAAAAGGAGGCTATTCAAACCTCTGTTCGAGATTGTTTTAGCCCAGGGTTGGAGATATACCTGGGGCTTTCCCTTCAAGTTGAACATTCTGAGAGACGGGAGAACATATCCAGTTTTTGATATGGAAGAGGGTATTGCGCTGCTCACGTCCTGGAACATCCAGTTACCAGACCAGTTGGGAATTGCCCAACGCCCTGATACTAGACCTTACCGACGCTTCAAGCCGCAACAGAGATCCTAAGTCTGGAACAACTTTCTGTACTGAATGTGGAGAATTAGAGAGTAGTCACTCTCAAATACAGATATTGCTTCAGGATGTTGCTGTATGTTAGAGAGGGGACTATGTAACCTTACATGTACAATGTATAGTTTTCGGTTTAAGTTTAGCTAATAGATAGCAATGTTTTAGTTTTGTGGCGTATTCGGTTCTAACTCAGGATTCATTAAGGAATTTTTCCACTTATTAGTCTTCAACTGCATATAGTCACTTAAGTATTAATGTTTTTTTTTTTTAAAGAAGTGCCCCATAGGGGTTCGATTTTGTATATTTTTCTATTCTTAATATTTCTATTTTTGGCGAGCCATCTGTGTATCTTGTTAAAAAGATACCTGGTTCATCACCTTAGGTTTTAGGAGGACAGCTCTTTGTCCAATTTGAACTAAATTGAGGAGAGCAGTGTTTTGTGTGTTTTTATTATACTTAATAAATACATTAATATATACGTAATTATCTATTTACACCTGCTAGCTCGGGCACAATAGATCATATGACCCAAATTGATAATTTTTTGTCCTCCATTAATCTTCCGAAACTTGAGAATGTGCAGTCGGATTTGCTAGATATCCCTATACCATTAGCTGAAATTAGGAGAGCTATAAGACAGGCTAAATCACATGAAGCCCCTGGCCCGGATGGGTTCACAAATTTATATTATAAGCAATTTTTAGATACACTGGCACCTCATCTCCAACTGCTCTTTAATGATTTCCTGTCCGGTAAGTCTATAAGAGCAGAATTTTTGGAAGCTAAGGTGATAGTAATACCTAAGGAAGGTAAGGACCCATCTCAATGTAAGAGCTACGGGCCCATCTCACTGATTAATTGTGATATCAAACTCTACTAAAAAATGATAGCAAATAGGCTCTCTCAGGTGCTGCCAAGCTTAATTCACCAAGACCAGGTAGGGTTTATTCAGGGTTGTGAGGCGCCAGATAAAACCAGACGTATTCTAAATTTGCTTGATGTAGCATTAGCTCAAAATACACCATTGATGCTCCTCTCTCCTGATGCAGAAAAGGCTTTTGATAGAATTGACTGGGTGTACATGGCCGAGACTTTACATAAGTTTAGCCTAAGTGATAAGCTAGTGAAGGGTATCTTAGCACTGTATTCGGCCCAGACAGCATATGTGGCATATCAGGGGTTTAAAATAACAAGAAGGACGCACCAGGGTTGTCATTTGTCCCCCCTCCTTTTTGCCCTTTGCATTGAACCCTTAGCTACAGCCGTCAGGGAAAACCTGAATATAAAGTGAGTTAGCAGACGGAACATAAATTTGCGGATTATGTTATGCCAACTGTTACAGAGCCTCTGACCAGTCTCCCTAATCTATTTTATGCTATTGGACTTTTTGGCGGCATTTCTGGCTTAATACGAGTAAGAGCAAAATGTTAAATGTTTCTTTACCAAAACATTTAGAATCCCTATTATCAGGGAACTTCTCCTTTAAATGGGTTTCAAACCATCTTAAATACTTAGTTGTTTACATCCCTAGACAATCTGGCCTAAGGTCACTCCATTTGAAACATGCTGTTTTATTAACCCTAATGGCAAACGGAATATCTCCATTATTTATAATTACTTAAGGGACCTAACTACACCGTCCAAACTCCACCATCAACATTCTTGGGAGTTGGATCTCGTCATTGATATAACTGATGCACAGTGGCAGAAGATACATAAGCATGCCACAGGCTCCTCATTAAATATTATACTAAGGGAAAATGCACATCAGACTATTTTGAGGTGGTACTTATCACCAGCTAGGATGCAGCTCTCTAACCTGTCAGTGGATGGTAACTTTTTTAGGAAATGTCCCACTCTGGGCACCCTTAAACATGTTCTCTGGGACTGCCCTAAGATCGCCCACATTTGGTTGGAGACCTATGATATTTTGGAGAGACTAAGGGGGCACAGAATTTCCCAAGAGCCAGAAGAAGCTCTCTTACGCCTCCCCATAGAGGGTCTCAGTAAAGAGGCTCAATTCTTATCACACCAAGAAGCCAGGAAATTGGCAGTACCAGAATATATAGTGCAGTTTTGATTAAACTTAAACTTGAGCATTATCTTAGCCAATTGGACAATCATATAGGAAATGGGCCGCATGTTGGGACACTTGGATTCTTAAGATTGGGTGATAAATATTCAGTGTAGGATAATAGTTTAGGATGTCCCCTTTAAGAACAAAACCAGCGAGGAATCTGATTGCCAGTATCTGGGGTCAAGAAGGAATTTTATTGTTTTCTCATTTTGGGACAGTTGGCAAAGTTTCACTGGGATCTTTCTTTTCTTTTTGCCTTCCTCTGGATCAATTAACAATTAATACACATATTGCAGATCAGAAGAGAACTAAAAAAGGTTGACCTTGTTGGACTAAGAATCTTTCATCAACCTCAATTACTATTTAACTATGTAACTGAAATAATTTCCACATTTAGAACATTAAAGAAAATTATCTTTCTCCTGTGTGAGTTTTCTTATGTTTATCAAGGTTTTTGGCCAGACGGAAACATTTCCCACATTCAGAACACACATACTGATTTTCCCCTGTGTGAGTTCTCATATGTCGATTGAGATTTGTGGTCTGACGGAAACATTTCCCACATTCAGAACATGCAAATGTTTTTTCCCCTGTGTGAGTTCTCATATGATGATTGAGACTTGTAGTCAGACTGAAACATTTCCCACATTCAGAACATGCAAATGGCTTTTCCCCTGTATGAGTTCTCATATGTCGATTGAGACTTGTGGTCTGACTGAAACATTTCCCACATTCAGAACATGCAAATGGCTTTTCTCCTGTATGAGTGCTCATATGTCGACTGAGATGCGTGGCCACATTGAAACATTTCCCACATTCAGAACATGCAAATGGCCTTTCTCCTGTGTGAGTTCTCATATGTTGATTGAGACAAAAGGCCTGGCTGAAAACTTTCCCACATTCAGAACATGCAAATGGTTTTTCCCCTGTGTGAATTCTCATATGCTGATTGAGAGTTGTGACAATACTGAAACATTTGCCACATTCAGAACATGCAAATGGTTTTACCCCTGTGTGAGTTCTTATATGTAGTTTGAGATGTTTGGCCCGACTGAAAACTTTCCCACATTCAGAACATGCAAATGGTTTTTCCCCTGTGTGAATTCTCATATGTTGATTGAGAGTTGTGGCAATACTGAAACATTTGCCACATTCAGAACATGCAAATGGTTTTACCCCTGTGTGAGTTCTCATATGTGCCGTTAGACATGCGTTCTGACTGAAACATTTGCCACATTCAGAACATGCAAATGGTTTTTCTCCTGTGTGAGTTCTCATATGTACTGTTAGACGTGCGTTCTGACTGAAACACTTGCCACAATCAGAACATGAAAATGGTTGTTCTCCTGTGTGAGTTCTCATATGTATATTGAGTTGTGAGGGCCGACAGAAACTTTTCCCACATTCAAAACATGCAAATGGTTTATCTCCTGTGTGAATTCTCATATGTTGCTTGAGACTTGTGGCCCCAGTTAAACATTTCCCACATTCAGAACATTCAAATCTGTTTTGTCCTGTACAAGTTTTTAGCTTTGCTTCCAGATAACTTTGGTATACACTGACATCCTCCAATACACAGTCTAGTGAATTATGGGAAATGTTGTTCTCTTCAAGAGTGTTCCAAATTTCAGATCCACCTGTCGGAAACAATAGCACAAGGAGTAAATTATTTTAGAATACTTCTAAATGGAAATGATTAGTCTAGGTCTGAGACCAATTTTAAGTTAATAAATGGCAAATGTGATTGAATGTCTAAAGAGTGTAGATTAGAATGATCTTGTGCATCCCCAATTACTGCCAATTCTGGACTTTTGTTTAACGAAAATGATTTTATATTAATTTGAATAATGTCAATTTGCTTAATAAAGTCCTTTTATTTTGACCTGAGACACCCAGTACTGGATACAGACAGGGACAACTGGATATAGAATAGATGACAAGACCAAGACTGTATCCAGTTTCCTGTGTCATCCAAAAAGGAGGTAGGAACACGCTGACTGATCACCTCTGGGAAAGATGGAAAAAATACCTTAAAGTGTTCCCTGATTGGCTCTGAAATGTAGGGCTAATTTCCTAGATATTCTGCTCTGGATGTAATAGAATTAACCCATGTGTGTCTGGTGCAGTCCCAGGAAGATTAACCCCAGAGTGTCTGACTTCAGGCACAGGTCTTTTGTTGCAACTGTCAGGGAAATTCCTGACACAATTGGGCTGCTTTATTTGAGCATAATCTTTCAGTTATGCATTACCAGATTGTGTAAAGAATATAGGGGATGATTATTGGTTATCACTCTAAGGGTAGAAGTCCGACATAACGTTATTACTAGAGGAATTTTTTAGGGTCCATAATGGAACAGAAACACTGACATATAAACCAAATTATACTGGTAAAAACATAGTTGTTTTTACAAGTTGTTTCTACAATAAAAAAAATTTGCGCTGAATTGAAATATGCGAACAGAATTTTGTAATCGCCCCCCAACATTTTTTTTGTGATGACAATGGTTTCTATTACTAAATATATGAAAAGATCAGACCTCATTTGTCACAAATTGTGTCAGTCACTTACTCCAAGAAAGAAAAATCTTTCACACCATTTGAATTCAAGGCAAGACATTTATCATGGTAGGAATGATCTTATTGATCGAGGAACAGATGTACCCTGTGTATAACTGTCAGGAACTGTTGTTATTTGTCACTTTTCTTATTATTTTTCCAGCTCCCAAAATGTCTAATTATCTTTATTATTTTACAAACACCTACAAACTCTTTAAGAATAAAATTATTTGAGTCCATTTACTACTAAGATCCAGCCATCACCAAAAGACAGCAGATTGTACAGGTATCTAGGTGCAAATGACCTTTTAATAAAAATGGCATTTCTAACAAATAAATAAATATGTAACTTTAATATGTTTAATTGTGCTCCAAAGAATCTGGATTAAATACAAACAGCACATTATAAAAATGGTGATTGTAATTGACGTAATAAATATAGAAGCAAAATCATTAAGTTAGAAAAATATTGTCATCAGTGACTTTCATTCAATCAAATACAGTTTATACTCCACCATGTAATTGTGTTATACATCTGATCACTCACCTTCACTGATAGTAACAGGAATGTCCTCCTCCTTAATGTGCTGGTGACTCCTTGCATTGGTCTCTTCTAGATAGATAGATAGATAGATAGATAAATATCTAGTGTTTGAAATGGGAAAACATTGTCATTTACAGTTTAACCAGATATGCTGTTTTCCTTATGACACATTGTGTTACACATATAATATCTATCTACTCCTGTATGTATAATGTATCTCTCACCTTCACGGATATTTACAGGAATTTCCTCCTCTTTAATCTCCCAGAGACTTCTCATATTTGTCTCTTCTTCTTGGTCAGACTCTGGGAGAACTGATGGTGTCACTTAGTAACTACATGCCTTTATGGTCTGTACAAATACACGAGGTGGTCACGCGCCGGGATTTGTTACATACACTATGATCAGTACAAATAAACCTGAGACGGTCATCCGCCTGGAATTTGTTACACGCCTTTATGGTCAGTACAAATAAACGGACCATGAGACAGACACTGATACTCACACGGACAATAAAAAGAGGTGAAACTTTCAGAGCGTTGATTAGAAGATCACTGCAGGGTAGTGTTTATATTATAACTAGCGAATTGCCCGTCAAAAAATGACGGCAATGAAATTGTAAGGTAGCTAATGCTGTTTAGTGTGTAATAATGAAATATATAATACATTAATAAATGAATATACTTTACCTATTTTAAAGCATTGTGTGGAAGAGCTGTGAATGTGTTTTGATGTTGCTGCAGCATTAGTGGTGTGGATCTGCTGTGTAAGCGTGCTGAATGTGTGCAGTGTAACACTGTGCGTGCGCGAGCCCAAACCGTTGTTGTGTACTTCCGCATTGGCGTCAAATGGCGAGTAATGTGTGTTATACGTTTGTATCGGAATATCCGTAGGTGTTTTGTGGTGTTTTGCGAGTTTCTTGTGGTGTTTTGCGAGTTTAGAGTGCTGTAGCCTCGTTTTCGTTTTGTTCGGCGGCCATTTTTTCTCTCGCTTCGTTTTTTTTTTAGTCTCTAAACTGTTTTATTTGAAGTAAAATCGAGGTGTAAGTTGTATTTTTGAGGTGCTGGGTTCTCCCTCTTGGTGTAGGTAAGTTTTTTATGTATGTGGTGTGTGTATGTATTGTGTTTTACATTTTGTAATGTTCGCGAGTTGCGTCCGAGTGTTGCGAGTCCGTAATGTGTGTGAACGTGTGTCGTATGTTGTTTGCGAGTGTCGTAATGTGTGTGTCGTACTGTTTGTGTTGCGACGTGAAGTTTGCGAGGGTCGCAGTTGCTGGCAAGGAGCGCCTTCGGCGCTCCATGCCAGCAACTGCGGCCCTCGCTTTGCGAGGTCCTCAGGTGCTGGCATGGAGCGCCGCACTGCCCGAGGGTTTCAGTTGCTGGCAAGGAGCGCCTTCGGTGCTCCTTGCAGCAACTGAGACCCTCGGGCAGTGCCCTCGCTTCGCGAGGGCCTCGGCTCGCTGTGCGAGACACAGCTCGCTACGCGAGTCGCGGCCCTCGCTTCGCAAGGGCCGCGACTCGCTACGCGAGCCCGCAGCGTTAGCAACAACTCGTACGCTCACAACTATATATGTGATAATAATTACAGGCTTATTCATTAATTATTGAGTACATTTTTGCTTTAATGATGACAGATATTTCAACTTTGTTTTTAAAAGGAACAAAAAGCAGGGAGAAGTGGGATTTTGTACAAGATCTGTATTCATTTATGTTAAAACTCAATATTATTATTGTTAATATTATTAATCTTTATTTGTAATGCGAGACATATTCCATAGCGCTAAACAGGGTATTATGAGAATCAAACAAAGAGCTTTCGCTAAAGCACGCAATAAGATTGAAAACTCCCAAACTTACAAACTAAAGGATATTGGTAAGGTATAGAAAGGTGAGGTACAATATATAGCGTAAATTACTGCTGAAGGTGAGGAGCTTCTTTAAATAAAGGAGTTTTTACTGAGGTTTTGAAGGATTTGAGGCAGAAGGAGTCTAGTGTAGCGAGGCAAAGAATTCCATAGAATTGGGGCAGCGCAAGAAAAGGCGGGAATGAGAGGAGGTGATAAGAGAGAAGGAAAGAAGAAGGTCATTAGCAGAACGAAGAGGATGGTTGGGGGAGTATTTAGACACAACAGAAGAGATATAAGAGGATGTATTAGAATTTTGGTTGTGTCTTGTGACATAAGTGACATATTTGGGAAATGTTTTTTTAGGTGAAGATTTAGTGATGGATTGTATGTGAGGAATGAAAGAGGGCAGGATTCAGTAGAAGACTGTCCTGAGAGGCAGGCGTGATGATGATATTGTCAACGATGAGAATTGTGAGGGATGGAATCTGTGTATAGGGTGGGAATATTAGGAGCTCCGTCTTATATATTGAGTTTGAGTTGACGGGCAGACATCCAGGAGGATATGCTAGAGAAGCAGTTGGTAGCTATAAGAGAGGCGGATAGTACTGGTGCAGAGAGGTGAATTTCCTAAAAAATAAAATAAAATAAAAAAAATGAACATATAGATGGTATTGAAATACAAAATATTTTATTAGAGTGCCAAGCAAGGAATTGTAGATGGAGAAAAGGAGGGGGCCTAGGACAGAACCTTAAGGTACGCCAACAATCAGAGGCCGAGGTGATGAAGAGGAGCCAGAGGAGGACACACTAAATGTTTGATTTTCTAGATATGATGTGAACCAAGGGAGAGCAGTGTCACGGATGCAAAGAGAGTGGAGAATTTAGATAAGAAGAGGATGATCAACGAATCAAAAGCAGCGGAGGAGAATAAGAATAGAGAAGTGACCCTTTGATTTGGCGGTCAGCAAGTCATTAACTTGTCAGTGTTAAGAGAAAGGTTGAAAAGATGTGTGAGAGCCGGGATAAGTGTGGTAGAGAGCAGAGGGATCAGGTGTGATGGAATAGGATCATGTTGGCAAGTTGTAAGACGAGAGGTTGATAAAAGACTAGAGACTTCATCCTCAGTTAGAGGGTCAAAGGTGTCCATTATGGATGAGGGAATGGGTAAGGAAGAAGGCTGAGTGTTGCCAGTTAGTTGAGAGGAGAGTGAGTTAGGGACACACTGAGAGGAGAGTTTGTTATGGATGCTTTCAATTTCATTATCAAAGTGGCTAACAAAGACTTTGGCTGTGAGACAGGCAGGGGAAGGAGGGGGTGGAGGGCAGAGGAGGGTGTTGAATTTAGAGAACAAGCGTTTGGGATTGGAGGCTAAATTGGATATTAGTGATGAGAAGTAGCGCTTTTTGGCAGGTTTGAGGGCTTAGTGATAGGAGCTTATAATGAACTTGTAGTGGAGGAAGTCTGCTGAAGTGCAAGAATTCCTCCATAGTCATTCAGCAGTGCGGGAGCATCTCTGGATGCGGCGAGTTTGTGTAGTGTGCCATGGTTGTAAGGGAGTGTGTCTGTCTATGGTTATGGAAGCAAGTGAATTAAGGGTTTGAAGTTAGAGTCAAATTGTAATTTGTGGTGGCAATGTCAGGGCAAGTGAGGGTGGCGACAAACAAGGGGTTGTAGCCCAACGGAAAGATGTTGTGGGTCAAGTGCTTGCAAATGTATGTGAGTTCTAGTGGCTAAGAGTGAAGAAGGGCAGGGAGTGGAAGAAGGGCAGGGAGTGGAAGAAGGGCAGGGAGTGGAAGAAGGGCAGGGAGTGGAAGAAGGGCAGGGAGTGGAAGAAGGGCAGGGAGTGGAAGAAGGGCAGGGAGTGGAAGAAGGCCAGGGAGTGGAAGAAGGCCAGGGAGTGGAAGAAGGCCAGGGAGTGGAAGAAGGCCAGGGAGTGGAAGAAGGCCAGGGAGTGGAAGAAGGCCAGGGAGTGGAAGAAGGCCAGGGAGTGGAAGATGTGGTGAGGCTGTAGGTTAGGAGATGGTAGTCAGAAAGAGTGAGTGGGGAGATAATAAGGTTGGATATAGTGCAGAGATTTGTAAAACATTCCACATGATTTTATCACCTAAAAAAAATAGGCACCAAAGAAATACATATCTGATGACTACAATGTTGAACATTTTGCGCTGACCTAGTAATACCCCAGGACTCCGGGTCTGCTGGTCATAAGTTGTGTTTTGCTATTGGATATTTGATATGAGCTTTCTATAAGGGAAACAACAAGTTACCTGAACTCCTCTTTTGAAGAACTGCAGTTGAAAATAAGCAACAATAATATAAAAAAAATACTGCCTCTAATTTATTATGTTTATATGCCATTAGGCTTCTGTTAAAATTGTTTTCAGAGATAAACTTTCTGATGTGAGAGGAGACTGTGATCGCACAGGAAGTTTGTACCTGCACAATAATAAGGAGACAGATAAATCTGCCAGTGCATTTTAGCTCTAATGACAAACTCATAGTTACAAGGACACATCACGGGAAGAAATTGGAAGCCTGCCGCCGTAAAACAATAAGTGCTGAGAAAGTAACACAATATAAAGATCGCAACTGTCTTGTTACTCAACCATTTAGAAACAATGACCAAAATGGCACAATCTTTGCTGGACACTCTTGAACATTGGGTATTATTCCTAAGAAGAATATTATCTGTGGTATTTTATATCTATAAGAGAACACACAGTGTTACCTGAGCTCCTGTTTACTGGGATTTCCAAAGCCCTGAGTGTCTTGTGATACTCCATCATCACGTCCTTGTACAGCTCCTTGTGTCCTTCTATATACTCCCACTCCTCCATAGAGAAATAGATGGCAACATCACCACACTTTATAGGGACCTGGAACACACAACATACTAGTGCTAAATTAGGTTAAAAGGACTATATAAAAACCTCAAACACACAAAATACATACACAGATGGAAATGCAAATAAATAAGTAAATAAAATCATCAAATAAGTAAAACATTGTCTCATGTTATAAATCTCTGGACAAGGCTTTTCAATTAATACAACAGACTTGGTGCAGTGAGGTAGGTGAGGGCAGTGTCCTGTTCCTGAAGGTCTCACCTCTCCAGTCAGCAGATGGATGATCTCCTGGCTGTGACTAAAGATCCTCTCAATCATCTTATCCTTCATCTCAGTGATCTTTGTGGAGTTAGTGAGATGCTGCAAGAGAGAGACCTACGAGAATGGGAAGAAGCAGGAATAGCCATGTATGAAAGACAATATACAGTGTGTATATATATATATATATATATATATATATATATATTTTTTTTTTTATTATATATTTTCATGTGACAACCCTCTGCTACAATGTGAAGTAGTAAGTGTACGGCCTGTATAACAGTGTAAATTTGCTATCCCCTCAAAATAACTCAACACACAGCCATTAATGTCTAATCTGTTGGCAACAAAAGTAAGTACACCCCTAAGTGGAAATGTCCTAATTGGGCCCAAAGTGTCAATATTTTGTGTGGCCGCCATTATTTCCAGCACTGCCTTAACCCTCATGGGCATGGAGTTCACCAGAGCTTCACAGGTTGCCACTGGAGTCCTCTTCCACTCCTCCATAATGACATCACAGAGCTGGTGGATGTTAGAGACCTTGCATTCCCCCACCTTCCATTTGAGGATGCCCCACAGATGATCAATAGGGTTTAGGTCTGGTGACATGCCTGGCCAGTCATTCATCTTTACCTTCAGCTTCTTTAGCAAGGCAGTGATCGTCTTGAAAGTGTTTTTGGGGTCATTATCATGTTGGAATATTGCCCTGCGGCCCAGTCTCCAAAGGGAGGGGATCATGCTCTGCTTCAGTATGTCACAGTACCTGTTGGCATTCATGGTTCCCTCAATGAACTGTGGCTCCCCAGTGCCGGCAGCACTCATGCAGGCCCAGACCATGACACACCAACCACCAAAAGTATACAGAGGAAAGCTAGTTGAAATAATCCCTAAATGACAGATAAACGGATAAGGCACAAAGAGCACAAAATAACTTATATGAGATAAAACCCTCAGTTTGAATTTAAACAGCGATGCAGAGAGAGTGGAGACAGCATGTGACATCAGCAGGTAAATGCATATACGGGGAATCAACACAACATATTATAGAAAACCTTTATACACATATAGACATATGTGTATATATGTATGGTCTGGGCCTGCATGAGTGCTGCCGGTGATTAAGGTGATGAAGCTAAAAGTGATGGACTGGCCAAGCATGTCACCAGACCTATGGCAAAAAAAAATTGCGCTAAACTGGGATTTCAATGTTTTCAGCCCGTTATTGCGAGATTAAGCGCTGTACAGGGTCTGGCCCCGGAAACAGCGCTATAGCGAAACAGAGCTGCAGGGTAGCGTTCTGAGGGGTATTACTATATATATATATATATATATATATATATATATATATATATATATATATATATATATATATATATATATATATATATAGTTATGAAGAAAGACTAACCAAGCTAAACTTATTTTCGCTAGAAAAAAAGGCGTCTACGAGGGGATATGATTACCTTATTTAAATACATCCAGGGTCAATATAAGGCTTTGTCAAGTGAACTTTTCAACTGACAAGAGGACATCCTTTGAGATTAGAGGAAAAAAAGATTTCACCTTAAACAAAGAAAAGGGTTCTTCACAGTTAGGGTTGTTAAACTGTGTGATTCTTTACCAAAGGAGGTGGTAACAGCAAATTCGATAGACAACTTCAAAAAGGGGTTAGATATATTTTTGAATAAAGAGGGCATTCAAGGCTTTCCTAGATAACTAGCGAAGGAATATTGATCCAGGGAGAAATTTGATCGCCAGTTTCTGGGGTCAGGAAGGAATTTTGCTTTTTTCCCCTTATGAGACAATTGGCAAAGTTTCAATGTTTTTTTTTTTTCTGTTTGCCTTCCTCTGGATCAATTAACAATAATAATAAATAGTGCACATTAAAAAGATCAATAGAGATCTAAAAAGGGTGAATTTGATGGACTAACTCTTTATTCTTCCTCCAATACTATACTATTAATAATTATTTAACAACAAATTAATTAATAACTAATCCGCATATTGCAGATCAGAGGAGATCTTAACAGGTTGAACTTGATGGACTGAAAGTATTTTTTAATTACTATGTAACTATATATATATATATATATATATATATATATATATATATATATACAGTCAGGTCCATAAATATTGGGACATGGACACAACTCTAATCTTTTTGGCTCTATACACCACCACAATGGATTTGAAATTAAACTAAGATGTCCTTTAACTGCAGACTTTCAGCTTTAATTTGAGGGTATTTACATCCAAATCAGGTGAACGGTGTAGGAATTACAACAGTTTGTATATGTGCCTCCCACTTTTTAAGGGACCAAAAGTAATGGGACAATTGGCTGCTCAGCTGTTCCATGGCCAGGTGTGTGTTATTCCCTCATTATCCCATTTACAAAGATCAGATACAAGCTCCAGTGTTCATTTCAAGTGTGCTATTTGCATTTGTTGCTGTTAACTCTCAATATGAGATCCAAAGAGCTGTCACTATCAGTGAAGCAAGCCATCATTAGGCTGAAAAAACAAAACAAACCCATCAGAGAGACAGCAAAAACATTAGGTGTGGCCAAATCAACTGTTTGGAACATCCTTAAAAAGAAAGAACGTACCGGTGAGCTCAGCAACACCAAAAGACCCGGAAGACCACGGAAAACAACTGTGGTAGATGACCGAAGAATTATTTCCCTGGTGAAGAAAACACCCTTCACAACAGTTGGCCAGATCAAGAACACTCTCCAGGAGGTAGGTGCATGTGTGTCAAAGTCAACAATCAAGAGAAGACTTCACCAGAGTGAATACAGAGGGTTCACCACAAGATGTAAACCATTGGTGAGCCTCAAAAACAGGAAGGCCAGATTAGAGTTTTCCAAACAACACCTAAAAAAGCCTTCACAGTTCTGGAACAACATCCTATGGACAGATGAGACTAAGATCAACTTGGACCAGAGTGATGGGAAGAGAAGAGTATGGAGAAGGAAAGGAACTGCTCATAATCCAAAGCATACCACCTCATCAGTGAAGTATGGTGGTGGTAGTGTCATGGCGTGGGCATGTATGGCTGCCAATGGAACTGGTTCTCTTGTATTTATTGATGATGTGACTGCTGACAAAAGCAGCAGGATGAATTCTGAAGTTTTTCCGGCAATATTATCTGCTCATATTTAGCCAAATGCTTCAGAACTCATTGGACGGCGCTTCACAGTGCAGATGGACAATGAGCCGAAGCATACTGCAAAAGCAACCAAAGAGTTTTTTAAGGCAAAGAAGTGGAATGCTATGCAATGGCCAAGTCAATCACCTGACCTGAATCCGATTGAGCATGCATTTCACTTGCTGAAGACATAACTGAAGGGAAAATGCCCCAAGAACAAGCAGGAACTGAAGACAGTTGCAATAGAGGTCTGGCAGAGCGTCACCAGGGATGAAACCCAGCGTCTGGTGATGTCTATGCGTTCCAGACTTCAGGCTGTAATTGACTGCAAAGGATTTGCAACCAAGTATTAAAAAGTGAAAGTTTGTTTTATGACTGTTAATCTGTCCCATTACTTTTGGTCCCTTAAAAAGTGGGAGGCACATATACAAACTGTTTTAATTCCTACACCGTTCACCTGATTTGGATGTAAATACCCTCAAATTAAAGCTGAAAGTCTGCAGTTAAAGCACATCTTGTTCGTTTCATTTCAAATCCATTGTGGTGGTGTATAGAGTCAAAAAGATTAGAATTATGTCGATGTCCCAATATTTATGGACCTGACTGTATATATATATATATATATATATATATATATATATATATATATATATATATATATATATTTATTTATATTTATATTAACACTAAGGAACACCAGGCAAGGAGCCTCTGAACGTCTAAGCTACTAGACATCCTTATTAAACAAAGGCCTTTTACCCACTTAAATCAAAGTGAACAAATTGTTTTTCAGAATAATAATTAAAAGTTTATACCACAAAAAGATAATTTTTTTTTTTTTTTTAATGATAAATGTGTGATGACTTTCCTTATGCTGTAAAGTAAAATTATAGGTACTTGATAAATTGAAAGTTATTACTAATGTTATACTGTGAGGTTATTAATGGATCCTTAATGGATTCTATAGAAAAGTCATATAAGGCGGGATAAGAAAAATACATTTATTACACTATTACTGTGCATTATACAATTACTATTTTTCAGAGATCTCTTCAACTGAAAAAACTCTGGATCTCTACACCCCCGAATGTGGATCGAGTGGACCCACCCAAGGGGAATTATCAGATTGAAAACCACTCTCTGAAACACACTTTAGTGGCAGTGAGGAGAGTAACCTGCTAGCCACGTACAAACACATCTAGTCACCAGCCACCATTATAGTGCAACGGTTGTACGCCATTTCACACAGCTCCCCTTCCCCAGGTGGCTCCACTCCAACCACTATACTTCACTTAGGGGGAGGAGAGAACTGGAGCCTATTTGCCCTTGGGCATGAGTGTAAAATAGGAATTCATTGCCTAAATACAAAGTCAAAGTTATAGAAGGTTTAACTAAGCTTCAGAGACCCTACATAAGATCACTTAAGTGGCCCTTTAAATAATTTGCATATTCAGTTGTACATATACATGTTCTTGAATCAATATATATAATTAGTGCTGGAGGTAACTGTGGGCTCATTATAATATCTCCAGCAGCTCCCACCTCTCTGGTCCTCATTATAACATCTCCAGGAGCTCCCACCTCTCTGGTCCTCATTATAACATCTCCACCTCTTACCTCTCCAGTCAGCAGGACGATGATCTCCAGGGTGAGAGTCAAAATCTTCTCAGACATCTTCGTGTTGATCATCAGCGAGTTAGATGCTGTAAGATTGAGATACAACATAAGAAAACTGAACAGGTTACAGAAGTAATAAAACTAAGGAAACAATGGACTTCATATTCTAAGTTTAAAGAAATTGGGATGTTATGGAGATATTTTATAATTAATTTGTTGGATTCTATTGGTTATAAATGACACAGTAAATTTAGATTAAAAGAGACCGATCAGTCCCTAGAACCAGAGAGAATTCATAATAATAATAATTGTGGGGCGACAGCTAAACTACAAAAGCAAGTCATTCTTACTGCAAGAAATAAGGAAGACATCCATTGCAAGGAGAGATATAATGGTGCATTATAGTAGTAAAACTGTATAGCTAGACTGAATACATATATACAGGAGGATAAAATCACTCCACAAACTTTGATATTTACCCCTACCACTATAATTCGTTCCTGATCCTTCTGTGCTCTGGCAGGGAAAGAGTGTTGTACTTATCATGATTATCTCCAAAATGACAAAATGACCTTGACCATATTAATGAAACACAACCATATACTTATATACTCTCCTCTAGAGACTTTTCTCTATGTTGGGTGAACTGAACAAACAAATCTGTTATACTTCTTATTTTTGTAGCTCTATGCTTTGCCTCCTTATCCCCGGTTGTAAAGCTTTCATTAATCACTGGGTGGATTCTCCTGGACTTTGACTCTTCTCCTCTTCCACTAACTTGGACAAGAATACCACACGCTGTCGGGCAGCGATACTGTTCTTAGGGCATAATAATAATAACAGCAATATTTGTTTTTTATGAAAGGCAGACCTTTTCCTCTAGGGGATTTGGTCTCAAGGTAGGAGACTTCCATCTTTTGTCTAAACTTCTTGGTGTTGAAGGGGGGATTATGTTCCTCAGGGTTCAGTATTAGGTCCTCCCCTTTTTAACATATTTATTAATGACAGACGTAGGATTGTAAAGTTCTATCTCCATTTTTGCTGATGACTCAAAATTGTGCAAGGTAATTAAATCATATAATTATGTACTTTCCCTCCAAAGGGATTTACATAAATTAGAGAATCGGGCGACTAAATGGCAGATGAGATTTAATAAAAATAAATGTAAAGTTATGCATCTGGAAAGGAAAAATAACCATGCAATTTATAATCATAATGGAGCAAAACTAGGTGTATCAGATATTGAAAGGGATTTGGGAGTGCTTGTGGACAACCATCTAGGTAACAGTGCTCAAAGCCAAGCAGCAGCTGCAAAGGCAAATAAAATATTAGCATGTATTAAGAAAGGTATAGAAGCCAGGGAAGCAAATATAATTCTGCCACTATACAAATCTCTAGTACGCCCTCATTTGGAATATGGAGTACAATTTTGGGCACCACTTCATAAAAAGGAAATTTTAAAACTGGAAATAGTACAGAGAAGGACAACAAAACTAATATGGGGAATGGAGGGGCTAAGTTATGAAGAAAGACTAACCAAATTACACTTAATTTCTCTAGAAAAAAGGCGTCTAAGAGGAGATATGATTACCTTATATAAATACATCCAGGGTCAGTATAAAGAATTGTCAAGTGAACTTTTTGTGCCAAGAGGTTTTCAACTGACAAGAGGACATCCCTTGAGGTTAGAAGTAAAAAGATTTCACCTTAAAGAAAAGGGTTCTTCACAGTAAGGGTGGTTAATCTGTGGAATTCTCTACCAAAGGAGGTGGTGACAGTGGATTCAATAGATCACTTTAAAAAGGGACTGGATATATTTTTAAATAAAAAGGGCATTCAGGGTTATGCTGGATAATTAGAGAGGGAGTATTGATCCAGAGAGGAGTCTGATGGCCAGTATCTGGGGTCAGGAAGGAATTTTATATTTGTTTCCCCTTTTGAGACAATTGGCAAAGTTTCACTGGGGGGGTTTTCTGTTTGCTCCTCTGGATCAATTAACAAATTAATCCACATATTGCAGAGATCATCTTAAAAGGTTGAACTTGATGGGCTAAAAGTATTTTTTCAATCTCAGTTACTACATAACTAGGTAACCTATAGGTTTAGGTGTCTAATTTGTCTTTATTGATAGAGTGTGGTAAAATTATTATCTTTATGTGAATAGTTTAGGCTACAGAACCCTAGTTGAAGGAGCTCACTCTTGAACACTGTGTCTTATCGCTAAGAACAATATTATCTGTGGTATTTATATAAAGAGAACACACAGTGTTACCTGAGCTCCTGTTTACTGGGATTCCCACTGTCCTGAGGGTCTGGTGATTCTCCATCATCACGTCCTTGTACAGCTCCTTGTGTCCTTCTATATACTCCCACTCCTCCATAGAGAAATAGATGGCAACATCACCACACTTTATAGGGACCTGGAATACACAACGTAAAAGTTAAAACTATATGAAATCCCCAAAATATAAATTTTGATTTACAGATATCCTTTTTGGGGGGATTCAAAAGTTGAAGTGATTTATTCATTGTATACGACACAGAGACACAAACGAGGCCTTGTATGACCAGTACTGGCATCTTACAGGAGCCGCCATACAGGGATGTCCTGATATCAGTCATGTATACCTCTCAGAAGGTACAAATATGGTCATGTCACAAGTCTGGTCAAATATAGTATGTATGGTCAATATATGTATTACCAGTGTCCAAGGACAGGAAACGTCCATTATCCTATATCCTGTATACTCCTCAAGGTGAGCTCTCTTACTACGAAAATCTCATAGCAATCAGACTTGGAAAGGGGAGTCTGGAGGCCTCTTATCTCAATAAATATATAAATACTAGCGACTTGCCCGTCAAAGATGATGACAATAAAATTTGAAGCCTGGCAATGCGGTTTGCCACAAAATGTGAGGCTATGGCCCCTCTGAGCACCTTTGTGCCAAGCCGCACCTTTCCTGCTTTGCATTGATCCCCTCCAGCGCTCATTGCGACCTCCACGATGAGCACCTTCGGCTCTCATTACGAGCCTCTGCCCGGAGTACTTTATAGGCCTGTGTAGTTTAGGGGCCTAATGCCTTGGGTTAAGTTTTACTGCCTTGGGCTAAGTCTTAGTGCTTGTATTTATGTCTATTGACTTTGTTTTACGTCCTTCGGCCTCGTTTTCATCTTGTTAAGGTTTTTTTTTCGGCAGCCATTCTTTTTCCTGATTCACTGTTTTTCAGTCAAGAAAAAAGGCAAAATATGACTCAAATTAACTTGCAACCTCACTCACAGACTCCCTGGCTCTCCCCCTGTGCTGTGTGTGAGTGTGTAAGTGAATTGTAAGCATATTTGTGTTTTTGCAGGTTTTTCCAGTTCGGCCATTAAAATCGTATTTTTGCAAGCCCCACAGTCCATCTAGGTGCTTTGGGGCCTACGGCCCATATTTTGCGTACATCGCTAAGTCCAGGGCCTCACAATGAGACCTCATTGCAGCTAAATCCTGCGTGTCTCCACCCCTGCAATGAGTGCCCAAGGCCTAAGCAAGCCGCACTCTTCAGGCAAGACCAGCAAGCCGCACTCTTCAGGCAAGACCAGCAAGCCGCACTCTTCAGGCAAGACCAGCAAGCCGCACTCTTCAGGCAAGACCAGCAAGCCGCACTCTTCAGGCAAGACCAGCAAGCCGCACTCTTCAGGCAAGACCAGCAAGCCGCACTCTTCAGGCAAGACCAGCAAGCCGCACTCTTCAGGCAAGACCAGCAAGCCGCACTCTTCAGGCAAGACCAGCAAGCCGCACTCTTCAGGCAAGACCAGCAAGCCGCACTCTTCAGGCAAGACCAGCAAGCCGCACTCTTCAAGCAAGACCAGCAAGACGCACTCTTCAAGCAAGACCAGCAAGACGCACTCTTCAAGCAAGACCAGCAAGACGCACTCTTCAAGCAAGTCCAGCAAGACGCACTCTTCAAGCTAGACCAGCAAGACGCACTCTTCAAGCTAGACCAGCAAGACGCACTCTTCAAGCAAGACCAGCAAGACGCACTCTTCAAGCAAGACCAGCAAGACGCACTCTTCAAGCAAGACCAGCAAGCTGCACTCTTCAAGCAAGGTATCTACAAGCAATCATCTCTTCGTATCTGCTGCTACCTTCTCTTCATATAGATTATTATATAAATTTTTCTGATATTATATTTAAGCACATTATTTTTTTTCTTCCAGTTTTGTGAATGTAAGCCATCTTTGATGTATAGTTTTAATCTGATGCACATCCTGTGACTTCCTTTGCCTAATTACTCCTCCCCACCTAATTTACACATCTCTGTCTGTCCAGCTGTTCCTTGGTCTATCTCACCTCTGCTTCCCCTGAATACAGACCAGCAATCCCCTTCCTCCCTCCCTGCCCCACTCCCACCCACCCCTGGTTTACTTTAATTTATTGAATCACTAAAACTCCTTGCACCTGATCAATCAGCTGCACATGATTACTATCCCTACTTCCTCCTCTTAGATCACTCTCCTAGCCACTATGTTTCCTTTCACTTTCTTCTTCATCTTAAGCTCTAGTGTTATTATCAGACTATCCTCCTCATTTGCTCCACATTATGTCTCCAACACCATTAATATCTCTCCTTCCCTATTTTCCTCCCCTCTGCTCTGCTCCCACGAGCTCCTCTCCTTTTTTCAATCACTATTTCATTCATGTTCTAAAGACCATAAGCAGAAAACTCATCTTATCTCCCTTCTTATTCTGCTGCAGGAGTTCTATCTCCTAAACCTGACCCCTGTATATATAGTGTGTGTGTATATAGTGTGTGTGTGTGTGTATATAGTGTGTGTGAGTGTGTGTGTGTGTACAGATATACAGTAAGTGCATACACCTATATGTGCATGTATAACATATATTGCACGGTACATTACAGTCAGTCATTGTATATGTGCCTCATCTCCATCTTATTGTGTGTGTATATTGTGTGTGTATACACAAACACATTTATATATATATATATATATATATATATATATATATATATATATATATATACACACACACACACACACACACATATATATACACACACACACACAATATACACACAATATATTGTGTGTCTATATAATGTGTGTATATATAATGTGTGTGTGTGTGTATATATATATATATATATATAATGTGTGTGTATTGTGTGTGTATATGTGTGTGTGTATATATATATATATATATATATATATATAATGTGTGTGTGTATTGTGTGTGTGTGTGTGTGTTTATATATATATATATATATATATATATATATATATATATATAATGTGTGTGTATATTGTGTGTATACACACACACAATATACACACACATTATATATACACACACACAATATATATTGTGTGTGTATATATAATGTGTGTGTATATAAATCACATATATAGTTGTGAGCATGCAAGCCCGCTCGAGCCATTGCTCACGCTTGTGGGCCGCCGAACAACACGAAAACGAGGCTACAGGACTCTAAACACGCAAAACACCCCAAGAAACACGCAAAACACCTACGGATATTCCGCTACAGACGCATACCACACATTAGTCGCCATTTTACGCCAATGCGGAAGTACACAACTACGCTAACGGTTTGGTCTCGCGCACGCACACTATTACACTGCACACATTCAGCACGCTTACACAGCAGCTCCACACCACTAATGCTGCAGCAACATCAACACAGATTGTTAGCTCTTCAGCATAATGCTTCCTGTATATATTACTTCAAAATAGGTAAAGTATATTAATTTATTAATTTATTAGTTATTTTATTATTATACACCAAACAGAATTAGCTCACTTACAATTTCATTGCCGTCATTTTTTGACGGGCAATTCGCTAGTAATAATAATAAGTCCTGCATGCTTCAACTGTGAGCCTCGCAAATGAGCGATCTCTTTGGAGACTACTGGACCAGGTACCACAGCACTTTATCATTGGCTTTACCCCATCACGTCTGTCATCACAATCACCCCCCCCCTCCAGTCACCAGGTGATTCAAGACTCCAAATCGATCATGGGCGACTGGAGTTCCCAAGGTGTCTCATTGTCTGAAAAGATCCCCAGCATTCTGATAAGCTCTACCCTGCCTGTATCAGATAGTAAAGTTATGATTCTGCAGGGCTAGGGTCCATCGCAATAAGAAATCATGATGCCCCCAAAACATAGTGCTATAGTTTATTTTAGGGCCCAGCCAACTGCCGGGCACTCCTCATGAGGGTTTTCAGCATATTTTTTACGATACATTATTGGTCATTTTCTAAAGATAATACCCTTTTGTCATGCAAAAACGATTATAATATATAATATGTGCTCTTAAATTCACAGTAGAAAAGTGTATATTTACAATAAATACACAGATGATACAGGGAAAGAGAGGTCACATGACAGTGTCCAGCAGCGCTCACCTCTCCAGTCAGCAGGTAGATGATCTCCAGAGCTGGATTCAAGATCATCACAATCTCCTTTCTGTCCATTTCATTCATCTTTATTGTGCTAGAGAGATGCTGAGAGAGTTACAGCAACGGATTAGAAGTCAAAAAAAATAAGTGTGAGGTGATCAGAATAAAAACACAAGTATTATTATTTTATTATCGTTCATTTATAACGCGCCGATATATTCCGTAGCGCTGTACATAAGATAAGTTCAAGGCAAAGGTAAATACAAATCAAAACATAGCAAAGCAAGGAGGGCCCTGTCTTTGAGCCTCAAATCCAGTGTCCATAGTGCTTTCCCCAAAACACATAGCAGGATTGAAATGCGCAGACTTACAACCTACAGGTATTGTGAGTGTTAAAGGAGGGAAGGAGAGGTGATGAGCGTGTTAAGGTGAAAGGTGATATGCTTCTTTAAACAGATACTTTTTTGTGAGGTTTTGAATGTTTTAAGGCAGAAGGACAATCTGGTGGAGCGAGGCAAGGAGTTCCAGAGAATAGGGGCAGCACGAGAAAAGTCCTGAGTGATAGGAGGTGAAAAGAGTTGTAGAAAGAAAAAGGTCATTAGCAGAACGAAGAGGGTGGTTGGGGGAATATTTGGAGATGAGAGCAGAGATGTAAGGGGGTGCGCAATTGTTAAGGGCTTTGTAAGTTAGGGTCATGATTTTAAATTGTATTCTGGAGGCTAAGGGAAGCCAGTGGAGTGATTGACAGAGAGGTGATGCCGACACTGAACGTTGTGTACGGAAGATGAGTCTAGCAGAGGCGTTCATTATGGATTGAAGTGGGGATAGTCGGGTGGTGGGTAGGCCAGCCAGGAGCGAGTTACAGTAGTCAAGTCGAGTGATGATGAGAGAGTGTATTAGGATTTTAGTTGTGTCTTGTGTAGTGGTGAAATCTGGAGATGTTTTTTAGATGGAGAAGACAAGATTTTGTTAGTGACTGTATGTGAGGGATGAATGACAGGGCAGGGTCCAGTAGAACCCAAAGGCAACGGGCTTGGAAGGTGGGAGTGATGATGGCATTGTAGACAGTGAGAGAGATGTGAGGAATTTATGCTGTGGTCGAAGGAGGGAAGATTAGGAGTTCAGTCTTAGACATGTTGACACATAAACATGGAGGATCAGCCAACATATGGTGTGTGTCTCTACACAAATAATGCTGCATTTCCTTAGCTAATGTTCAATATTTATTGAAGCAAATAAAAGCAAGAGTTAAGACGCCTTATGAAATGCACAACAGGGATAAGTGAAACAGGATGGAGGCATTTTCTATCTTTTTGTCCTTTTAGATGTTGTGTCTCAGTGATCTGGTCACATTTAAAACATTTCGCAACTTGTACAAAACACTAAAGGACCACAATAGTCGTCTGTGTTATGTTGTACAGTAAAGTTAGGACAGAATTCAGGGCCTAATAAGCTTGTTTGTTATTTGCAGAAGACATTGTAACTCACACGATTGTACAGAACAGCAAGATCCAGCCAAGCACCAGAAGAGGAGCTGAACTCCAACCCAAAGCAATCATTTATTCCATGGTAACAAGGGCAAAGCGGCCAATCAGAGCAAGTCTCACAAGGTGAGATGTCATAAATAAGCAATAAGAAGCTATTGTGTTGCTCTCCATGAGTCTTTCCTAAGATGTTCACATGAAGTGTTATACACGTCAGGCTGTCACTTGATTCATCTATTGCCGCACCCAAGATTAAAGTGAAGCACTCAAGAACAGCTCAGCTTATCCTAGGCTCTACTCTGCGCTATCTTGGTTATTTAATCTGTCATTTTAATCACAAAGCCTATTAGAATTATTATTATGTTCAGTTACTGTGATATAATTCCTAAAAATGTATTATTTCAAGTTACTAAATAAATCACAGCGTCAGGATGTACCAGAACTCTTCTTTTACTTTACAAATTGGTCATTTAAACACTATAAATATAAGGTTCTGAAGCTAGGATAAGTGGAACAAGAATTACTACGACTTTAATACATTAATATTAGATTAATATAGTAGATAACAGTGGTGTGATCATGATATTCCATGGCAGCTCTCACCTCTCCAGTCAGCAAGGAAATGATCTCAAGGGAATGATTCAAGATCTTCTCAGTCATCTTCTTCTTATCCTTATTCGTGATCAGAGAGTTGGAAGCTGTAACATTCAGACATGAATAGTAATTTTATAACTTGTTTACAGCCTAAGCCAAGAAATATGGTAAAGGACACAATAAACTCTGGCCTGTGTATATCGCTCAGTGCTTACAACTACAGTCACTAGAGATCCAATCCAAGTCATCACAATTATAAAGATTATGGGACCAAACAACCAAAGCAAGACGTTCCATCAAGGATCAAAGCAATAATGACAGACATTGTAGGTGACAAAAAGCTGAAATTAATAGAATATGAAAAAATAGGAGGAATCAAAAGCATATTATATATATATATATATATATATATATATATATATATATATATATACATATACATACACACACACACACAGTAATACACAAATGCACCACATTAATTATAATATTTCCACATTTACAATATATACATAAATATCTCGCTCTCAAGACCATACTAAATAACTTAAAGGCATATTCAAGTTTGCTTGATTAATACATCTCTGCCCTCTATATTCAAAAAGCAGCCATTACGTATGCAGCACATTTCATAAAACATTACATTTTTATCTAAAAATCACTCTAATGATCATGGTGACTCCCCCAGGGGTTTCTACACAGGTACCTGATCCCCACCCAATCAGCATGCAGCATTAGGGGATCAAATTTAAATCATTATTCACCTGTTGTTTCTTTCTCAGCCAATAGGAGAGCAGCGATGAAAGCCCTGAACTCACTGCTGGTATATCACACTCCCTGCTGCTTCCTGTCTGTGCTGTGTTGCTGCCATAGCAATTACTAACCTAGCCCACACTACATACCCCAGGCTGCTTTGAGACATGTAAATAATACTCTGGGGTTCCTGTTTCTGCTGCAGCTAACCTGATGATTGGCCAAAACAAATAATGAATTTTATGCTAATTTAGCCTGGGTTTGGAGGGGGTGATAACCCTAATGTTCAACTGTCAGTAATTACAAGACATTTTGCTGACTTCAAAGTAAGTGTTTAAATGTTTTTTTTGTATTTTTCATGCAAAAAAAATGTTTTTATAGACTATTGATTCTCCTCGATCAGATGCATTCATAATCCAGGAAACTTAAATACGCCTTTAACTCTCTACATAAATATACACTGTGTTACCATTTTGATGTTGTTGTTTAGTAGTGTCCAGCTCTCCATGAATGCATGGACAGCAGCACGCCAGGTGGCACTGCCTCTCTGAGCTCCATCAAGCTCATGCTCTTCAATTACGTAATCTATCCATCTTTGCCTCTGCTGTCCCCTTCCTTGTGCTCTTTTAGTCTTTCCCAGCATCAGACGCTTCTCCAGGGAATCCTGTCTTCTTCTCATGATCATACCTTCCAGTGAAGAGAACTTTAACTTTATTTCCTATAGTTTTTATTGATTGGTTCTTCTTGCAGTCCAAGGGACTTTAAGCAGTTTACTACAACACCACAATTCAATGGTGTCAATTCTACTGCGCTCAGACTTCTTTATGGTCCAACTCTCACATCTGTATGTTACTACTGGGAATACCAAAGTTCTAATTATCCGGACCTTTGTTGATAATTTAATATCTTAGCTATTTAATAGTGTGTCCAGACTTTCCATAGATCTCCTCCCAAGAACCAAACATCTTTTAATTCTATGCCTGCATTCACCATTTGCAGAGACTTTGGATCCAAGGAAAATAATATATGTCACTGCCTCCACTTCTTCCCCATCTATTTGCCAGGAACCAAAATTGCTGGATTCAAGATCATCTCAATCATGGTCTTCATCTTTGTCATGTTGAGCAGCAGACCAGCTTTTGCACTTCTTTCACTCTCATCAATGGGCCCTTTAGTTCCTCCTCACTTTCTGCCGTTAGAGTAGAATCATCCGAGTATCTGAGGTTTTTGATATTTATCCCAGAAAATGCATTCATCCAGCTCGGTCTTACGCATGGTGTGTTCGTGTAGAAGATGAATAAATAAGGTGACAATATACAATCTTGTCGCACTCCTTTCTCGATCTTGAGCCATACTGTGGTTCCATGTCCAGTTGTTGGCTTCTTGGTCCACATACAGATTCCCAAGAAGACAGATGGGATGGTTTGGTATCCCCATTTCTTTAAGAACGTAAAAGAAAAGTAAAGCAGAAGTGCTTTTCTGGAACTCTCTTGCTTTCTCTATTGTCCAGCGGACAATGACAATTTGATCTCTTGTGCCTCTACGAAACCCGGCTTCCACATCTGGTAGTTCTCCGTCTATATATTGTTGGAGCCAAACTTGCATGATCTTAAACATGTGAAGTGAGTATAATTGTTTGATAATTGGATCATTCTTTGGCAATACCTTGATTTGTAATTGGGACTGACCATTTCCAGTCTCCTGGTCACTGTTAAATTTTCTAAATTTGTTGGCATAATGCAGGCAAAACTTTTTACACCATAATCTTTTGAACAGTTTAGCTGGGATTACATCAACTCCTGCAGCTTTGTTATCAGCAAGGCTTTTCTAAGGCCCCTCTCACTTCACTCTTCCGAAGTTTGCCTTCTCAGTTTTCTTTCTTTTGGGGATAATCTTGGTTGATGTTTTCTGGATAATGTCACAAAATTCCGTCCAAAGTTCTTCAGGTATTCTATCGAATATGTCTAGTCCCTTAAATGTATTGTTTACTTCCACATGTACTTGGTATGATGACTTTTCCTCTTTTCCTGGTTTAATTCTGAACTTTGCAATAAGAAGCTCATGGTCTGAGCTGCGGTCAGCTCCAGGTCTTGTTTTCGCTGACTGTATAGAGCTCCGTCTGTATAGAGCTCCATTGCCCGTATGGTGATGTCCATGTGTAGAGTTGTCTCAGAGGCTGTTGGTGGAGGGTGTTTATTATGACCAGAGAATTATCTTGGCATAATTCTACTATAGTCTGACCTGCTTAATTTTATACTATAAGGTCAAACTTGCCAGTTATTCCAGGTATATTTTGGTTTCCTACTTAAGCATTCCAATCTCCTATGATGGGAAAAACATATTTTCTTGAGGTTATATCTAGGAGGTGTTGAATATCCTTGTAGAATTGGAAAACTTCACTGACATCAGTGATCTCTTGTAAACAAAAGATAAGGCTCATTACTTTGTGGGTAACTTCAAAATGTCCTCAGAGTGGACTATCATGTCCATAGGACTAACCTATTAAGGTTACTTCTTTCTCTGATCAAGCTCTGTTATTTATGTGGTTATTCAAACGGAACATTTTAAGTTTAGTTTATTATAATAAAAATGCAATTGTTAATAACATCCATTTCATAGTTTTAAATGATACCGTATTTGAAACATCAGCCGTCTCACTGTAAAGCTCTTGTAGATTACAATATACTGAGAGACAGTAGCAAGAGATAAAGAGATACCGGACGTGATCATTATAGTGACATTATAAAAGATTTTAGACTGAACTCAAGTGACTGACATAAAACCATTAAACAGAGATGAAGTGGCCACTTCTGTATTACCTGTATAGCAGCTTAAGCTACTCCTAATGAAACCAATTTCCAGGTCTGCCCATCTTCAGGCTGTTATATGGCTTAGTGGTTCTACATTACAGAGCCTATAAATAGTTGTATATGAAATTGAAATAAAAGCCTAAACACTCATTTTTACACTAGACAATAACCCCAGCCATGACATGCGATGTGTATGCCAAGTCAAATGGCCTGTTTAAGGTTTTAGGTGGGAGTTCTCCATAATTTAGTTTGTATAACTGGCTATATCAGTTAATTTCTAGATGTTATATGTGACTTTTTGAAATTTAAAGCAAAACTGAGTTTTATTAACTTAATAGTATGGATCTTAGATTCATTAGGAGGAGGGGTGGATTTCCAGATTTGTTTATAGACACGCTAGCTTATTATCTCAGTCTTTTCTTCTCAAGATCCCAAACCCACAGCAACATGGCTTCAAATGCAACCAGGACTTTCAAGCTGAGATCCTGAGCCCACAGCAACATGGTTTCCACTACAACCCTGCTACAACTGCACCCAGGACTTTCAAGCTGAGGAGACTTAACTCCTACAATGCTTTCACTCCTAGACGTTAACATTAGTTAATTGTATGTATTTAGCCTATTTCTGTTAAAAATACTACAATTATCATCTGTTGATCTATGCAAAGCCATGCTTCATGTGTTTGTTTTCTCATGTACCTCCGCCCTCTCCTCCACACCCTCCACCACCCCTGCCCTCTTTTATAGCACAGGTCTGTGCACTATCGCCTGCATTTCCCACAACTGCTACAAACACCTTGTAATTAACTCTGGACTCTCCTCACATAGCTCATACTCCTATGTTCTCTTTAACTTCACTCTCTCTCTGGCCCATTCCAATTCCCTATTTCTATTCCCGACTACATTTCTGCCTCTTTCACTCCCTTTATATTGTAAGTAGCGAGTTTCCAATCTTGTAGGGAGGGTGCTTTGGGAAAAAGCATTTCTACAAAGATTCTAAGCTCAAAACCGAGCCCTCCATTTTCTTCAGTTGTTAATATTGTATTTTTCCCTGTTCTCTTCCCCTGTATAGAGCTACAGAATATGTTGGTGCGTTACAAATAAAAGTTAATAATAATATTATTATAATAAATGATTTAGAGCATAAAAAAATCTAAAATATGACATTTAATCAATGTGAAAGTCAGTTTCCATCCAATCTGAGTAGATTCCTGAAGGAGATTTAAAGGACGTTCTAAGCACTAACTAGAATATCTGTCAAGTCAGGATCAGTTTTATAAACATTCATAGTCTGATGGCGCTTAGCAGCTCTGGTGACTATGTCAGAAAGGTTGTCTATTTATGCCCTCAGACATACCTGCCAGTGAATCAGAGTGGGTTTCTTCTCTTCCATCCCCTCCTTCCTCTTTAACTGACAGACTATATAAATCTTCATTGAATCCTGTTTATCAAAACAAAAATACACTTGTAAACATTTATTCAATGCAGTATATGAAGATCATTGGTTTATATAGTTTGTCCATTCATTATAACCACACAAAGACTGGTTCGGGAATAATAGAACATTTCCCGAATGTTGCCAATCACCTTTGTAGAATTCCTATAAGAAGCATTGTATGTACAATAGAGCATATGATATATTACATTTCTCTAGGTCACTATTCAGTGGTATTTTCTCTTCTTTCTCCTCCTTACTATCACAGACCCTATTACAGGCACTGCGGTCTGTAAGGAGTCTTGGACAGAGATCGGCCATCAAACCAACGGCTACTTAGAGGAATCACCAGATAAATCTGAAGACTTTTTATTCATTCCCAGGATTTATATGATAGAACAGTCTGTGTAAACTGAGGATGTCTGGTCAATACGTTCTGAATTGCAGAGGAATAACAATATATTTGAGTTTTAAATTGAATAATAAGTCGATGTTGAGAAAAACGAAACAGTAGATAAACATAATTCAATAAATAAAAAAAATTGGTCACAAAAAAAAACGAATCATATTTTTTTTATTTATTTCTCACCTTTGCTGATATTTACAGGACTTTCCTCCTCCTTGACCATCTGGTGATCCCTTAGATTCAGCTCTTCTTGTTCAATTTTTAGGACAACTGGAGACTTCATATCTGACATTTCTGAACAACAAATAATAGTTACCTTAAAAGTATCACAGGTTTAATATGAAATACAAATCCAGATATTATACCTTAAAAACACAGGATAAATACTGCAGAATATCAATGTACAAAGGCAGACAAATTAATTTGTTACTTTACATTAAACACATAATTATATATGGAGTCGTCATTGATAAAAACGGTCTTTATCTTGAGCTGCATCATTTGTAAATGTACAGTTGTGCTCAAAAGTTTGCACACCCTGGCAGAAATTGTTTGCAATTATTTTGAAAATATGACTGATCATGCAACAACAAAAAAAAAAAAAATTATTGAAGGATAGTGATCATATGAAGCCATTTATTATCACATAGTTGTTTGGATCCTTTTTAAATCATAATAACAGAAGTCACCCAAATGGTCCTGATCTAAAGTTTACATACCCTTGAATGTTTAGCCTTGTTACAGACACACAAGGTGACACACACACAGGTTAAAATGGCAATTACAGGTTAAATTCCAACACCTGTGGCTTTTTAAATTGCAATTAGTGTCTGTGTATAAATAGTCAATGAGTTTGTAAGCTCACGTGGATGCACTGAGCAGGCTAGATACTGAGCCATGGAGAAAATAACTGTCAAAGAACCTGTATAACAAGGTAATGGAACTTCATAAATATGGAAAAGGATATAAAAAGATATCCAAAGCCTTGAAGCTGCCAGTCAGTACTGTTAAATCACTTATTAAGAAGTGAAAATTTGGGGATCTCTTGACACCAAGCGAAGGTCAGGTAGATCAAGAAAGATTTCAGCCAAAACTGCCAGAATAATTGTTTGGAATACAAAGAAAAATACAGGCTGTTCTGGAAAAAGATGGTGTGGTTGTTTCAAGGAGCACAATACGACGAAACTTGAACAAAAATTAGCTGCATGGTCGAGTTGCCAGAAAGAAGCCATTAACTGCGCCAGTGCCAAAATAAAAGCCCAATTACAATATGCACGACAACACCTTGACACGCCTCATAGCTTCTGGCACACTGTAATTTGGTGTGACAAGACTAAAATAGAGCTTTATGGTCACAACCATAAGCGCTATGTTTGGAGAGGGGTCAACAAGGTCTATAGTGAAAAGAATACCATCCCCACTGTGAAGCATGGTGGTGGCTCACTGATGGGTTTTTTTTTGGGGGGGGGGGGGGGGCTCTAAAGGCATGGGGAATCTTGTGTAAATTGATGGCAAGATGAATGCAGCAGGTTATCAGAAAATACTGACAGACAATGCATTCTTCTGCAAGGCTGCACATGGGACGCTCTTGGACTTTCCTGCATGACAATGACCCTAAGCACAAGGCCAAGTTGGCCCTCCAGTGGTTACAGCAGAAAAAGGTGAAGGTTGTGGAGTGGCCATCAGTCTCCTGATCTTAATATCATCAAGCCACTCTGGGAAGATCTCAAACGTTTGGTTAATGCAAGACGACCAAAGACTTTGCATGACCTGGAGGCATTTTGCCAAGACGATTGGGCAGCTATACCACCTGCAAAGACTGCACGCTGTCATTGGTGCTAAAGGGGGCAATACACAGTATTAAGAATTAAGGGTATGTAAACTTTTGAACAGGATCATTTCAATTTTTTCTTTGTTTCCATGTTTTGTTTTATGATTGTGCCATTCTATTATAAACTGCAGTTGAATATGAAAGCCGTAATAAATAAAAGAAATGTGTTTTTCCTGCTCACTCATGTTTTCTTTAAAAATGGTATATATAAATGAATAGCATTATGGGTCTGTTGAAAAGCAAAGCAAATGATGTGTGGAATTTGCTGGTAATAATCCAAATTTGGGTTTATTTATTTAATATGTCTAATATATCAATGATAATTTATCTGATTTATCCAATTAGTTATTATTACTGTCACATATATAGTTCTCAGCAATGCGGATTGTTGCTAACACTTGCAGGCTCGCATAGCGAGGCTGCCGCAACTGCGCCCCTCGCAAAACGAGGGCCGCAGTTGCTGGCAAAGAGCGCCAAAGGCGCTCCTTGCGCTGGTGGAGAGGAGCGTCATAGGCGCTCATCCCTACGATCCCCGACGACTTTTGGACCGCAAATGCGGACCCTCGCAAATCGAGGGGCCGCATTTGCGGAGGTTCACACGTCGGCAGCTCATTGCAGCCCGCAAATAGGGGCCGCATTTGCAGAGGTGGAGGCTCTATGGCGCCTCACAACCAGTTACAAACGACCACACAAGCGGGACTTTGAAAAAAAAAAAAACACGCAATGACTAACTACGGACTTACACAAAAAAAATACGAGCCATGGGACTTAGAAAAAATCCATTACGGACTCGCAAAAATACGACCTTAACGGACAACCCTCGCACAGCGGCAAACATTAAAAACACAGACAAAAATAAAATCAAAACCTTACCCGCAGCAAGGGTGGACATCCAGGACCTCTGCAACACAGCTTAAACCTCGATTTCAGTCAAATTTACAAAGTTTAGACACTCGAAAATCGCCTAAGCGAGAGAAAAATGGCAGACGAAAAAAAAAACGAAAACGAGGCTACACGACCACTAAAGACGCAAAATACCACAAAGCAAATACGTTTTTTCAAAAAAAATGTACGACCTACAACATACACCATTAGCAACGACGCTAAATCATACAAACCCGCCTACCAGATACACATTTCGCCGACATTTTACAACACTAACTTACAGAATGCGAAAGTACCCAGCTACAAAAATGGCTACCCCTTCGTGCACGCAGCCTACTTACACTACACACTGCACACATTGCTGACACTTTCACCTCAGCTCAACAACACTGCAAATCTACATTATATCCTGCAGGAACATCAAAACAGATTGTTAGCTCTTCAGCACATTCCTTGCTGCATATATTAAATTACAAACAGGTAAAGTATATTAATTTATGATCACATTAATTAATTAATTAATTAGCATAAAAAAAATATAGACAAAACAAAAACAAATTAACACCACACTATCGCAAACAACCACAATCACCTTCACCGCACCACCCAGGAACGCCAACGGTGCCACGAAACAACACCAGGGCAAGTCGCTAGTTCAAAATAAAAGGCAATATCCCATTGGTTTGGATAAACATACAGAAATATGCCCGACCTCCTAATCAGATCACAAAATCATTCTCATGTCAATTCAAAGCTTTGTCCCTATAAGACCATCATTATTTAGAAGAAGCTATAAAAAAAAGATTACCACTATAAACGTTTGTTCGTTCACATGTTCGTCCATGGTGGGCGTTTCAACGTAGCTCAACTCACCTAAAGTTACATCATCTGGATGGGGAACATAGTCTGGGTGTTTAATGATTTGTTTCCTCGATGTCGGTGAATTTATGGGGTTCAAAATTAAAGAAACACTACTTTCTCCCTCTTGTACATTACGGACATTTATGCCCCTTTCTGGTCTCATAGAAACAAGTGGATATTCAAATTCTGTTGGCAACATAGGCTCAGGTATTTCATCGTCACATTCATCATAACTATCAATGTCACCGTCATCTGAAGCTGATAAGGTGTCTGAGGTGGTCTCAAATAATCCATAAGCATTTGGATTCACACACTCTACTTCTACAGACTCGTCAGTTGTTGATTTAAAGATCTGTTTGGCTTCTATGGTGAACGAATTCTGTGAATCTGTGAAGAAACTGACAGAGTTGTTGTTATTCCTGAAAATTCAGATGAATTAGGTTGGATGGCCATTGGAGTCAATTTATTTGAATAACTGCTTCTCTGTCCCTCTTCTCCTGAGAACTCTCCAAAATCTCTTGTAATAGTGTCATCTGTCCAAATCCCACAGTCAACCATATTAAAATAGTCTTTGGTTGATGCATCTTTCATTATTTTCTCGGGGGACACTTCAACTAAAGATTGAGGTCGCTTAGGTGGTGGTGGTGGACATAAAACATAATTGGTAAATGAAGTGAGAGATGGAGCAACTGCTTGAGAATATCTGTAATGTCTGGTGTGTGTTTGAATCACACTTTGGCAATCTTCACTTAAGGTTCCAAGTTGTTTCTCTTTGGGATCAGTAAATGATTCACAGGTAACCCTCTCCTCTGGTCGTGTCTGGGAATGAGGAAATATAGTTGGGATGGCATCAACTTTCAAAAATCTCCTCACCCCATAAGTCCAGTAACATTCTGGTGTGAAATGGGATGAACACATTTTATAGGAATTGTTTCTGCCATCATGTATTTTATTAACCAAATATTTCATGTCTTCAAACTTTTGACCTGTCTGTTGGAGCCACAACTTAAATGTTTCTTTTGATTTTAAAAACATACGTAGAGTAACATCTGTATTCCCTCTAATGTACTTTACATTAGAGAGAAAACCTTTGACTACACACCTTGACGTTATGTTTTTTAATATTTGGAATATACCAGGACAAGAAGCAAATTTAAAGTGAACTTGAATATGTTTTAGCACTTTAATTTATATGTTGATGATTAGTAATTATAAGAATCTTTATACAGAGATAAATAATTACCAGTAAAATGTACTTTTATTTAATAAATTTAAAATAGAAATGCGGCTATGTGAAACAATCACATATAATAGTTGTCAAACTGCGATTTGTCGCCACGCTTGCAATTTGACCAGTTGTATGTCCTAGATACAATAGAAGCTGTTGAACAATGGATGATGCTTCCTGAAAATAAACAATGCTTACCCATAGTCTTTGAACAGCTGAATAACATTAATGGCCAACAACCCATATAGTCAAGCAAACAAAAAATTAGCAGAGGTTGAAAAAGAACAACAGGCACATTTTCAAATAAATAAATTGCCAATGCCAAGAGTAAATATGGTTCTCAAAAGAGATCGCCATACTGATCAAAGATGTTATAAATTTACCAACAGTAAATGAGGATGCCATGGTCTTTAAAAATGATGATGGTGAACCACCTTTTCAGCGGGATATTAATATCATAAATATATTAAGTTGTAACTTGGAACCAATGACATATCCCTTTTTCTTTCTAAATGATGAGCCAGGATGGGAACCAAAATTACAATTGCAAAGTTATCCCAATAGTAAAGTTTGTGTTAGAAACAATATTCTATGCTGGAATATAAAGTAGCACAAACTGCTATTCGTGATTATTTTAATCCTATTTTATGTTGGGGAAAACTCACACAGCAAAGGATTATTGATAAAACAAGCTTTGGGTTGAACAATATTGTGGATTGATGGATTGTGTCGCTGAATTGGCTATAACAAAGACATTTCAGCTGGAAGAGCAATCATTTTGCCATCCTCTTTCCAAGGATTTCCTTGCAATATGTGAGAAAGATACAATGATGCATTGGCTATTGTAACTACATTTGGAAAACCAGATTTATTCATTACATTCACATGTAATCCACAATGGCCAGAGATCAAAGAAAATTTGAAACTTGGCAAAAATACTTCTGACTGACCAGATTTAGTGGCAAGAGTATTCAAAATAAAACTAAATTCATTAATACATGATATAAACTAAAAGCACAGTTATTTGGAAAATGTGTGGCTTTTGTTTATACCATTGAATTTAAAAAAAAAGAGGCCTGTCACATGCACACATATTTTTAATCCTACAAGAGCAAGATAAATTGAATACGGCAGACAGAGTGGATTCAGTAATTACTGAACTTCCACATCCAGAAAATTGTAACACACAGAATGATTCATGGGCCATGTGGAGATATCAATCCAAATTCACCATGTATGTAAAATAAAATGTTTTACAAAAGAGTTCCCAAAACAATTTCAAATGCAAACTTATGCCAATTGTGATGAATACCCTTTGTATAAAAGAAGAGAAGGACAAACAGCTATTATCTGTGGCCAAAAGGTTGATAATCGATATGTAGTTCCATACAATCCACGTTGCTGATAAAGTACAGTGCGCACATAAATGTACTGTGTGTGTATATATATATATATATATATATATATATATATATATATATATATATATATATATATATATGTATATATACACACACAAAGGATATGATGCAGCAACTGTTTTTGTGCAAGGTGCACATAACGAAAAGGAAAATCCAATTTTACATGACGAACTTTCTAATTATTTAGATGCTCGCTATGTAAGTGCTCCAGAAGCAATGTGGCGTAAAATTTGAGATGCATGATCGGTCACATGCTGTGTATCGATTAGCTGTACATTTGCCACAAAGTCAGTTTGTTTGCTTTACTGCAGGCAATAAAAGAACTACCTTAGCCCAAAGTGAACATCGAAAAACAACACTTACGGCTTGGTTTCAATTAAACTGCCAGGACACTGAGGCCTGACAAATTTTTATACATTGAGATTCTATATCACTATGTATTTGTAAATGGCCAATGGCGACAACGAAACAGAGATACTCATAAAATTATAACAGAAATGTATACCGTCAGCCCAAGATACACTGAACGTTTCAGTTTAAGATGACTTCTTTTACATGTTCCTGGTGCACAAAGTTATGAACATTTACGCACAGTGAATTACATCGTTTATGATACTTTCCTATTAGCTGCAAGACATCAAAACTTCATAGCAGATGATACAGAATGGCAGAGGTGTCTGGAAGAAGCAGCACTATGTCAAATGCCAAAGCAAATGAGAGAACAATTTGCATTCATTTGCATCTTTTGCAATGTATCCGATGCATTTGCTTTGTGGGAAACATTTAAATCAAATATGTGTGAAGACTTCTTGAAACGTTACAATGAGGCCATTGCACTCTTAAAAGAATTAACGGAAATTCAAGAAATATTTCTTGCTCATGGATTAAATTGTGCAAGTTTTAATTTGCCTGATCCAGGACTTATAGATGACATCAACGTTGATGACTATTGCACTGAGCTTCAAAAACAAAAAGCACAAGAACAACTTGCAACTTTCAATACATTACAATTGCAAGCATTTAATGCCATCACAAATGCTACAAATGATGAAATGGTCAAAGACCGTTATTTCTATCTAGATGGCCCTAGTGGATCAGGAAAAACGTATCTGTACAACTGTTTGACGAGTTACATTTGAGCACAGGGTCAAATAGCAATGCCATTTGCAACAACTGGAATTGCCACACTTTTGTTAGAAGGTAGCAGAACTGGGCATAGTGGATTTAAACTGCCAGTTCCCATTTTAGAAATGTAAATTGTCTCTTGAATCAAAAAATGACCATAAAATCATAATTCATAGTTATTAATAAAATATATATTAATAGGTTGAGATATTGTATTAGAGCTGTAATACATAGGATACATTTGAATAACTAAGAATATAGAATGAGGATAATAGTGTGGACCAATGATTTCTATCTGTGTTATAAGGAACATCAATACGTCATTGGGCACCTAGTGAGGCTTTCTGTCTTTTAAAGAAAGGAAAGTAATATTAAAGAAATAAAATCATTAGATTGTAAAATTACTATTTATTACTTCAAATACTGGTTAATAAACTGTAAAAAAAAAAAAAAAAAAGAAGCTTACTCAGTTGCGACTCTTCCTTGGATTTGCAAAGCTGTGACCTGAACTTGAGTTAGAAAATCGATTCAAGGACGGCGTTCCTGGTTCTGTACAGGGCGTATATTTGAAGAAGGAAAAAAGTTAAGGAAAAATTGTAATTTCATATTAAAAACAACAAAATTATTTAAAATGAAAAACAAATAAAATAAACAAAGATTCAGTTGTATGAAGTGTTCAGTTTAGATTGAAGATTGTTATGAACACGCAGGAATACAAAAATGAAGCAATCAGGAAACGGTCACACAACTCCTACTACAAAAAAAATGACCTAGGATTCTCTAACCTGCCTATTTCATGGCCATGTGCCGAGGAGTATACAACTCCAGCTAGCAGCTACCTCCGGTCAGGGTGTGGGCACAGGAGGGGGTGATCAGGGTACTGCCAGCCCTGGAGCCAAAGTGTCTGAGTAAAGGGTTGGGGTCCAACCTGTGGGGAACCATCTTGGGTAGGCAGAGTTAGGGTCCAGGGAAGAAGGATTTCCACTAATCTGAGGTACCTAACGAAGGCTGATAGATTGGATAGTGGGTAAAGAGAGATGTCTAGGGCCCAGGTATATAAACACTCACTATAGATAGATATATACCCACTTAATACACACACCTTAGATAAGTAGAGGTATATACCCACTTCCTCCACACTATATACACACTTACTATACATAGATACAGATATACAGTGCCTTGCAAAAGTATTAACCCACTTGGCATTTTTGTTTTGTTGCCTCACAACCTGTAAAGCCACAAAGACATTTAGTGTATTTCCATGCTGGAAATGAAAGTTATGCATTGGCCCAAAGTGAACATTGTCACACTACACTAACTGCATGATTTGAACTAAATTCCACAGATTCAGAAGCAACACAATTCTTATATATTGAAATTCCATATCACTATGTTTTTGTGAATGGATTATGGAGACCTAGAAAAAGCAGAGGAAATAAAATAATCCCAAGAATTTACACAGTCAGTCCAAGAGATGTTGAACATTTTTGCTTTCGAATATTACTTTTAAATGTTCCTGGAGCACAAAGCTTTGAACACTTAAGAACTGTTAATGACATAGTATATGAATCCTTCCATTTAGCTGCAAGACATAGAAACTTACTAGCTGATGATACAGAATGGGAAAGATGTTTAGAAGAAGCAGCACTATGTCAAATGCCACGGCAGATGAGGGAACAATTTGCATTAATTTGTATCTTCTCAAATGCTCCAAATGCATTACCTTTGTGGGACACATTTAAAAGTAATATGGCTGAAGACTTTATGCAACGATACAATGAACCTATTGCCCACTTAAAAGCGTTAATGGAAATCCAAGAAGCATTTTTAAGTCAAGGATTAAGTTGTGCAAGTTCTAATTTGCCTGATCCAGGTCTTATAGATGACATAAACTTTGAAGACTATGACATTCAACTACAAGTAGAAAGAACAGAAGAAAGACTTGCAACTTTAAATACGTTACAATTGCAAGCATTTAATGCCATAAACATGCAATAGATGATGACATGGTGACAGAGCATTATTTCTATCTTGATGGACCTGGCGGATCAGGAAAAAACGTATCTATATAATTTATTAATAAGTTCTGTACGAGCACAAGGTCAAATAGCACTGCCGTTTGCCACTACTGAAATTGCTGCACTTTTGTTAGAAGGTGGAAGAACTGTACATAGGGCCTCATTCTATTATCGGCCGTAGGAGATGCGGGGCCGCAAGGACCGGCCGCAAGCTATTCGGCTATTCTATTCCCCTCCAGCCGGCGCCTTGCTATCCCTTGCGGCCCTTGCAGCCGGCGCCTTGCTATCCCTTGCGGCCGCTCGCGCCGGAGGAAAGCCTTTGATCTAAAACGGCCGCAAGAACATCCTGGTTGCTATTCAATTGCTCCGGGAACCCTCTCTGCAAGGCTATAACCAAGCCGCAGCTTACTGGCAGCAAAAAGGTCCCGCTAGCACCAATTAAGCACATTATAAAGCCGAAATAAAGCCATCCTGCACTCTGAGGAGACTATAAAGTGATTGTAGGTGTTAGCAAAAATAGCACAACATTCCCCTACACTCAAATCCGTAAAAAAAATATTTTTTAATTTATGTCACATATCTATGTAAAAAGTCCAGAGGGCTTGGAGCATCTCAGACTCGCCCACGCTGCGGCCGGAAAATAAACAGTTAATGTAAACTCGGATTTGGGCTGATGTGCAAGCTTGAGAGGGGGTTGCTATTAATCCTCATGTCCCCCAATATGATCCCTAGCATTTACAGAGCTGTACAGTGCCGTCTTGAATTTATTTTTGAGTTTAAAGATTTCTGAGCTTACGGACGGTTGCAAGATATACGGCCGGCCGTAAGGGGAGATCCTTGCGGGGCTGTATAATTGAATTGCAAGAGAACGGAACCCCCGCAAGGAATCGCAGCCTTGCGGACGTTTTACGGCCGATAATAGAATGAGGCCCATAGTGTCTTTAAACTGCCAGTGCCTATTTTAGAATGACATCAAGCAAAAAAATAAAAAAAAGTAAATTAATTAGAATAGATGAGGCCACAATGATGTCATGCTATGCCCTCCAATGTATTGACCGTTTGCTTTGTGAAGTCATGGATAATACTTTTCCATTTGGTGGAAAGGTAATGTTGTTAGGTGGCGATTTTAGACAAACATTACCTGTCGTTGTACATGGCAATCGAACTGACATTATCGAAACCTGTATAAAGTCAACCACACTATGGAAACATTTTACCCATCTTCAACTGCAAAAAAACATGAGATCAGAAGGCCAAACTGATTTCAATGATTGGCTCATTAAAATTGGAGAAGGCAGAACAGAAAAAATACCAAATTTACCTGACGACACTGTGCAGATCCCACCTGATATGATTTGTCACCAAGACATTATATCGGCTATATTTGAAGGTAGCATAAATAACCAGGAATATTCAGAGCTTGTCAACCAAGTCCTCCTAACGTGTAAAAATAAGGATGCATTAATCCTCAATAATGAAATCTTAAAAAAAATTAATGCACCACAAAGAAATTATCACAGTGCCGATTCTGTACTTGCTGATGACAATGAAAGTCAGGCAAACTTTTCCACTGAATTCATAAACTCACTAACTCCTTCTGGAATGCCACCACATATTTTGCAGCTAAAGAAAGGTGCAATTGTCATGTTACTGCGAAATATGAACCCCAAAAAAGGCCTATACAAAGGGACAAGATTAATTGTTCAACAATTAAAGGACCATTTCATAGATGCTGAAATTGTAACTGGTACCCATAAAGGAGAGAGAGTTTTCATACCAAGAATAGATTTAGCACCAAGTGAAAGTAGTCTCCCTTTTATACATCAAAGAAGACAATTTCCCATCATTATGGAATTTGCCATGACCATTAATATATCACAAGGACAAACGTTCAAATCTGTGGGGATTTCCTTAGAACAACCAGTATTTGCACATGGCCAATTGTACGTTGCGTTATCACGGTGCAAAAATCCACAGGCTATTAAAGTTTACATTGAAAAGAATGAAAGTCAAGGTGATTTATTAGAAGATGGACGTATTTTTACTAAAAACATTGTCTACTATGAAGTACTTTAACTTTTCATTAAAGAAATAAAAGCCATGCAAAACAAATTTAAAAGTGAATGCAAAAATATAAAAAAACACAATATAACCACCACATTTTTAAAACAAATACACATAAATGTCCGTTTCCATCAAAAGGTCATTATTACGCAACAGAAATTACATTTACAAAAACAATATTTTCCTGTTAAACTACATTAAATTGTCAAACACAAACATACACAACAGTGCTTACACAGCGTGCAACAAGTTTAAGTTCTTGCGTTCTCTTTTTAGAGAACCACTTTGCCAGAGACCAAACTATATGTGCGATTTAAAACAATTACTATAGCAACAAACAAAGGTCAACCATTGAAAAATACAAATCAATAAACAATTCAGTCATAATTAATGGAAGTACTGTTTATGGATGATTAGCCTCACAAAACACTTGCCTTGCATTATTTTCACAAATTATGTTCAAATGTTAATTAACTATGTTACAGTTTCTAATGTTACAATTTTTTTATTTTTTTTTTAAAGTTCCTTACTTAGAGAGATAAGAAAGTTCAAGTTTTAAAAAATATACTTTCAAGTTTCTTACTTACACATATTACAAAGTTCATGTTAAGAGGTCAACGACGTTTTAAATTACAGCAACAAAGGTCAACCATTGAAAAATACAAATCAATAAAGAATTATAATTAATGGATGTACTGTTTATGGATGATTAGCTTCACAAAAAACTTGCCTTGCATTTTTTTTTACAAATTATGTTAAAATGTTAATTAACTATGTTACAAGTTTGAAAACAATATTTTCAAGTTCCTTACTTAGACAGATAATACAGTTCAAGTTTCAAAAACTATACTTTCAAGCTCCTTACTTAAACATACTACAAAGTTGATGTTAAGAGCTCAACCACGTTTTAAGTCACAATGTACATGTTGTCTTTTATGTTAAACATTAATCCAGGGAGTAATCTGATCGCCAGTTAATGGGGTCAGGAAGGACTTAATTTTTCCCCCTCTCTGATACAATTCGCTACGTTTCAAGGAGGGTTTTTACTGTTTGCCTTCCTCTGGATTCAATGTATATTTAAGTTAACAATTCTTCAGATAGAACTTGCATGTTAAAAAGAAAATTACCTCAAGTTTACAATATTGATTAATTTAAAGTTCAACTGTTTTCACATTCAAATGTTAATACTTTTAATACAAAATTATGTTAAAATCTGAATTAAATATGTTACTGTTTATAATGTTACAAGTTCCTTACTTAGACACATAAGAAAGTTCAAGTTTTAAAAAATAGTTTCAAGTTCCTTACTTACACATATTACAAAGTTCATGTTAAGATCTCAACCACATTTTAAGTCACAATGTACATGTTGTCTTTTATGTTAAACATTAATCCAGGGAGTAATCTGATCGCCAGTTAATGGGGTCAGGAAGAAATTATTTTTTTTCCCTCTCTGATACAATTGGCTAAGTTTCAAGGAGGGTTTTTACGGTTTGCCTTCCTCTGGATTCAATGTATATTTAAGTTAACAATTCTTCAGATAGAACTTGCATGTTAAAAAAAACATTACCTCAAGTTTACAATATTGATTAATTTAAAGTTCAACTTTTCTTACATTCAAATGTTAATACTTTTAATACAAACTGCTTTAACAGTTACTGTTGACCAAAAGAACATTTTACAAAAATAAACATGTTTAATATCACAATAGTACTTATTTCATCATAAATAAAATGTTAAAGTGTCAAAAATGTATATAATTAACTAAACAACTTTCCAAACATACACATCTCATTGCCGTCATTTTTTGATGGGCAAGTCGCTAGTCTTTAATAAAAACAAGGGGAGCTCCATAGTAATTACGGCTTACATTTTTTTTTCATGGCTGAAATATAGATCACTGGTGGAAAAATTAAAGCAAAAGGGATATGTATCCTTAAAAATGGAAAAAAATTACAAATTAGAAGAAATCTTGACCAAAGGTCCAGTCATACATCTTATTTCCAAGATTAGTAAAATCAGAATAAAATCCATTAAATTTATAAAATCGAAGAGTACAGAAGAAGAGGAAAGTCATTTTAATTTAATCTATGATGACCAAGATTGGTCTAGAGCTCTAAGGTTAATAAGGAAATCCTCCATAAATAATATATTTAGGGAGCTATACTTTAAGCTAACGCAAAAATGGTATTAAGTCCCTGTAATTATGAACAAGATAGATCTTCAAATTTCTCCATTGGGCTGGAAAGGATGTGGTAAAGAAGGTACTGCCAATCATATGTGGTGGGATTGTTGTAGAATTAAAATATTTTGGGAAGAATGTTGCGGACGTTTAACCTCAGTGTCAGGGGTGAATTGCCCGTCTACCCTGGGAGTAATCGTATTTCATTTAGAGCTAGATAAAATATTCCCTAAAGACAAATTACTGATATCACATTTATTATTGATCATCAAATCACTATTAGTTAAACAATGGAATAAATCTACAATTCCTTCTTGGAAAGAAGTTGTTAATAAAATAAACTATAATAGAGATTTGATGAAGGAAGATTATGTATGGGGCCCCAGAAGAAAGAGATCTATTTATTGGAATATCTGGGATCAATATATGGATAAACTTTAAAGAGACTTAACAAATTTTAGGGAGATCCGATCATTAGGAAAAGCTGCTTATTAATTTACTATCTTATTTTTATTTTGTTGTTTTATTTCTTGATTATCAAAGTTGTATTTATATGCCATTTATTATGTGAGAAGACTGTGTGTAGTGCTTTGTATGTTTTGTATGTATATTAAAATGAAAGATTTAAAATAAATAAAAAGAAAAAAGAAAAGCTGTGAGTTTGGGGCCATTGTCCTGCTGGAAGGTGAACCTCCGTCCTAGCCTCAAATAACACACAGAGGAGTACAGGTTTTGCTCAAGAATATCCCTGTATTTAGCACCATCCATCTTTCCCTCAACTCTGACCAGTTTCCCAGTCCAGGCTGCAGAAAATGGTGGTGATCTTTGGGTGATGTGATGGGTTGGGTTTGCGCCAGACATAGCGTTTTCTTTGATGGACTAAAAGTTCAATTTTAGTCTCATCAGACCAGAGCAGTCTCCCACATGCCATTTCTGAAACTCAAAACGTGCCATTTTGTGTTTTGCTGAAAGTAATGGCTTTCTTCTGGCCACTCTGCCATAAAGCCCAACTCTATGGAGCGTACGGCTTATTGTCGTCCTATGTACAGATACTCCAGTCTCTGCTGTGGAACTCTCCCGCTCCTCCAGGGTTACCTTAGGTCTCTGTGCTGCCTCTCTAATTAATGCCCCTCCTGCCCGGTCCATGAGTTTTGGTGGGCGGCCGTCTCTTGGCAGGTTGCTGTTGTGCCAGGTTCTTTCCATTTGGTTATGATAGATTTGATGGTGCTCCTGGGGATCATCAAAGATTTGGATATTGTTTTATAACCTAACCCTGACTTGTACTTCTCAACAACATTGTGCCTTACTTTTTGGAGCGCTCCTTGGTCTTGATGGCAGTGTTTGGTTAGCGGTGCCTCTTGCTTAGGTGTTGCAGCCTCTGGGGCCTTTCAAAAAAGGTGTGTATATGTAATGACAGATCATGTGACACTTAGATTGCACACAGGTGGAAATCATTTCACTAATTATGTGACTTCTGAAGGTAATTAGTTGCACCAGAGCTTTTTATGGGCTTCATAACAAAGGGGGTGAATACATATGCACATGACAATTTTCTATTTCTAAAAAATAGTTTTATGTATATATTTTTCTCTTTTCACTTCACCAACTTAGACTATTGTGTTCTGATTCATCACATAAAATTCAGATTAACAAAACATGGAACTTAAGGCTGTAATGTAACCAAAAAAGGTAAAAAGTCAAGGGGGTGAATACTTTTGCAAGGCACTATATACACATTCCTTCCTCACTATGTATACGCTGACTATAGAGAGATTTAGACATATAACCACTTAATACACACTATACATATATACTCACTATTGATATAGATATATAACCACTGCCTCTTCATTATATTTACACTCACCATAGATAGATATCGGTATATACCTACTATACCCACTCCCTGCACATGACATATACACTTACTATAGACAGATATAGATATTTACCCACTCCCTACACACTGTATATACACCCACTATGGGCAGATATAGATAGATACCCACTCCCTGCACACTGTATATACACTCACTAAAGAGAGATATAGATATATACCCGCTCCCTGCACACTGTATATACACTTACTATAGACAGATATATACCCACTCCCTGCACACTGTATATACACTCACTATAGACAGATATAGATATATACCCACTCCCTGCACGCTGTATATACACTCACTATAGACAGATATAGATATATACCCACTCCCTGCACACTGTATATACACTCACTATAGACAGATATAGATATATACCCACTCCCTGCACACTGTATATACACTCACTATAGACAGATATAGATATATACCCACTCCTTGCACACTGTATATACACTCACTATAGACAGATATAGATATATACCCACTCCCTGCACACTGTATATACACTCACTATAGACAGATATAGATATACACACACTCCCTGCACACTGTATATACACTCACTATAGACACATATAGATATATACCCACTCCCTGCACACTGTATATACACTCACTATAGACAGATATAGATATATACCCACTCCCTGCACACTGTATATACACTCACTATAGACAGATATAGATATATACCCGCTCCCTGCACACTGTATATACACTCACTATAGACAGATATAGATATATACCCACTCCCTGCACACTGTATATACACTCACTATAGACAGATATAGATATATACCCACTCCCTGCACACTGTATATACACTCACTATAGACAGATATAGATATATACCACTCCCTGTACACTGTATATACACTCACTATAGACAGATATAGATATATACCCACTCCCTGCACACTGTATATACACTCACTATAGACAGATATAGATATATACCCACTCCCTGCACACTGTATATACACTCACTATAGACAGATATAGATATATACCCGCTCCCTGCACACTGTATATACACTCACTATAGACACATATAGATATATACCCACTCCCTGCACACTGTATATACACTCACTATAGACAGATATAGATATATACCCACTCCCTGCACACTGTATATACACTCACTATAGACAGATATAGATACATACCCACTTCCTGCACACTGTATATACACTCACTACAGACAGATATAGATATATACCCACTCCCTGCACACTGTATATATATTCACTATAGACAGATATAGATATATACCCACTCCCTGCACACTGTATATACACTCACTATAGACAGATATAGATATATATACCCACTCCCTGCACACTGTATATACACTCACTATAGACAGATATAGATATATACCCGCTCCCTGCACACTGTATATACACTCACTATAGACATATATAGATATATACCCACTCCCTGCACACTGTATATACACTCACTATAGACAGATATAGATATATACCCACTCCCTGCACACTGTATATACACTCACTATAGACAGATATAGATATATATACCCACTCCCTGCACACTGTATATACACTCACTATAGACAGATATAGATATATATACCCACTCCCTACACACTGTATATACACTCACTAAAGAGAGATATATATATACCCACTCCCTGCACACTGTATATACACTTACTATAGACAGATATATACCCACTCCATGCACACTGTATATACACTCACTATAGACCGATATAGATATATACCCACTCCCTGCACACTGTATATACACTCACTATAGACAGATATAGATATATACCCACTCCCTGCACACTGTATATACACTCACTATAGACAGATATAGATATATACCCACTCCCTGCACACTGTATATACACTCACTATAGACAGATATAGATATATACCCACTCCCTGCATACTGTATATACACTCACTATAGACAGATATATACCCACTCCCTGCACACTATATATACACTCACTATAGACAGATATAGATATATACCCACTCCCTGCTCACTGTATATACACTCACTAATTACAGATATAGATATATACCCACTCCCTGCACGCTGTATATACACACACTATAGACAGATATAGATATATACCCACTCCCTGCACACTGTATATACACTCACTATAGACAGATATAGATATATACCCACTCCCTGCTCACTGTATATACACTCACTAATTACAGATATAGATATATACCCACTCCCTGCACGCTGTATATACACTCACTATAGACAGATATAGATATATACCCACTCCCTGCACACTGTATATACACTCACTATAGACAGACATAGATATATACCCACTCCCTGCACACTGTATATACACTCACTATAGACAGACATAGATATATGCCCACTACCTGCACACTGTATATACACTCACTATAGACAGATATAGATATATATACACACTCCCTGCACACTGTATATACACTCACTATAGACAGATATAGATATATATATACCCACTCCCTGCACACTGTATATACACTCACTATAGACAGATATAGATATATATATACCCACTCCCTGCACACTGTATATACACTCACTATAGACAGATATAGATATATACCCACTCCCTGCACACTGTATATACACTCACTATAGACAGATATAGATATATACCCACTCCCTGCACACTGTATATACACTCACTATAGACAGATATAGATATATACCCACTCCCTGCACACTGTATATACACTCACTATAGACAGATATAGATATATACCCACTCCCTGCACACTGTATATACACTCACTATAGACAGATATAGATATATACCCACTCCCTGCACACTGTATATACACTCACTATAGACACATATAGATATATACCCTTCCCTGCACACTGTATATACACAAACTATAGACAGATATAGATATATACCCACTCCCTGCACACTGTATATACACTCACTATAGACAGATATAGATATATACCCACTCCTTGCACACTGTATATACACTCACTATAGACAGATATAGATATATACCCACTCCCTGCACACTGTATATACACTCACTATAGACAGATATAGATATACACACACTCCCTGCACACTGTATATACACTCACTATAGACACATATAGATATATACCCACTCCCTGCACACTGTATATACACTCACTATAGACAGATATAGATATATACCCACTCCCTGCACACTGTATATACACTCACTATAGACAGATATAGATATATACCCGCTCCCTGCACACTGTATATACACTCACTATAGACAGATATAGATATATACCCGCTCCCTGCACACTGTATATACACTCACTATAGACACATATAGATATATACCCACTCCCTGCACACTGTATATACACTCACTATAGACACATATAGATATATACCCACTCCCTGCACACTGTATATACACTCACTATAGACAGATATAGATATGTACCCACTCCCTGCACACTGTATATACCCTCACTATAGACAGATATAGATATATACCACTCCCTGCACACTGTATATACACTCACTATAGACAGATATAGATATATACCCACTCCCTGCACACTGTATATACACTCACTATAGACAGATATAGATATATACCCACTCCCTGCACACTGTATATACACTCACTATAGACAGATATAGATATATACCCACTCCCTGCACACTGTATATACACTCACTATAGACAGATATAGATATATACCCACTCCCTGCACACTGTATATACACTCACTATAGACAGATATAGATATATACCATTCCCTGTACACTGTATATACACTCACTATAGACAGATATAGATATATACCCACTCCCTGCACACTGTATATACACTCACTATAGACAGATATAGATATATACCCACTCCCTGCACACTGTATATACACTCACTATAGACAGATATAGATATATACCCGCTCCCTGCACACTGTATATACACTCACTATAGACACATATAGATATATACCCACTCCCTGCACACTGTATATACACTCACTATAGACAGATATAGATATATACCCACTCCCTGCACACTGTATATACACTCACTATAGACAGATATAGATACATACCCACTTCCTGCACACTGTATATACACTCACTACAGACAGATATAGATATATACCCACTCCCTGCACACTGTATATATATTCACTATAGACAGATATAGATATATACCCACTCCCTGCACACTGTATATACACTCACTATAGACAGATATAGATATATATACCCACTCCCTGCACACTGTATATACACTCACTATAGACAGATATAGATATATACCCGCTCCCTGCACACTGTATATACACTCACTATAGACAGATATATATATATATACCCACTCCCTGCACACTGTATATACACTCACTATAGACATATATAGATATATACCCACTCCCTGCACACTGTATATACACTCACTATAGACAGATATAGATATATACCCACTCCCTGCACACTGTATATACACTCACTATAGACAGATATAGATATATATACCCACTCCCTGCACACTGTATATACACTCACTATAGACAGATATAGATATATATACCCACTCCCTACACACTGTATATACACTCACTAAAGAGAGATATATATATATACCCACTCCCTGCACACTGTATATACACTTACTATAGACAGATATATACCCACTCCATGCACACTGTATATACACTCACTATAGACCGATATAGATATATACCCACTCCCTGCACACTGTATATACACTCACTATAGACAGATATAGATATATACCCACTCCCTGCACACTGTATATACACTCACTATAGACAGATATAGATATATACCCACTCCCTGCACACTGTATATACACTCACTATAGACAGATATAGATATATACCCACTCCCTGCATACTGTATATACACTCACTATAGACAGATATATACCCACTCCCTGCACACTATATATACACTCACTATAGACAGATATAGATATATACCCACTCCCTGCTCACTGTATATACACTCACTAATTACAGATATAGATATATACCCACTCCCTGCACGCTGTATATACACACACTATAGACAGATATAGATATATACCCACTCCCTGCACACTGTATATACACTCACTATAGACAGATATAGATATATACCCACTCCCTGCTCACTGTATATACACTCACTAATTACAGATATAGATATATACCCACTCCCTGCACGCTGTATATACACTCACTATAGACAGATATAGATATATACCCACTCCCTGCACACTGTATATACACTCACTATAGACAGATATAGATATATACCCACTCCCTGCACACTGTATATACACTCACTATAGACAGACATAGATATATACCCACTCCCTGCACACTGTATATACACTCACTATAGACAGACATAGATATATGCCCACTACCTGCACACTGTATATACACTCACTATAGACAGATATAGATATATATACACACTCCCTGCACACTGTATATACACTCACTATAGACATATATAGATATATATATACCCACTCCCTGCACACTGTATATACACTCACTATAGACAGATATAGATATATATATACCCACTCCCTGCACACTGTATATACACTCACTATAGACAGATATAGATATATACCCACTCCCTGCACACTGTATATACACTCACTATAGACAGATATAGATATATACCCACTCCCTGCACACTGTATATACACTCACTATAGACAGATATAGATATATACCCACTCCCTGCACACTGTATATACACTCACTATAGACAGATATAGATATATACCCACTCCCTGCACACTGTATATACACTCACTATAGACAGATATAGATATATACCCACTCCCTGCACACTGTATATACACTCACTATAGACACATATAGATATATACCCTTCCCTGCACACTGTATATACACAAACTATAGACAGATATAGATATATACCCGCTCCCTGCACACTGTATATACACTCACTATAGACAGATATAGATATATACCCGCTCCCTGTACACTGTATATACACTCATTAGAGACAGATATAGATATATACCCACTCCCTGCACACTGTATATACACTCACTATAGACAGATATAGATATATACCCACTCCCTGCACACTGTATATACACTCACTATAGACAGATATAGATATATACCCGCTCCCTGCACACTGTATATACACTCACTATAGACAGATATAGATATATACCCACTCCCTGCACACTGTATATACACTCACTATAGACAGATATAGATATATACCCACTCCCAGCGCACTGTATTTACACTCACTATAGACAGATATAGATATATACCCACTCCATGCACACTGTATATACACTCACTATAGACAGATATAGATATATACCCACTTCCTGCACACTGTATATACACTCACTATAGACAGATATAGATATATATATACCCACTCCCTGCACACTGTATATACACTCACTACAGACAGATATAGATATATATACCCACTCCCAGCGCACTGTATATACACTCACTACAGACAGATATAGATATATATACCCACTCCCAGCGCACTGTATATACACTCACTATAGACAGATATAGATATATACCCGCTCCCTGCACACTGTATATACACTCACTATAGACAGATATAGATATATACCCGCTCCCTGCACACTGTATATACACTCACTATAGACAGATGTAGATATATACCCACTCCCTGCACACTGTATATACACTCACTATAGACAGATATAGATATATACCCGCTCCCTGCACACTGTATATACACTCACTATAGACAGATATAGATATATACCCGCTCCCTGCACACTGTATATACACTCACTATAGACAGATATAGATATATACCCACTCCCTGCACACTGTATATACACTCACTATAGACAGATATAGATATATACCCACTCCCTGCACACTGTATATACACTCACTACAGACAGATATAGATATATATACCCACTCCCAGCGCACTGTATATACACTCACTATAGACAGATATAGATATATACCCACTCCCTGCACACTGTATATACACTCACTATAGACAGATATAGATATATACCCACTCCCTGCACACTGTATATACACTCACTATAGACAGATATAGATATATACCCACTCCCTGCACACTGTATATACACTCACTATAGACAGATATAGATATATACCCACTCCCTGCACACTGTATATACACTCACTATAGACAGATATAGATATATACCCACTCCCTGCACACTGTATATACACTCACTATAGACAGATATAGATATATACCCACTCCCTGCACACTGTATATACACTCACTATAGACAGATATAGATATATACCCACTCCCTGCACACTGTATATACACTCACTATAGACAGATATAGATATATACCCGCTCCCTGCACACTGTATATACACTCACTATAGACAGATATAGATATATACCCACTCCCTGCACACTGTATATACACTCACTATAGACACATATAGATATATACCCGCTCCCTGCACACTGTATATACACTCACTATAGACAGATATAGATATATACCCACTCCCTGCACACTGTATATACACTCACTATAGACACATATAGATATATACCCACTCCCTGCACACTGTATATAGACTCACTATAGACAGATATAGATATATACCCACTCCCTGCACACTGTATATACACTCACTATAGACAGATATAGATATATACCCACTCCCTGCACACTGTATATACACTCACTATAGACAGATATAGATATATACCCACTCCCTGCACACTGTATATACACTCACTATAGACAGATATAGATATATACCCACTCCCTGCACACTGTATATACACCCACTATAGACAGATATAGATATATACCCGCTCCCTGCACACTATATATACACTCACTATAGACAGATATAGATATATACCCACTCCCTGCACACTGTATATACACCCACTATAGACTGATATAGATATATACCCCTCCCTGCACACTGTATATACACTCACTATAGACATATATAGATATATACCCACTCCCTGCACACTGTATATACACTCACTATAGACAGATATAGATATATACCCACTCCCTGCACACTGTATATACACTCACTATAGACAGATATAGATATATACCCACTCCCTGCACACTGCATATGCACTCACTATAGACACATATAGATATATACCCACTCCCTGCACACTGTATATACACTCACTATAGACAGATACAAATATATACCCTCCTTGCACACTGTATATACACTCACTATAGACAGTTATAGATATATACCCACTCCCTGCACCCTGTATATACACTCACTATAGACAGACATAGATATATACCCACTCACTGCACACTGTATATACACACACTATAGACAGATATAGATATATACCACTCCATGCACACTGTATATACACTCACTATAGACAGATATAGATATATACCCACTCCCTGCACACTGTATATACACTCACTATAGACAGATATAGATATATACCCACTCCCTGCACACTGTATATACACTCACTATAGACAGATATAGATATATACCCACTCCCTGCACACTGTATATACACTCACTATAGACAGATATAGATATATACCCACTCCCTGCACACTGTATATACACCCACTATAGACAGATATAGATATATACCCGCTCCCTGCACACTATATATACACTCACTATAGACAGATATAGATATATACCCACTCCCTGCACACTGTATATACACCCACTATAGACTGATATAGATATATACCCCTCCCTGCACACTGTATATACACTCACTATAGACATATATAGATATATACCCACTCCCTGCACACTGTATATACACTCACTATAGACAGATATAGATATATACCCACTCCCTGCACACTGCATATGCACTCACTATAGACACATATAGATATATACCCACTCCCTGCACACTGTATATACACTCACTATAGACAGATACAAATATATACCCTCCTTGCACACTGTATATACACTCACTATAGACAGTTATAGATATATACCCACTCCCTGCACCCTGTATATACACTCACTATAGACAGACATAGATATATACCCACTCACTGCACACTGTATATACACACACTATAGACAGATATAGATATATACCACTCCATGCACACTGTATATACACTCACTATAGACAGATATAGATATATACCCACTCCCTGCACACTGTATATACACTCACTATAGACAGATATAGATATATACCCGCTCCCTGCACACTGTATATACACTCACTATAGACAGATATAGATATATACCCACTCCCTGCACACTGTATATACACTCACTATAGACAGATATAGATATATACCCGCTCCCTGCACACTGTATATACACTCACTATAGACAGATATAGATATATACCCACTCCCTGCACACTGTATATACACTCACTATAGACAGATATAGATATATACCCACTTCCTGCACACTCTCTATACCCACACTCAAACACTATGTACACTAACTTAATTCCTGCTCGAACACTAATATTATTATATCCCCATAAATTACTTGCTGATCATTACTTAGAATACTAATTACCTTATGTATCACTTTGCTGAAGACTCAGACTCACCACAATCAGCTACCGGCCGCCATCTTGAATAGAAGAACAGGAAAATATGAACATTGCAGAAACTACAAGTCCCAGAAACCCCTTCAGTAGCCAATCAGCAAAGTAAGGGGGCGTGTTACTGGTTATTGTCTAGTTTCGATGGTGACCGTGATGTTTATCGCCATGTCTCATTCTCCTCATCGACAACTGGAGCAAAGAGACTGATGTCATTGCCAGACGATTATTTCATTGGCCAAGACATTTATATGTTATTGTTATCCTGTAATATGTGTATTGTCCACTATGTATATTTAATTTTATATATATATATATATATACACTGCTAGTCCCCATATCTGTATATACACTGCTAGTCCCCATATCTGTATATATACACTGCTAGTCCCCATATCTGTATATATACACCGCTAGTCCCCATATCTGTATATATACACTGCTAGTCCTCATATCTGTATATATACACTGCTAGTCCTCATATCTGTATATATACTGCTAGTCCCCATATCTGTATATATACACTGCTAGTCCTCATATCTGTATATATACACTGCTAGTCCTCATATCTGTATATATACACTGCTAGTCCTCATATCTGTATATACACTGCTAGTCCTCATATCTGTATATATACACTGCTAGTCCCCATATCTGTATATATACACTGCTAGTCCTCATATCTGTATATATACACTGCTAGTCCTCATATCTGTATATACACTGCTAGTCCCCATATCTGTATATATACACTGCTAGTCCCCATATCTGTATATATACACTGCTAGTCCCCATATCTGTATATATACACTGCTAGTCCCCATATCTGTATATATACACCGCTAGTCCTCATATCTGTATATATACACCGCTAGTCCCCATATCTGTATATATACACCGCTAGTCCTCATATCTGTATATATACACTGCTAGTCCCCATATCTGTATATATACACTGCTAGTCCTCATATCTGTATATACACTGCTAGTCCTCATATCTGTATATACACTGCTAGTCCCCATATCTGTATATATACACTGCTAGTCCCCATATCTGTATATATACACTGCTAGTCCCCATATCTGTATATATACACTGCTAGTCCTCATATCTGTATATACACTGCTAGTCCCCATATCTGTATATATACACTGCTAGTCCCCATATCTGTATATACACTGCTAGTCCTCATATCTGTATATATACACTGCTAGTCCTCATATCTGTATATATACACTGCTAGTCCTCATATCTGTATATACACTGCTAGTCCTCATATCTGTATATATACACTGCTAGTCCCCATATCTGTATATATACACTGCTAGTCCCCATATCTGTATATACACTGCTAGTCCCCATATCTGTATATATACACTGCTAGTCCCCATATCTGTATATATACACTGCTAGTCCCCATATCTGTATATATACACTGCTAGTCCCCATATCTGTATATATACACCGCTAGTCCCCATATCTGTATATATACACCGCTAGTCCCCATATCTGTATATATACACCGCTAGTCCTCATATCTGTATATACACTGCTAGTCCCCATATCTGTATATATACATTGCTAGTCCCCATATCTGTATATATACACTGCTAGTCCCCATATCTGTATATATACACTGCTAGTCCCCATATCTGTATATATACACTGCTAGTCCTCATATCTGTATATATACACTGCTAGTCCTCATATCTGTATATATACACTGCTAGTCCTCATATCTGTATATATACACTGCTAGTCCCCATATCTGTATATATACACTGCTAGTCCCCATATCTGTATATATACACTGCTAGTCCCCATATCTGTATATATACACCGCTAGTCCCCATATCTGTATATATACACCGCTAGTCCTCATATCTGTATATATACACTGCTAGTCCCCATATCTGTATATATACACTGCTAGTCCCCATATCTCTATATATACACCGCCAGTCCTCATATCTGTATATATACACCGCTAGTCCTCATATCTGTATATATACACCGCTAGTCCCCATATCTGTATATATACACTGCTAGTCCTCATATCTGTATATACACTGCTAGTCCTCATATCTGTATATATACACTGCTAGTCCTCATATCTGTATATACACACTGCTAGTCCTCATATCTGTATATACACTGCTAGTCCCCATATCTGTATATATACACTGCTAGTCCTCATATCTGTATATACACTGCTAGTCCCCATATCTGTATATATACACTGCTAGTCCTCATATCTGTATATACACTGCTAGTCCTCATATCTGTATATATACACTGCTAGTCCTCATATCTGTATATATACACTGCTAGTCCCCATATCTGTATATATACACTGCTAGTCCCCATATCTGTATATATACACTGCTAGTCCCCATATCTGTATATATACACTGCTAGTCCCCATATCTGTATATATACACTGCTAGTCCCCATATCTGTATATATACACTGCTAGTCCTAATATCTGTATATATACACTGCTAGTCCCCATATCTGTATATATACACTGCTAGTCCTCATATCTGTATATATACACTGCTAGTCCTCATATCTGTATATATACACTGCTAGTCCCCATATCTGTATATATACACTGCTAGTCCTCATATCTGTATATACACTGCTAGTCCTCATATCTGTATATATACTGCTAGTCCCCATATCTGTATATATACACTGCTAGTCCTCATATCTGTATATATACACTGCTAGTCCTCATATCTGTATATATACACTGCTAGTCCTCATATCTGTATATATACACTGCTAGTCCTCATATCTGTATATATACACTGCTAGTCCCCATATCTGTATATATACACTGCTAGTCCTCATATCTGTATATACACTGCTAGTCCCCATATCTGTATATATACACTGCTAGTCCTCATATCTGTATATACACCGCTAGTCCTCATATCTGTATACATACACCGCTAGTCCTCATATCTGTATATATACACCGCTAGTCCTCATATCTGTATATACACCGCTAGTCCTCATATCTGTATATATACACTGCTAGTCCTCATATCTGTATATATACACCGCTAGTCCCCATATCTGTATATATACACTGCTAGTCCTCCTATCTGTATATATACACCGCTAGTCCTCATATCTGTATATATACACCGCTAGTCCTCATATCTGTATATATACACTGCTAGTCCCCATATCTGTATATATACACTGCTAGTCCTCATATCTGTATATATACACCGCTAGTCCCCATATCTGTATATATACACTGCTAGTCCTCCTATCTGTATATATACAGTGCTAGTCCTCATATCTGTATATACACTGCTAGTCCTCATATCTGTATATATACACTGCTAGTCCCCATATCTGTATATATACACTGCTAGTCCTCATATCTGTATATACACTGCTATTCCCCATATCTGTATATATACACTGCTAGTCCTCATATCTGTATATATACACTGCTAGTCCTCATATCTGTATATACACTGCTATTCCCCATATCTGTATATATACACTGCTAGTCCTCATATCTGTATATATACACTGCTAGTCCTCATATCTGTATATATACACTGCTAGTCCCCATATCTGTATATATACACTGCTAGTCCCCATATCTGTATATACACTGCTAGTCCCCATATCTGTATATATACACTGCTAGTCCCCATATCTGTATATATACACCGCTAGTCCTCATATCTGTATATATACACTGCTAGTCCTCATATCTGTATATACACTGCTAGTCCTCATATCTGTATATACACCGCTAGTCCCCATATCTGTATATATACACCGCTAGTCCCCATATCTGTATATATACACCGCTAGTCCTCATATCTGTATATACACCGCTAGTCCCCATATCTGTATATTTACACCGCTAGTCCTCATATCTGTATATATACACCGCTAGTCCTCATATCTGTATATATACACCGCTAGTCCCCATATCTGTATATATACACTGCTAGTCCCCATATCTGTATATATACACTGCTAGTCCCCATATCTGTATATACACTGCTAGTCCTCATATCTGTATATACACTGCTAGTTCCCATATCTGTATATATACACTGCTAGTCCTCATATCTGTATATATACACTGCTAGTCCTCATATCTGTATATATACACTGCTAGTCCCCATATCTGTATATATACACTGCTAGTCCTCATATCTGTATATACACTGCTAGTCCTCATATCTGTATATATACACTGCCAGTCCTCATATCTGTATATATACACTGCTAGTCCCCATATCTGTATATACACTGCTAGTCCTCATATCTGTATATACACTGCTAGTTCTCATATCTGTATATATACACTGCTAGTCCTCATATCTGTATATATACACTGCTAGTCCTCATATCTGTATATACACCGCTAGTCCTCATATCTGTATATACACTGCTAGTCCCCATATCTGTATATATACACTGCTAGTCCCCATATCTGTATATATACACTGCTAGTCCTCATATCTGTATATACACTGCTAGTCCCCATATCTGTATATATACACTGCTAGTCCTCATATCTGTATATACACTGCTAGTCCTCATATCTGTATATACACTGCTAGTCCTCATATCTGTATATATACACTGCTAGTCCCCATATCTGTATATATACACTGCTAGTCCCCATATCTGTATATATACACTGCTAGTCCTCATATCTGTATATATACACTGCTAGTCCCCATATCTGTATATATACACTGCTAGTCCTCATATCTGTATATATACACTGCTAGTCCTCATATCTGTATATATACACTGCTAGTCCCCATATCTGTATATATACACTGCTAGTCCTCATATCTGTATATATACACTGCTAGTCCTCATATCTGTATATACACTGCTAGTGGCGCTCTCAGCCGTCTCACTTGCAGCGGCTCCTGCCGTGTCACTTGCAGCGGCTCCTGCCGTCTCACTTGCAGCGGCTCCTGCCGTCTCACTTGCAGCGGCTCCTGCAGTGTCACTTGCAGCGGCTCCTGCCGTCTCACTTGCAGCGGCTCCTGCCGTCTCACTTGCAGCGGCTCCTGCCGTCTCACTTGCAGCGGCTCCTGCCGTCTCACTTGCAGCGGCTCCTGCCGTCTCTCTCGTCTGCTCTGCAGTCTCTCTCGTCTGCTCTGCAGTCTCTCTCGTCTGCTCTGCAGTCTCTCTCGTCTGCTCTGCAGTCTCTCTCGCCTGCTCTGCAGTCTTTTTTGACGCTCTCTTGGTGGCTTGTTGCACTCGCTCTGCTATCCACCAGGTCTCTAACTCCTGATTTCTTTCTTCATCAGGTTTGATTTGCCTTCCCTTAACAGGGAAACTGCATTTTAAACTTGGGCAGACAGGCATGTTCGTTGGATAGCAATAAGCCGGTGTGTCAAAAAAATCCCAGGAGTGCAGTCTCTGTACGGTTTTCACTCCCAGTCTGAAAAGGATTTCTTCCTTCAGAACACAATACTTTGTAGCCTTTTCTTCAGGCAGATCACAATATGCTCTCTGGGCTTCTCCACACAGATAGGGACCCAGGACTGTGGCCCAGTGCTGTTTAGGCCAACCTTCCCTAGTGGCAATCTTCTCAAAGTTCAGGAGATAGGATCCAACGTCATCCTGAGCTGTCATCCTCTTTAGGAAGCGATTAGGATTCATGCTTCCACTTGCTTCTGAAATCACAGTATTATTTGCAGACCTCAGTTTCTGCAGCTGCACTTTCTGTGCCTCCAATGATTCTCTCATGTGGACTCTGTCTATTTCCACTTGTATCTGCCACTTCTCTGTGACCTCACACATGCGGATTATGTCCTTTTCTGCTTGTCTCTGCCATTTCTCTGTGGCCTCTCTCAGACATGCAGCAGCATCTCTTAGTCGAGCATCATTTGCAGCAAGGGCTCTGTCTTCTGCAATTTCTTTCAGCCCTTTCTGCTGGCTTTCTTGCTGACAAGCTCCGCCCACTTTCTGGCATGTAGTGGCATCTGCCAGGGCTTTCAATAGTTCCTCCATTGTTGTACTGTACTGTGGGCTGTCTTCTTAAGCACAGACAATTTTCTATCCCACCACTGCCACCATAAATGTGACAGATTCACTGTCACTCTCAGGATCCGTGTCCTGATATCCAGCACCAAAATGGAGAAAGCAGGGGCCCTTTAAATGTTTAGCAGATTTATGCTGTTTATTTGTCAGCATACAACAGAAAATAAAGCAAACAGAAAATAAGTCCTAGCTTCTCCTTGAAGCCCTGCATAACTTAACTGTAGTTCCCTTACTATCTTTCATAGAAGTGAAAACATACAGTCCAAATATAGGTAGCAGAGGTGTCTTTCTCTCTCACCTCGGCTCTGTATCTCCGGCCTCTTTTCCCAAAGCAGATCCCTCATTTGGTCATTACCTCCAGGGACTTTCTGATCCTCTTAACTGCATGCTCGCTTTTCAAAGCTTCTGGCTTTGGTCGTTTAGTTTTCAGTGCGGCTTCTGACTTCAGCCCTGCACACATCCACAGCACTCCAGCTCTGTCAAACAGCTCTCCCCCTGGAGACAGCCGCAGCAGCCGGTCTCCATTGCAGCCACACCCCTGCCTTTTGAGCAGGTTGTTAACTCTCTCACTCCTGGGGAAAAGTCTTGAAGAGCTCTCTTCTGCCCTCTGGTGGCACTTCACCACAATATATAGACTGCTAGTCCCCATATCTGTATATATACACTGCTAGTCCTCATATCTGTATATATACACTGCTAGTCCCCATATCTGTATATATACACTGCTAGTCCTCATATCTGTATATATACACCGCTAGTTCCCATATCTGTATATATACACCGCTAGTCCTCATATCTGTATATATCCACCGCTAGTCCCCATATCTGTATATATACACTGCTAGTCCTCATATCTGTATATATACACCGCTAGTCCCCATATCTGTATATATACACCGCTAGTCCTCATATCTGTATATATCCACCGCTAGTCCCCATATCTGTATATATCCACCGCTAGTCCCCATATCTGTATATATACACTGCTAGTCCCCATATCTGTATATATACACTGCTAGTCCTCATATCTGTATATATACACTGCTAGTCCCCATATCTGTATATGTACACTGCTAGACCTCATATCTGTATATATACACTGCTAGTCCTCATATCTGTATATATACACCGCTAGTCCTCATATCTGTATATATACACCGCTAGTCCTCATATCTGTATATATACACTGCTAGTCCCCATATCTGTATATATACACTGCTAGTCCTCATATCTGTATATATACACTGCTAGTAATCATATCTGTACTAGCGAATTGCCAGTCAAAAAATGACGGCAATGAAATTGTAAGGTAGCTAAATTAGTAAATGAATATAGTGTACCTATTTTGAAGCATTGTGATGAAGAGCTGGCAATCTGTGTTGATGTTGCTGCAGCATTAGTGGTGTGGAGCTGCTGTGTAAGCATGCTGAATGTGTGCACTGTGTGGTATGAATATCCGTAGGTGGTTTGTGGCGTTTTGCGAGTTTCTTGTGGTGTTTTGCGAGTTTGTTGTGGTGTTTTGCGAGTTTAGAGTGCTGTAGCCTCGTTTTCGTTTTGTTCGGCAGCCATTTTTTCTGTCGCTTAGATTTTTTTTTAGTCTCAAAAGTCTTTTATTTCGAGTAAAATCGAGGTGTAAGTTGCATTTTTGAGGTCCTGGGTGCTCCCTCTTGGTGTAGGTAAGGTTTTTATGTATGTGCTGTGTGTATGTATTGTGTTTTAAATGTTTGTATGTCGGCGTGTTGCGTCCGATGTTTGCGAGGTCGTAATGTGTGGTAACGTGTTTCGTACGTTGTTTGCGTTCCTCGTAAAATTTAGCGAGTGTCGTAATTTGTGTGTCGTGTTTTTTGAGTAGCGACGTGAAGTTTGCGAGGGTTTGAGGCCCTTGCCCAGTGACCTCGCCAGCAACTGAGTCCCTCGCTTCGCGAGGGGCCTCAGTTGCTGGCATGGAGCGCCTTCGGCGCTCCATGCCAGCAACTGAGGCCCTTGCCCAGTGACCTCGCCAGCAACTGAGGCCCTCGCTTCGCGAGGGGCCTCAGTTGCTGACATGGAGCGCCTTCGGCGCTCCATGCCAGCAACTGAGGCCCGTGCCCAGTGACCTCGCCAGCAACTGAGGCCCTCGCTTTGCGAGGGGCCTCAGTTGCTGGCATGGAGCGCCTTCGGCGCTCCATGCCAGCAACTGAGGCCCTTGCCCAGTGACCTCGCTTCGCAAGCGTGAGCAACGACCCGTACGCTCACAACTATATATGTGATATATACACTGCTAGTCCCCATATCTGTATATATACACTGCTAGTCCTGATATCTGTATATATACACTGCTAGTCCCCATATCTGTATATATACACTGCTAGTCCTCATATCTGTATATATACACTGCTAGTCCCCATATCTGTATATATACACTGCTAGTCCCCATATCTGTATATACACACTGCTAGTCCCCATATCTGTATATATACACTGCTAGTCCTCATATCTGTATATATACACTGCTAGTCCCCATATCTGTATATATACACTGCTAGTCCCCATATCTGTATATACACACTGCTAGTCCTCATATCTGTATATACACACTGCTAGTCCCCATATCTGTATATATACACTGCTAGTCCCCATATCTGTATATATACACTGCTAGTCCTCATATCTGTATATATACACTGCTAGTCCTCATATCTGTATATATACACTGCTAGTCCCCATATCTGTATATATACACTGCTAGTCCTCATATCTGTATATATACACTGCTAGTCCTCATATCTGTATATACACTGCTAGCCCTCATATCTGTATATATACACTGCTAGTCCCCATATCTGTATATATACACTGCTAGTCCTCATATCTGTATATATACACTGCTAGTCCTCATATCTGTATACATACACTGCTAGTCCCCATATCTGTATATATACACTGCTAGTCCCCATATCTGTATATATACACTGCTAGTCCCCATATCTGTATATATACACTGCTAGTCCTCATATCTGTATATATACACTGCTAGTCCTCATATCTGTATATATACACTGCTAGTCCCCATATCTGTATATATACACTGCTAGTCCTCATATCTGTATATATACACTGCTAGTCCTCATATCTGTATATACACTGCTAGCCCTCATATCTGTATATATACACTGCTAGTCCCCATATCTGTATATATACACTGCTAGTCCTCATATCTGTATATATACACTGCTAGTCCCTATATCTGTATATATACACTGCTAGTCCCCATATCTGTATATATACACTGCTAGTCCCCATGTCTGTATATATACACTGCTAGTCCTCATATCTGTATATATACACTGCTAGTCCCTATATCTGTATATATACACTGCTAGTCCCCATATCTGTATATATATACTGCTAGTCCTCATATCTGTATATACACTGCTAGTCCCCATATCTGTATATACACTGTTAGTCCTCATATCTGTATATACACTGCTAGTCCTCATATCTGTATATATACACTGCTAGTCCTCATATCTGTATATACACTGCTAGTCCTCATATCTGTATATATACACTGCTAGTCCTCATATCTGTATATATACACTGCTAGTCCCCATATCTGTATATACCCCGCTAGTCCCCATATCTGTATATACACTGCTAGTCCTCATATCTGTATATATACACTGCTAGTCCTCATATCTGTATATACACTGCTAGTCCTCATATCTGTATATATACACTGCTAGTCCTCATATCTGTATATACACTGCTAGTCCTCATATCTGTATATATACATTGCTAGTCCTCATATCTGTATATATACACTGCTAGTCCTCATATCTGTATATATACACTGCTAGTCCTCATATCTGTATATATACACCACTAGTCTCATATCTGTATATATACACTGCTAGTCCTCATATCTGTATATACACTGCTAGTCCTCATATCTGTATATATACACTGCTAGTCCTCATATCTGTATATATACTGCTAGTCCTCATATCTGTATATATACACTGCTAGTCCTCATATCTGTATATATACTGCTAGTCCTCATATCTGTATATATACACTGCTAGTCCCCATATCTGTATATATACACTGCTAGTCCTCATATCTGTATATATACACTGCTAGTCCTCATATCTGTATATATGCACTGCTAGTCCTCATATCTGTATATACACTGCTAGTCCGCATATCTGTATATACACTGCTAGTCCTCATATCTGTATATATACATTGCTAGTCCTCATATCTGTATATATACACTGCTAGTCCTCATATCTGTATATATACACTGCTAGTCCTCATATCTGTATATACACTGCTAGTCCTCATATCTGTATATATACACTGCTAGTCCTCATATCTGTATATATACATTGCTAGTCATATCTGTATATATACATTGCTAGAGAGGTGCTGCAGACACTGATTGTTTAGTATGGTAGATGAGATGTATTGGAATGGAGACAGACGGGTGATAGGAGGTTAGCAAGGAGAGAGTTGCCGTAATCAAGGCGAGATACGATGAGAGAGTAAATAAGAATTTTAGTTGTGTCTTGTGTAAGGTAGTGGCATATTTTGGTTAGGTTTTTTAGCTGAAAGTGACAAGATTGTGTGAGTGATTGAATGTGAGGAATGAAAGAGAGGAAAGGGTCCAGTAGGACCCCAAGGCAGCGGGCCGGAGAGATGGGAGTGATGATGGCATGGTCAACAGTGAGAGATAAGTGATGGTGTAAGCTAAGGAAGAGGGTGGAAAGATAATGAGCTCTGTCTTAGACATGTTGAGTTTGAGTTGGCGGGCAGACATCCATGAGGATATGCGCGAGAGGCAATTGGCAACATGAGCTAGTAGAGAGGGGAATAGTTCGGGTACAGAGATGTAGATTTGGGTGTCATCAGCATATACAGTAGATGATACTGAAATCCAAAAGATTTTATAATGGCACCAAGGGAGTATGTGTAGATGGAGAAAAGGAGGGGGCCTAGGACTGAGCCTTGGGGTACACGTGTCACGGATGACAAGAGAGTGGAGAATTTGGATAAGAAGAGGACGATCAATCATTCAGAGATCACATTGGCTTCCTATGTATCATTCGGAGATCACTTTGACTCGGTATGCATCATTAAGAGATCACATTGGCTCGTTACGTATCATTCAGAGGTCACATTGGGTCGTTATGTATAATTCAGAGGTCACAAAAAAAAACAAAAAAGAAAAATGCATTTCAAAAAAGTTATGAATTGATTTGCAGGTCAATGAGGGAAATAAGTATTTGACCCCTTTGACTTAGTACTTGGTGGCAAAGCCCCTGTTGGCAATCAGAGGTCAGATGTTTCTTGTAGTTGGCCACCCGGTTTGCACATGTCTCAGGAGGGATTTTGTCCCACTTCTCTTTGCAGATCCTCTCCAAGTCATTAAGATTTTGAGGCTGTTTGGCAACTCGAACCTTCAGCTCCCTCCACAGATTTTCTATAGGATTATGATCTGGAGACTGGCTAGGCAGCTCCAGGACCTTATTGTGCTTCTTCTTGAGCCACTCTTTTGTTGCCTTGGCTGTGTGTTTTGGGTCATTGTCATGCTGGAATACACATCCACGCCCCATTATAAATGCCCTGGCTGAGGAAAGGAGGTTCTCACCCAAGATTTGACAGTACATGGCCCTGTCCATCGTCCCTGTTATGCGGTGCAGTTGTCCTGTCCCCTTAGCAGAAAAACACCCCCAAAGTATAATGTTTCTAATAATGTTGACGGTGGAGATGAAGTTCTTGAGTAGGAGAGCCCATTGAAGATCCCGAAGTGAGAGAGCCCATAGAAGCTCAAGGTGTGAGAGAGTCCATAGGAGCTAAAGAAGTCAGAGAGCCCATAGAAGCTCCAGGAGTGAGAGGGTCCATAGAAGCTCTGGGTGTAAGAGAGCCCATAGAAGCTACCAGAGTGAGAGAGCCTGTAACGGAACCCATCCCTGTTTTACCCTGTTTTATGGTTATGGTTAAAATATGATCACATTGCTGTACTGTAGGTATGTTGTTTTATGTTCTACAGAATATATTGGCTCAGAATATTACAGCTACTAGGCTAATAGATAATCCTATTACAGAGACTCCTCATAAGATAAGGAAGTCTATTGTGTAAAGTGTTTTCATTATGAGACATAGAACAAAGAAGTATAATCTGATCAATGTCTGATTGTATCAAAGTAGCCAGGTAGCCTCAGGGAGGTGTGACCACACCTATTGTCCCTCTATGTGTATTGTGTGGCCAACTATGGGGGATGTGTTTTGCCTGTGGGAAGAGATGTGTATATATATTTCTGCACAACAAAATAAACACAGTATTCTTTGACTCCCTATTGAGTGTCATCCAATATGGGAGGTTGGGGATGGTGAGACTGCAGTGCTTCTATATGGATATTTAACGGTATACCAGCGGAGATATTGGACTTATGATTCCAACTACGTTACAGAGCCCATAGAAGCTCCCAGAGTGAGAGAGCCCATACAAGCTCCAGGAGTACGAGAGCCCATAGAAGCCCTCTGAGTGAGAGAGCCCATAGAAGCTTCCAGAGTAAGAGAGCACATAGAAGCTCCCAAAGTGAGAGTGCCCATTGAAGCTTCGGGAGTGAGAGGGTCTATAGAAGCTCTGAGTGTGAGAGAGCCCATAGAAGATCCCGGATCGAGAGAGCCAATAGAAGCTCCCAGAGTGAGAGAGCCCATACAAGCTCCAGGAGTGAAAGAGCCCATGGAAGCCCTCCAAGTGAGAGAGCCCATAGAAGCTCCCAGAGAGAAAGAGCTCATAGAAGCCCCAGAGTGAGAGAACCCATAGAAGATCCAGGAGTGCGAGAGCCAATAGAAGCCCTCCGAGTGAGAGAGCCCATAGAAGCTCCCAGAGAGAGAGAGAGCACATAGAAGCTCCAGAGTGAGAGAGCACATAGAAGATCCAAGAGTGAGAGAGTCCATAGAAGCCCTCAGACTGAGACAGCCCATAGAAGCTCAAGGTGTGAGAGAGTCCATAGGAGCTAAGGGAGTCAGAGAGCCCATAGAAGCTCCCAGAGTGAGAAAGCCCATACAAGCTCCCAGAATGACAGAGCCCAAAGAAGCTCCTGGAGTGAGAGAGCCCATAGAAGCTCCAGGAGTGAGAGGGTCCATACATGCTCTGGGTGTCAGAGAGCCCATAGAAGCTTCCGGAGTGAGAGTGCCCATAGAATCTCCCGGAGTGAGAGAGCCCACAGAAGCTCAAGGTGTGAAAGAGTCCATAGGAGCTAAAGGAGTCAGAGAGCCCATAGAAGCTCCCAGAGTGAGAGAGCCTATCCAAGCTCCAAGAGTGAGAGAGCCCATAGAAGCCCCCAGAGTGAGAGAGCCCATAGAAGCCCCCAGAGTGAGACAGCCCCTAGAAGATCCCGGAGTGAGAGAGCCCATGGAAGCTGCCAAAAAAGAGAGAGCACATAGAAGCTCCCGAAGTGAGAGAGCCCATAGAAGCTCCCGGAGCGAGAGAGCCCATAGAAGCTCCCGGAGCAAGAGAGCCCATAGAAGCTCCCGGAGCAAGACAGCCCATAGAAGCTCCCAGAGCAAGAGAGCCCATAGAAGCTCCCAGAGCAAGAGAGCCCATAGAAGCTCCCGGAGAGAGAGAGCCCATAGAAGCTCAAGGAGTGAGAGAGCCCAAAGAAGCTCCCAGAGTGAGAGAGCCCATAAAAGCTCAAGGTGTGAGAGATTCCATAGGAGCTCAAGGAGTGAGAGAGCCCATAGAAGCTCCCAGAGTGAGAGAGCCCATAGAACCTCCTGGAGTGAGAGAGCCCATAGAAGCTCCTGGAGTGAGAGGGTCCATAGAAGCTCCAGGAGTAAGAGGGTCCATAGAAGCTCTGGTGTGAGAGAACCCATAGAAGCTCCTGGAGTGAGAGAGCCCATACAAGTTCCTGGAGTGAGAGAGCCCATAGAAGCCCTCGGAGTGAGAGAGCCCATAGAAACTCCCAGAGAGAGAGCCCATAGAAACCCCAGAATGAGAGAGCCCATAGAAGATCCAGGAGTGGGAGACCCCATAGAAGCTACCGGAGTGGGAGAGCCCAAAGAAGCTCCCGGAGTGTAATAGTCCATAGAAGCTCCTGGAGAGAGACAGCCCATAGAAGATCCCAGACTGAGAGAGCCCAAAGAAGCTCCCAGAGTGAGAGAGCCAATAGAAGTTCCAAGTGTGAGAGAGTCCATGGAAGCTGCCAAAAAAGAGAGAGCACATAGAAGCTCCCGAAGTGAGAGAGCCCATAGAAGCTCCCGGAGCGAGAGAGCCCATAGAAGCTCCCGGAGCAAGAGAGCCCATAGAAGCTCCCGGAGCAAGACAGCCCATAGAAGCTCCCAGAGCAAGAGAGCCCATAGAAGCTCCCAGAGCAAGAGAGCCCATAGAAGCTCCCGGAGAGAGAGAGCCCATAGAAGCTCAAGGAGTGAGAGAGCCCAAAGAAGCTCCCAGAGTGAGAGAGCCCATAAAAGCTCAAGGTGTGAGAGATTCCATAGGAGCTCAAGGAGTGAGAGAGCCCATAGAAGCTCCCAGAGTGAGAGAGCCCATAGAACCTCCTGGAGTGAGAGAGCCCATAGAAGCTCCTGGAGTGAGAGGGTCCATAGAAGCTCCAGGAGTAAGAGGGTCCATAGAAGCTCTGGTGTGAGAGAACCCATAGAAGCTCCTGGAGTGAGAGAGCCCATACAAGTTCCTGGAGTGATAGAGCCCATAGAAGCCCTCGGAGTGAGAGAGCCCATAGAAACTCCCAGAGAGAGAGCCCATAGAAACCCCAGAATGAGAGAGCCCATAGAAGATCCAGGAGTGGGAGACCCCATAGAAGCTACCGGAGTGGGAGAGCCCAAAGAAGCTCCCGGAGTGTAATAGTCCATAGAAGCTCCTGGAGAGAGACAGCCCATAGAAGATCCCAGACTGAGAGAGCCCAAAGAAGCTCCCAGAGTGAGAGAGCCAATAGAAGTTCCAAGTGTGAGAGAGTCCATAGAAGCTCCAAGAGTGAGAGAGCACATAGAAGCTCCCAGAGTGAGAGAGCCCATAGAAGCTTCAGGAGTGAGAGAGCCCAAAGAAGCTCCCAGAGTGAGAGAGCCCATAGAAGCTTCAGGAGTGAGAGGGTCCATAGAAGCTCTGGGTGTGAGAGAGCCCATAGAAGCTCCCGGAGTGATAGAGCCCATAAAAGCTCCCAGAGTGAGAGAGTCCATAGAAGCTCCAGGAGTGAGAGAGTCCATAGAAGCTCCAGGAGTGAGAGAGCCCATAGAAGCCCTCAGAGCGAGAGAGCCCATAGAAGCTCCAGGAGTGAGAGAGCCCATAGAAGCTTTTAGAGTGAGAGAGCCCATAGAAGATTCAGGAGAGTGAGAGTCCATAGAAGCTCCCAGAGTGAGAGAGTCCATGGAAGCTCCTGGAGTGAGAGAGTCCATGGAAGCTCCCAGAAAGAGAGAGCCCATAGAAGCTCCCGGAGCGAGAGAGCCCATAGAAGATCCCGGAGCGAGAGAGCCCATAAAAACTCCCGGAGCGAGAGAGCCCATAGAAGTTTTTGGAGTGAGAGAGCCCATAGAAGCTCCAGGAGTGAGAGGGTCCATAGTAGCACTGGGTGTCAGAGAGCCCATAGAAGCTACCAGAGTGAGAGAGTCCATAGAAGCTCCAGGAGTGAGAGAGTCCATAGAAGCTCCAGGAGTGAGAGAGCCCATAGAAGCCCTCAGAGTGAGAGAGCCCATAGAAGCTCCAGGAGTGAGAGAGCCCATAGAAGCCCTCAAAATGAGAGAGCCCATAGAAGATTCAGGAGAGTGAGAGTCCATAGAAGCTCCCAGAGTGAGAGAGTCCATGGAAGCTCCTGGAGTGAGAGAGTCCATGGAAGCTCCCAGAGAGAGAGAGAGCCCATAGAAGCTCCCGGAGTGAGAGAGCCCATAGAAGATCCCGGAGTGAGAGAGCCCATAGAAGTTTTCGGAGTGAGAGAGCCCATAGAAGCTCCAGGAGTGAGAGGGTCCATAGAAGCACTGGGTGTGAGAGAGCCCATAAAAGCTACCAGAGTGAGAGAGCCCATAGAAGCTCCCAGAGTCAGAGAGACCATACAAGCTCCAGGAGTACGAGAGCCCATAGAAGCCCTCGGAGTGAGAGAGCCCATAGAAGCTTCCAGACTAAGAGAGCACATAGAAGCTCCCAAAGTGAGAGTGCCCATAGAAGCTTCGGGAGTTAGAGGGTCCATAGAAGCTCCTGGAGTGAGAGGGTCCATAGAAGCTCCAGGAGTAAGAGGGTCCATAGAAGCTCTGGTGTGAGAGAACCCATAGAAGCTCCTGGAGTGAGAGAGCCCATACAAGTTCCTGGAGTGAGAGAGCCCATAGAAGCTCCAGGAGTAAGAGGGTCCATAGAAGCTCTGGTGTGAGAGAACCCATAGAAGCTCCTGGAGTGAGAGAGCCCATACAAGTTCCTGGAGTGAGAGAGCCAATAGAAGCCCTCGGAGTGAGAGAGCCCATAGAAACTCCCAGAGAGAGAGGCCATAGAAACCCCAGAATGAGAGAGCCCATAGAAGATCCAGGAGTGGGAGACCCCATAGAAGCTACCGGAGTGGGAGAGCCCAAAGAAGCTCCCGGAGTGTAATAGTCCATAGAAGCTCCTGGAGGGAGACAGCCCATAGAAGATCCCAGACTGAGAGAGCCCAAAGAAGCTCCCAGAGTGAGAGAGCCAATAGAAGTTCCAAGTGTGAGAGAGTCCATAGAAGCTCCAAGAGTGAGAGAGCACATAGAAGCTCCCAGAGTGAGAGAGCCCATAGAAGCTTCAGGAGTGAGAGAGCCCAAAGAAGCTCCCAGAGTGAGAGAGCCCATAGAAGCTCCAGGAGTGAGAGGGTCCATAGAAGCTCTGGGTGTGAGAGAGCCCATAGAAGCTCCCGGAGTGATAGAGCCCATAAAAGCTCCCAGAGTGAGAGAGTCCATAGAAGCTCCAGGAGTGAGAGAGTCCATGGAAGCTCCCAGAGAGAGAGAGAGCCCATAGTAGCTCCTGGAGTGAGAGAGCCCATAGAAGATCCCGGAGTGAGAGAGCCCATAGAAGTTTTCGGAGTGAGAGAGCCCATAGAAGCTCCAGGAGTGAGAGGGTCCATAGAAGCACTGGGTGTGAGAGAGCCCATAGAAGCTACCAGAGTGAGAGAGTCCATAGAAGCTCCAGGAGTGAGAGAGTCCATAGAAGCTCCAGGAGTGAGAGAGCCCATAGAAGCCCTCAGAGTGAGAGAGCCCATAGAAGCTCCAGGAGTGAGAGAGCCCATAGAAGCCCTCAAAATGAGAGAGCCCATAGAAGATTCAGGAGAGTGAGAGTCCATAGAAGCTCCCAGAGTGAGAGAGTCCATGGAAGCTCCTGGAGTGAGAGAGTCCATGGAAGCTCCCAGAGAGAGAGAGAGCCCATAGAAGCTCCCGGAGTGAGAGAGCCCATAGAAGATCCCGGAGTGAGAGAGCCCATAGAAGTTTTCGGAGTGAGAGAGCCCATAGAAGCTCCAGGAGTGAGAGGGTCCATAGAAGCACTGGGTGTGAGAGAGCCCATAGAAGCTACCAGAGTGAGAGAGCCCATAGAAGCTCCCAGAGTCAGAGAGACCATACAAGCTCCAGGAGTACGAGAGCCCATAGAAGCCCTCGGAGTGAGAGAGCCCATAGAAGCTTCCAGACTAAGAGAGCACATAGAAGCTCCCAAAGTGAGAGTGCCCATAGAAGCTTCGGGAGTGAGAGGGTCCATAGAAGCTCTGGGTGTGAGAGAGCCCATAGAAGATCCCGGAGTAAGAGAGCCCACAGAAGCCCCAGAGTGAGAGAGGCCATAGAAGATCCAGGAGTGAGAGAGCCTATAAAAGCCCTCAGAGTGAGAGAGCCCATAGAAGATCCCGGAGTGAGAGAGCCAATAGAAGGTTCCAGAGTGAGAGAGCCCGTAGAATCTCCGGGAGTAAGAGAGCCCAGAGAAGCTCCTGAAACGAGAGAGCCCATAAAAGCTCCAAGAGTGAGAGAGCACATAGAAGCTCCCAGAGTGAGAGAGCCCATAGAAGCTTCAGGAGTGAGAGAGCCCAAAGAAGCTCCCAGAGTGAGAGAGCCCATAGAAGCTCCAGGAGTGAGAGGGTCCATAGTAGCTCTGGGTGTGAGAGAGCCCATAGAAGCTCCGGGAGTAAGAGAGCCCATAGAATCTCCCAGAGTGAGAGAGCTTATAAAAGCTCCAAGAGTGAGAGAGCCCATATAAACTCCCAGAGTGAGAGAGTCTATAGAAGCTCCCAGAGTGAGAGAGCACATAGAAGCTCCTAGAGTGAGAGAGCCAATAGAAGCTTCAGGAGTGAGAGAGCTCAAAGAAGCTCTAAGAGTGAGAGAGCCCATAGAAGCTCCATGAGTGAGAGAGCCCATAGAAGCTTCCAGAGTAAGAGAGCACATAGAAGCTCCCAGAGTGAGAGTGCCCATAGAAGCTTCAGGAGTGAGAGAGCCCAAAGAAGCTCCTAGAGTGAGAGAGCCCATAGAAGATCCAGGAGTGGGAGAGCCCATAGAAGCTCCCGGAGTGGGAGAGCCCATAGAAGCCCCCGGAGTGAGAAAGCCCATAGAAGCGTCCGGAGTGAGAGACCCCATAGAAGCTCCAGGAGTGACAGGGTCCATAGAAGCACTGGGTGTGAGAGAGCCCATAGAAGCTACCAGAGTGAGAGAGCCCATAGAAGCTCCCAGAGTCAGAGAGCCCATACAAGCTCCAGGAGTACGAGAGCCCATAGAAGCCCTCGGAGTGAGAGAGCCCATAGAAGCTTCCAGACTAAGAGAGCACATAGAAGCTCCCAAAGTGAGAGTGCCCATAGAAGCTTCGGGAGTGAGAGGGTCCATAGAAGCTCTGGCTGTGAGAGAGCCCATAGAAGATCCCGGAGTGAGAGAGCCCACAGAAGCCCCAGAGTGAGAGAGGCCATAGAAGATCCAGGAGTGAGAGAGCCTATAAAAGCCCACAGAGTGAGAGAGACCATAGAAGCTCCAGGAGAGAGAGAACCCAAAGAAGCTCCCAGAGTGAGAGAGCCCATAGAAGCTCCAGGAGTGAGAGGGTCCATAGTAGCTCTGGGTGTGAGAGAGCCCATAGAAGCTCCAGGAGTGAGAGAGCCCATAGAATCTCTGGGAGTAAGAGAGCCCATAGAAGCTCCCAGAGTGAGAGAGCTTATAAAAGCTCCAAGAGTGAGAGAGCCCATATAAACTCCTAGAGTGAGAGAGTCTATAGAAGCTTCCAGAGTAAGAGAGCACATAGAAGATCCAGGAGTGGGAGAGCCCATAGAAGCTCCCGGAGTGGGAGAGCCCATAGAAGCCCCCGGAGTGAGAAAGCCCATAGAAGCGTCCGGAGTGAGAGACCCCATAGAAGCTCCAGGAGTGACAGGGTCCATAGAAGCACTGGGTGTGAGAGAGCCCATAGAAGCTACCAGAGTGAGAGAGCCCATACAAGCTCCCAGAGTCAGAGAGCCCATACAAGCTCCAGGAGTACGAGAGCCCATAGAAGCCCTCGGAGTGAGAGAGCCCATAGAAGCTTCCAGACTAAGAGAGCACATAGAAGCTCCCAAAGTGAGAGTGCCCATAGAAGCTTCGGGAGTGAGAGGGTCCATAGAAGCTCTGGCTGTGAGAGAGCCCATAGAAGATCCCGGAGTGAAAGAGCCCACAGAAGCCCCAGAGTGAGAGAGGCCATAGAAGATCCAGGAGTGAGAGAGCCTATAAAAGCCCTCAGAGTGAGAGAGACCATAGAAGCTCCAGGAGAGAGAGAACCCAAAGAAGCTCCCAGAGTGAGAGAGCCCATAGAAGCTCCAGGAGTGAGAGGGTCCATAGTAGCTCTGGGTGTGAGAGAGCCCATAGAAGCTCCAGGAGTGAGAGAGCCCATAGAATCTCTGGGAGTAAGAGAGCCCATAGAAGCTCCCAGAGTGAGAGAGCTTATAAAAGCTCCAAGAGTGAGAGAGCCCATATAAACTCCTAGAGTGAGAGAGTCTATAGAAGCTTCCAGAGTAAGAGAGCACATAGAAGCTCCCAGAGTGAGAGTGCCCATAGAAGCTTCAGGAGTGAGAGAGCCCAAAGAAGCTCCTAGAGTGAGAGAGCCCATAGAAGATCCAGGAGTGGGAGAGCCCATAGAAGATCCAGGAGTGGGAGAGCCCATAGAAGCTCCCGGAGTGGGAGAGCCCATAGAAGCTCCAGGAGTGAGAGGGTCCATAGAAGCTCTGAGTGTGAGAGAGCCCATAGAAGCTCCTCAAGCGAGAGAGCCCATAGAAGCCCCCGGAGTGAGAAAGCCCATAGAAGCTCCCGGAGCAAGAGAGCCCATAGAAGCTTCCGGAGTGAGAGAGCCCATAGAATCTCTGGTAATAAGAGAGCCCATAGAAGCTCCCAGAGTGAGAGTGCCTATAGAATCTCCAAGAGTGAGAGAGCCCATATAAACTCCCAGAGTGAGAGAGCACATAGAAGCTCCCAGAGTGAGAGAGCACATAGAAGCTCCCAGAGTGAGAGAGCCCATAGAAGCATCAGGAGTGAGAGAGCCCAAAGAAGCTCTCAGAGTGAGAGAGCCCATAGAAGCTCCCGGAGTGGGAGAGCCCATAGAAGCTCCAGGAGTGGGATAGCCCATAGAAGCTCCCAGAGTGGGAGAGTCCATAGAAGCTCCTGGAGAGAGACAGCCCATAGAAGATCCCAGACTGAGAGAGCCCATAGTAGCTCCCGGAGCCAGAGAGCCCATAGAAGCTCCCAGAGGGAGAGAGCCCATAGAAGCCCCCGGAGTGAGAGAGCCCATAGAAGATCATGGAGTGAGAGAGCCTATAGAAGGTTCCAGAGTGAGTGAGCCCATAGAATCTCCGGGAGTAAGAGAGCCCATAGAAGCTACCAGAGTGACAGAGCCCATAGAAGCTCCCAGAGTGAGAGTGCCCATAGAAGCTCCAAGAGTGAGAGAGCACATAGAAGCTCCCAGAGTGAGAGAGCCAATAGAAGCTTCAGGAGTGAGAGAGCCCAAAGAAGCTCCCAGAGTGAGAGTGCCCATAGAAGCTCCAAGAGTGAGAGAGCACATAGAAGCTCCCAGAGTGAGAGAGCCCATAGAAGCTCCAGGAGTGAGATAGCCCATAGAAGCCCTCAAAATGAGAGAGCCCATAGAAGATTCAGGAGAGTGAGAGTCCATAGAAGCTGCAGGAGTGAGAGAGTCCATGGTAGCTCCTGGAGTGAGAGAGTCCATGGAAGCTCCCAGAAAGAGAGAGCCCATAGAAGCTCCCGGAGCGAGAGAGCCCATAGAAGATCCCGGAGCGAGAGAGCCCATAAAAACTCCCGGAGCGAGAGAGCCCATAAAAGTTTTTGGAGTGAGAGAGCCCATAGAAGCTCCAGGAGTGAGAGGGTCCATAGTAGCACTGGGTGTGAGAGAGCCCATAGAAGCTACCAGAGTGAGAGAGTCCATAGAAGCTCCAGGAGTGAGAGAGTCCATAGAAGCTCCAGGAGTGAGAGAGCCCATAGAAGCCCTCAGAGTGAGAGAGCCCATAGAAGCTCCAGGAGTGAGAGAGCCCATAGAAGCCCTCAAAATGAGAGAGCCCATAGAAGATTCAGGAGAGTGAGAGTCCATAGAAGCTCCCAGAGTGAGAGAGTCCATGGAAGCTCCAGGAGTGAGAGAGTCCATGGAAGCTCCCAGAGAGAGAGAGAGCCCATAGAAGCTCCCGGAGTGAGAGAGCCCATAGAAGATCCCGGAGTGAGAGAGCCCATAGAAGCTCCCAGAGTGAGAGAGCACATAGAAGCTCCCAGAGTGAGAGAGCCCATAGAAGCATCAGGAGTGAGAGAGCCCAAAGAAGCTCTCAGAGTGAGAGAGCCCATAGAAGCTCCCGGAGTGGGAGAGCCCATAGAAGCTCCAGGAGTGGGATAGCCCATAGAAGCTCCCAGAGTGGGAGAGTCCATAGAAGCTCCTGGAGAGAGACAGCCCATAGAAGACCCCAGACTGAGAGAGCCCATAGTAGCTCCCGGAGCCAGAGAGCCCATAGAAGCTCCCAGAGGGAGAGAGCCCATAGAAGCCCCCGGAGTGAGAGAGCCCATAGAAGATCATGGAGTGAGAGAGCCTATAGAAGGTTCCAGAGTGAGTGAGCCCATAGAATCTCCGGGAGTAAGAGAGCCCATAGAAGCTACCAGAGTGACAGAGCCCATAGAAGCTCCCAGAGTGAGAGTGCCCATAGAAGCTCCAAGAGTGAGAGAGCACATAGAAGCTCCCAGAGTGAGAGAGCCAATAGAAGCTTCAGGAGTGAGAGAGCCCAAAGAAGCTCCCAGAGTGAGAGTGCCCATAGAAGCTCCAAGAGTGAGAGAGCACATAGAAGCTCCCAGAGTGAGAGAGCCCATAGAAGCTCCAGGAGTGAGAGAGCCCATAGAAGCCCTCAAAATGAGAGAGCCCATAGAAGATTCAGGAGAGTGAGAGTCCATAGAAGCTGCCAGAGTGAGAGAGTCCATGGTAGCTCCTGGAGTGAGAGAGTCCATGGAAGCTCCCAGAAAGAGAGAGCCCATAGAAGCTCCCGGAGCGAGAGAGCCCATAGAAGATCCCGGAGCGAGAGAGCCCATAAAAACTCCCGGAGCGAGAGAGCCCATAGAAGTTTTTGGAGTGAGAGAGCCCATAGAAGCTCCCGGAGTGAGAGGGTCCATAGTAGCACTGGGTGTGAGAGAGCCCATAGAAGCTACCAGAGTGAGAGAGTCCATAGAAGCTCCAGGAGTGAGAGAGTCCATAGAAGCTCCAGGAGTGAGAGAGCCCATAGAAGCCCTCAAAATGAGAGAGCCCATAGAAGATTCAGGAGAGTGAGAGTCCATAGAAGCTCCCAGAGTGAGAGAGTCCATGGAAGCTCCTGGAGTGAGAGAGTCCATGGAAGCTCCCAGAGAGAGAGAGAGCCCATAGAAGCTCCCGGAGTGAGAGAGCCCATAGAAGATCCCGGAGTGAGAGAGCCCATAGAAGTTTTCGGAGTGAGAGAGCCCATAGAAGCTCCAGGAGTGAGAGGGTCCATAGAAGCACTGGGTGTGAGAGAGCCCATAGAAGCTACCAGAGTGAGAGAGCCCATAGAAGCTCCCAGAGTCAGAGAGACCATACAAGCTCCAGGAGTACGAGAGCCCATAGAAGCCCTCGGAGTGAGAGAGCCCATAGAAGCTTCCAGACTAAGAGAGCACATAGAAGCTCCCAAAGTGAGAGTGCCCATAGAAGCTTCGGGAGTTAGAGGGTCCATAGAAGCTCCAGGAGTGAGAGAGCCCATAGAAGCCCTCAGAGTGAGAGAGCCCATAGAAGCTCTGGTGTGAGAGAACCCATAGAAGCCCTCGGAGTGAGAGAGCCCATAGAAGCTTCCAGACTAAGAGAGCACATAGAAGCTCCCAAAGTGAGAGTGCCCATAGAAGCTTCGGGAGTGAGAGGGTCCATAGAAGCTCTGGGTGTGAGAGAGCCCATAGAAGATCCCGGAGTAAGAGAGCCCACAGAAGCCCCAGAGTGAGAGAGGCCATAGAAGATCCAGGAGTGAGAGAGCCTATAAAAGCCCTCAGAGTGAGAGAGCCCATAGAAGATCCCGGAGTGAGAGAGCCAATAGAAGGTTCCAGAGTGAGAGAGCCCGTAGAATCTCCGGGAGTAAGAGAGCCCAGAGAAGCTCCTGAAACGAGAGAGCCCATAAAAGCTCCAAGAGTGAGAGAGCACATAGAAGCTCCCAGAGTGAGAGAGCCCATAGAAGCTTCAGGAGTGAGAGAGCCCAAAGAAGCTCCCAGAGTGAGAGAGCCCATAGAAGCTCCAGGAGTGAGAGGGTCCATAGTAGCTCTGGGTGTGAGAGAGCCCATAGAAGCTCCGGGAGTAAGAGAGCCCATAGAATCTCCCAGAGTGAGAGAGCTTATAAAAGCTCCAAGAGTGAGAGAGCCCATATAAACTCCCAGAGTGAGAGAGTCTATAGAAGCTCCCAGAGTGAGAGAGCACATAGAAGCTCCTAGAGTGAGAGAGCCAATAGAAGCTTCAGGAGTGAGAGAGCTCAAAGAAGCTCTAAGAGTGAGAGAGCCCATAGAAGCTCCATGAGTGAGAGAGCCCATAGAAGCTTCCAGAGTAAGAGAGCACATAGAAGCTCCCAGAGTGAGAGTGCCCATAGAAGCTTCAGGAGTGAGAGAGCCCAAAGAAGCTCCTAGAGTGAGAGAGCCCATAGAAGATCCAGGAGTGGGAGAGCCCATAGAAGCTCCCAGAGTGGGAGAGCCCATAGAAGCCCCCGGAGTGAGAAAGCCCATAGAAGCGTCCGGAGTGAGAGACCCCATAGAAGCTCCAGGAGTGACAGGGTCCATAGAAGCACTGGGTGTGAGAGAGCCCATAGAAGCTACCAGAGTGAGAGAGCCCATACAAGCTCCCAGAGTCAGAGAGCCCATACAAGCTCCAGGAGTACGAGAGCCCATAGAAGCCCTCGGAGTGAGAGAGCCCATAGAAGCTTCCAGACTAAGAGAGCACATAGAAGCTCCCAAAGTGAGAGTGCCCATAGAAGCTTCGGGAGTGAGAGGGTCCATAGAAGCTCTGGCTGTGAGAGAGCCCATAGAAGATCCCGGAGTGAAAGAGCCCACAGAAGCCCCAGAGTGAGAGAGGCCATAGAAGATCCAGGAGTGAGAGAGCCTATAAAAGCCCTCAGAGTGAGAGAGACCATAGAAGCTCCAGGAGAGAGAGAACCCAAAGAAGCTCCCAGAGTGAGAGAGCCCATAGAAGCTCCAGGAGTGAGAGGGTCCATAGTAGCTCCGGGTGTGAGAGAGCCCATAGAAGCTCCAGGAGTGAGAGAGCCCATAGAATCTCTGGGAGTAAGAGAGCCCATAGAAGCTCCCAGAGTGAGAGAGCTTATAAAAGCTCCAAGAGTGAGAGAGCCCATATAAACTCCTAGAGTGAGAGAGTCTATAGAAGCTTCCAGAGTAAGAGAGCACATAGAAGCTCCCAGAGTGAGAGTGCCCATAGAAGCTTCAGGAGTGAGAGAGCCCAAAGAAGCTCCTAGAGTGAGAGAGCCCATAGAAGATCCAGGAGTGGGAGAGCCCATAGAAGATCCAGGAGTGGGAGAGCCCATAGAAGCTCCCGGAGTGGGAGAGCCCATAGAAGCTCCAGGAGTGAGAGGGTCCATAGAAGCTCTGAGTGTGAGAGAGCCCATAGAAGCTCCTCAAGCGAGAGAGCCCATAGAAGCCCCCGGAGTGAGAAAGCCCATAGAAGCTCCCGGAGCAAGAGAGCCCATAGAAGCTTCCGGAGTGAGAGAGCCCATAGAATCTCTGGTAATAAGAGAGCCCATAGAAGCTCCCAGAGTGAGAGTGCCTATAGAATCTCCAAGAGTGAGAGAGCCCATATAAACTCCCAGAGTGAGAGAGCACATAGAAGCTCCCAGAGTGAGAGAGCACATAGAAGCTCCCAGAGTGAGAGAGCCCATAGAAGCATCAGGAGTGAGAGAGCCCAAAGAAGCTCTCAGAGTGAGAGAGCCCATAGAAGCTCCCGGAGTGGGAGAGCCCATAGAAGCTCCAGGAGTGGGATAGCCCATAGAAGCTCCCAGAGTGGGAGAGTCCATAGAAGCTCCTGGAGAGAGACAGCCCATAGAAGATCCCAGACTGAGAGAGCCCATAGTAGCTCCCGGAGCCAGAGAGCCCATAGAAGCTCCCAGAGGGAGAGAGCCCATAGAAGCCCCCGGAGTGAGAGAGCCCATAGAAGATCATGGAGTGAGAGAGCCTATAGAAGGTTCCAGAGTGAGTGAGCCCATAGAATCTCCGGGAGTAAGAGAGCCCATAGAAGCTACCAGAGTGACAGAGCCCATAGAAGCTCCCAGAGTGAGAGTGCCCATAGAAGCTCCAAGAGTGAGAGAGCACATAGAAGCTCCCAGAGTGAGAGAGCCAATAGAAGCTTCAGGAGTGAGAGAGCCCAAAGAAGCTCCCAGAGTGAGAGTGCCCATAGAAGCTCCAAGAGTGAGAGAGCACATAGAAGCTCCCAGAGTGAGAGAGCCCATAGAAGCTCCAGGAGTGAGAGAGCCCATAGAAGCCCTCAAAATGAGAGAGCCCATAGAAGATTCAGGAGAGTGAGAGTCCATAGAAGCTGCAGGAGTGAGAGAGTCCATGGTAGCTCCTGGAGTGAGAGAGTCCATGGAAGCTCCCAGAAAGAGAGAGCCCATAGAAGCTCCAGGAGCGAGAGAGCCCATAGAAGATCCCGGAGCGAGAGAGCCCATAAAAACTCCCGGAGCGAGAGAGCCCATAAAAGTTTTTGGAGTGAGAGAGCCCATAGAAGCTCCAGGAGTGAGAGGGTCCATAGTAGCACTGGGTGTGAGAGAGCCCATAGAAGCTACCAGAGTGAGAGAGTCCATAGAAGCTCCAGGAGTGAGAGAGTCCATAGAAGCTCCAGGAGTGAGAGAGCCCATAGAAGCCCTCAGAGTGAGAGAGCCCATAGAAGCTCCAGGAGTGAGAGAGCCCATAGAAGCCCTCAAAATGAGAGAGCCCATAGAAGATTCAGGAGAGTGAGAGTCCATAGAAGCTCCCAGAGTGAGAGAGTCCATGGAAGCTCCAGGAGTGAGAGAGTCCATGGAAGCTCCCAGAGAGAGAGAGAGCCCATAGAAGCTCCCGGAGTGAGAGAGCCCATAGAAGATCCCGGAGTGAGAGAGCCCATAGAAGCTCCCAGAGTGAGAGAGCACATAGAAGCTCCCAGAGTGAGAGAGCCCATAGAAGCATCAGGAGTGAGAGAGCCCAAAGAAGCTCTCAGAGTGAGAGAGCCCATAGAAGCTCCCGGAGTGGGAGAGCCCATAGAAGCTCCAGGAGTGGGATAGCCCATAGAAGCTCCCAGAGTGGGAGAGTCCATAGAAGCTCCTGGAGAGAGACAGCCCATAGAAGACCCCAGACTGAGAGAGCCCATAGTAGCTCCCGGAGCCAGAGAGCCCATAGAAGCTCCCAGAGGGAGAGAGCCCATAGAAGCCCCCGGAGTGAGAGAGCCCATAGAAGATCATGGAGTGAGAGAGCCTATAGAAGGTTCCAGAGTGAGTGAGCCCATAGAATCTCCGGGAGTAAGAGAGCCCATAGAAGCTACCAGAGTGACAGAGCCCATAGAAGCTCCCAGAGTGAGAGTGCCCATAGAAGCTCCAAGAGTGAGAGAGCACATAGAAGCTCCCAGAGTGAGAGAGCCAATAGAAGCTTCAGGAGTGAGAGAGCCCAAAGAAGCTCCCAGAGTGAGAGAGCCCATAGAAGCTCCAAGAGTGAGAGAGCACATAGAAGCTCCCAGAGTGAGAGAGCCCATAGAAGCTCCAGGAGTGAGAGAGCCCATAGAAGCCCTCAAAATGAGAGAGCCCATAGAAGATTCAGGAGAGTGAGAGTCCATAGAAGCTGCCAGAGTGAGAGAGTCCATGGTAGCTCCTGGAGTGAGAGAGTCCATGGAAGCTCCCAGAAAGAGAGAGCCCATAGAAGCTCCCGGAGCGAGAGAGCCCATAGAAGATCCCGGAGCGAGAGAGCCCATAAAAACTCCCGGAGCGAGAGAGCCCATAGAAGTTTTTGGAGTGAGAGAGCCCATAGAAGCTCCCGGAGTGAGAGGGTCCATAGTAGCACTGGGTGTGAGAGAGCCCATAGAAGCTACCAGAGTGAGAGAGTCCATAGAAGCTCCAGGAGTGAGAGAGTCCATAGAAGCTCCAGGAGTGAGAGAGCCCATAGAAGCCCTCAGAGTGAGAGAGCCCATAGAAGCTCCAGGAGTGAGAGAGCCCATAGAAGCCCTCAAAATGAGAGAGCCCATAGAAGATTCAGGAGAGTGAGAGTCCATAGAAGCTCCCAGAGTGAGAGAGTCCATGGAAGCTCCTGGAGTGAGAGAGTCCATGGAAGCTCCCAGAGAGAGAGAGAGCCCATAGAAGCTCCCGGAGTGAGAGAGCCCATAGAAGATCCCGGAGTGAGAGAGCCCATAGAAGTTTTCGGAGTGAGAGAGCCCATAGAAGCTCCAGGAGTGAGAGGGTCCATAGAAGCACTGGGTGTGAGAGAGCCCATAGAAGCTACCAGAGTGAGAGAGCCCATAGAAGCTCCCAGAGTCAGAGAGACCATACAAGCTCCAGGAGTACGAGAGCCCATAGAAGCCCTCGGAGTGAGAGAGCCCATAGAAGCTTCCAGACTAAGAGAGCACATAGAAGCTCCCAAAGTGAGAGTGCCCATAGAAGCTTCGGGAGTTAGAGGGTCCATAGAAGCTCCAGGAGTGAGAGAGCCCATAGAAGCCCTCAGAGTGAGAGAGCCCATAGAAGCTCTGGTGTGAGAGAACCCATAGAAGCTCCTGGAGTGAGAGAGCCCATAGAAGATCCCGGAGTGAGAGAGCCCATAGAAGTTTTCGGAGTGAGAGAGCCCATAGAAGCTCCAGGAGTGAGAGGGTCCATAGAAGCACTGGGTGTGAGAGAGCCCATAGAAGCTACCAGAGTGAGAGAGCCCATAGAAGCTCCCAGAGTCAGAGAGACCATACAAGCTCCGGGAGTACGAGAGCCCATAGAAGCCCTCGGAGTGAGAGAGCCCATAGAAGCTTCCAGACTAAGAGAGCACATAGAAGCTTCCAAAGTGAGAGTGCCCATAGAAGCTTCGGGAGTTAGAGGGTCCATAGAAGCTCTGGGTGTGAGAGAGCCCATAGAAGATCCCGGAGTGAGAGAGCCCACAGAAGCCCCAGAGTGAGAGAGGCCATAGAAGATCCAGGAGTGAGAGAGCCTATAAAAGCCCTCAGAGTGAGAGAGCCCATAGAAGATCCCGGAGCGAGAGAGCCCATAAAAACTCCCGGAGCGAGAGAGCCCATAGAAGTTTTCGGAGTGAGAGAGCCCATAGAAGCTCCAGGAGTGAGAGGGTCCATAGTAGCACTGGGTGTGAGAGAGCCCATAGAAGCTACCAGAGTGAGAGAGTCCATAGAAGCTCCAGGAGTGAGAGAGTCCATAGAAGCTCCAGGAGTGAGAGAGCCCATAGAAGCCCTCAGAGTGAGAGAGCCCATAGAAGCTCCAGGAGTGAGAGAGCCCATAGAAGCCCTCAAAATGAGAGAGCCCATAGAAGATTCAGGAGAGTGAGAGTCCATAGAAGCTCCCAGAGTGAGAGAGTCCATGGAAGCTCCTGGAGTGAGAGAGTCCATGGAAGCTCCCAGAGAGAGAGAGAGCCCATAGAAGCTCCCGGAGTGAGAGAGCCCATAGAAGATCCCGGAGTGAGAGAGCCCATAGAAGTTTTCGGAGTGAGAGAGCCCATAGAAGCTCCAGGAGTGAGAGGGTCCATAGAAGCACTGGGTGTGAGAGAGCCCATAGAAGCTACCAGAGTGAGAGAGCCCATAGAAGCTCCCAGAGTCAGAGAGACCATACAAGCTCCAGGAGTACGAGAGCCCATAGAAGCCCTCGGAGTGAGAGAGCCCATAGAAGCTTCCAGACTAAGAGAGCACATAGAAGCTCCCAAAGTGAGAGTGCCCATAGAAGCTTCGGGAGTGAGAGGGTCCATAGAAGCTCTGGGTGTGAGAGAGCCCATAGAAGATCCCGGAGTGAGAGAGCCCACAGAAGCCCCAGAGTGAGAGAGGCCATAGAAGATCCAGGAGTGAGAGAGCCTATAAAAGCCCTCAGAGTGAGAGAGCCCATAGAAGATCCCGGAGTGAGAGAGCCAATAGAAGGTTCCAGAGTGAGAGAGCCCGTAGAATCTCCGGGAGTAAGAGAGCCCATAGAAGCTCCTGAAACGAGAGAGCCCATAAAAGCTCCAAGAGTGAGAGAGCACATAGAAGCTCCCAGAGTGAGAGAGCCCATAGAAGCTTCAGGAGTGAGAGAGCCCAAAGAAGCTCCCAGAGTGAGAGAGCCCATAGAAGCTCCAGGAGTGAGAGGGTCCATAGTAGCTCTGGGTGTGAGAGAGCCCATAGAAGCTCCCGGAGTGAGAGAGCCCATAGAATCTCTGGGAGTAAGAGAGCCCATAGAATCTCCCAGAGTGAGAGAGCTTATAAAAGCTCCAAGAGTGAGAGAGCCCATATAAACTCCCAGAGTGAGAGAGTCTATAGAAGCTCCCAGAGTGAGAGAGCACATAGAAGCTCCTAGAGTGAGAGAGCCAATAGAAGCTTCAGGAGTGAGAGAGCTCAAAGAAGCTCTAAGAGTGAGAGAGCCCATAGAAGCTCCATGAGTGAGAGAGCCCATAGAAGCTTCCAGAGTAAGAGAGCACATAGAAGCTCCCAGAGTGAGAGTGCCCATAGAAGCTTCAGGAGTGAGAGAGCCCAAAGAAGCTCCTAGAGTGAGAGAGCCCATAGAAGATCCAGGAGTGGGAGAGCCCATAGAAGCTCCCGGAGTGGGAGAGCCCATAGAAGCCCCCGGAGTGAGAAAGCCCATAGAAGCTTCCGGAGTGAGAGACCCCATAGAAGCTCCAGGAGTGACACGGTCCATAGAAGCACTGGGTGTGAGAGAGCCCATAGAAGCTACCAGAGTGAGAGAGCCCATAGAAGCTCCCAGAGTCAGAGAGCCCATAAAAGCTCCAGGAGTACGAGAGCCCATAGAAGCCCTCGGAGTGAGAGAGCCCATAGAAGCTTCCAGACTAAGAGAGCACATAGAAGCTCCCAAAGTGAGAGTGCCCATAGAAGCTTCGGGAGTGAGAGGGTCCATAGAAGCTCTGGCTGTGAGAGAGCCCATAGAAGATCCCGGAGTGAGAGAGCCCACAGAAGCCCCAGAGTGAGAGAGGCCATAGAAGATCCAGGAGTGAGAGAGCCTATAAAAGCCCTCAGAGTGAGAGAGACCATAGAAGCTCCAGGAGAGAGAGAACCCAAAGAAGCTCCCAGAGTGAGAGAGCCCATAGAAGCTCCAGGAGTGAGAGGGTCCATAGTAGCTCTGGGTGTGAGAGAGCCCATAGAAGCTCCAGGAGTGAGAGAGCCCATAGAATCTCTGGGAGTAAGAGAGCCCATAGAAGCTCCCAGAGTGAGAGAGCTTAAAAAAGCTCCAAGAGTGAGAGAGCCCATATAAACTCCTAGAGTGAGAGAGTCTATAGAAGCTTCCAGAGTAAGAGAGCACATAGAAGCTCCCAGAGTGAGAGTGCCCATAGAAGCTTCAGGAGTGAGAGAGCTCAAAGAAGCTCCTAGAGTGAGAGAGCCCATAGAAGATCCAGGAGTGGGAGAGCCCATAGAAGCTCCCTGAGTTGGAGAGCCCATAGAAGCTCCAGGAGTGAGAGGGCCCATAGAAGCTCCTCAAGCGAGAGAGCCCATAGAAGCCCCCGGAGTGAGAAAGCCCATAGAAGCTCCCGGAGCAAGAGAGCCCATAGAAGCTTCCGGAGTGAGAGAGCCCATAGAATCTCTGGTAATAAGAGAGCCCATAGAAGCTCCCAGAGTGAGAGTGCCTATAGAATCTCCAAGAGTGAGAGAGCCCATATAAACTCCCAGAGTGAGAGAGCACATAGAAGCTCCCAGAGTGAGAGAGCACATAGAAGCTCCCAGAGTGAGAGAGCCCATAGAAGCATCAGGAGTGAGAGAGCCCAAAGAAGCTCTCAGAGTGAGAGAGCCCATAGAAGCTCCCGGAATGAGAGAGCCCATAGAAGCTCCAGGAGTGGGATAGCCCATAGAAGCTCCCAGAGTGGGAGAGTCCATAGAAGCTCCTGGAGAGAGACAGCCCATAGAAGATCCCAGACTGAGAGAGCCCATAGTAGCTCCCGGAGCCAGAGAGCCCATAGAAGCTCCCAGAGGGAGAGAGCCCATAGAAGCCCCCGGAGTGAGAGAGCCCATAGAAGATCATGGAGTGAGAGAGCCTATAGAAGGTTCCAGAGTGAGTGAGCCCATAGAATCTCCGGGAGTAAGAGAGCCCATAGAAGCTACCAGAGTGACAGAGCCCATAGAAGCTCCCAGAGTGAGAGTGCCCATAGAAGCTCCAAGAGTGAGAGAGCACATAGAAGCTCCCAGAGTGAGAGAGCCAATAGAAGCTTCAGGAGTGAGAGAGCCCAAAGAAGTTCCCAGAGTGAGAGTGCCCATAGAAGCTCCCAGAGTGAGAGAGCCCAAAGAAGCTCCAGAAGTGAGAGGGTCCATAGTAGCTCTGGGTGTGAGAGAGCCCATAGAAGCTCCCGGAGTGAGAGAGCCCATAGAATCTCTGGGAGTAAGAGAGCCCATAGAAGCTCCCAGAGTGAGAGAGCCTAAAGAAGCTCCAAGAGTGAGAGAGCCCATATAAACTCCCAGAGTGAGAGAGCACATAGAAGCTCCCAGAGTGAGAGAGCACATAGAAGCTCCCAGAGTGAGAGAGCCCATAGAAGCATCAGGAGTGAGAGAGCCCAAAGAAGCTCTCAGAGTGAGAGAGCCCATAGAAGCTCCCGGAATGAGAGAGCCCATAGAAGATCCAGGAGTGGGATAGCCCATAGAAGCTCCCAGAGTGGGAGAGTCCATAGAAGCTCCTGGAGAGAGACAGCCCATAGAAGATCCCAGACTGAGAGAGCCCATAGTAGCTCCCGGAGCCAGAGAGCCCATAGAAGCTCCCAGAGGGAGAGAGCCCATAGAAGCCCCCGGAGTGAGAGAGCCCATAGAAGATCATGGAGTGAGAGAGCCTATAGAAGGTTCCAGAGTGAGTGAGCCCATAGAATCTCCGGGAGTAAGAGAGCCCATAGAAGCTACCAGAGTGACAGAGCCCATAGAAGCTCCCAGAGTGAGAGTGCCCATAGAAGCTCCAAGAGTGAGAGAGCACATAGAAGCTCCCAGAGTGAGAAAACCAATAGAAGCTTCAGGAGTGAGAGAGCCCAAAGAAGCTCCCAGAGTGAGAGTGCCCATAGAAGCTCCAAGAGTGAGAGAGCACATAGAAGCTCCCAGAGTGAGAGAGCCCAAAGAAGCTCCAGAAGTGAGAGGGTCCATAGTAGCTCTGGGTGTGAGAGAGCCCATAGAAGCTCCCGGAGTGAGAGAGCCCATAGAAGCTCCCAGAGTGAGAGAGCCTACAGAAGCTCCTGGAGTGAGACAGCCCATAGAAGCTCCCGGAGTGAGAGAGCCCATAGAAGCTCCCAGAGTGAGAGAGCCTATAGAAGCTCCCAGATTGAGAGAGCACATAGAAGCTCCCGGAGTGAGAGAGCCCATAGAAGCTTCAGGAGTGAGAGAGCCCAAATGAGCATCAGGAGTGAGAGAGCCCATAGAAGCCCTCCAAGTGAGAGAGCCCATAGAAGCTCCCAGAGAGAGAGAGCCCATAGAAGTTCCAGGAGTGGGAGAGCCCATAGAAGCTCCCGGAGCAAGAGAGCCCATAGAAGCTCCCCGAGCGAGAGAGCCCATAGAAGCCCCCGGAGTGAGAAAGCCCATAGAAGCTCCTGGAGTGAGACAGCCCATAGAAGATCCTAGACTAAGACAGCCCATAGAAGCGCCCGGAGCGAGAGAGCCCATAGAACCTCCCAGAGCGAGAGAGCCCATAGAAACCCCCGGAGTAGGAGAGCCCATAGAAGATCCCGGAGTGAGAGAGGCCTTAGACGCTCCCGGAGCAAGAGAGCCCATAGAAGCCCCAGAGTGATAGAGCCCATAGAAGATCCAGGAGTGGGAGAGTCCATAGAAGCTCCTGGAGAGAGACAGCCCATAGAAGATCCCAGACTGAGAGAGCCCATAGTAGCTCCCGGAGCCAGAGAGCCCATAGAAGCTCCCAGAGGGAGAGAGCCCATAGAAGCCCCCGGAGTGAGAGAGCCCATAGAAGATCATGGAGTGAGAGAGCCTATAGAAGGTTCCAGAGTGAGTGAGCCCATAGAATCTCCGGGAGTAACAGAGCCCATAGAAGCTACCAGAGTGACAGAGCCCATAGAAGCTCCCAGAGTGAGAGTGCCCATAGAAGCTCCAAGAGTGAGAGAGCACATAGAAGCTCCCAGAGTGAGAGAGCCAATAGAAGCTTCAGGAGTGAGAGAGCCCAAAGAAGCTCCCAGAGTGAGAGTGCCCATAGAAGCTCCAAGAGTGAGAGAGCACATAGAAGCTCCCAGAGTGAGAGAGCCCATAGAAGCTCCAGGAGTGAGAGAGCCCATAGAAGCCCTCAAAATGAGAGAGCCCATAGAAGATTCAGGAGAGTGAGAGTCCATAGAAGCTGCCAGAGTGAGAGAGTCCATGGTAGCTCCTGGAGTGAGAGAGTCCATGGAAGCTCCCAGAAAGAGAGAGCCCATAGAAGCTCCCGGAGCGAGAGAGCCCATAGAAGATCCCGGAGCGAGAGAGCCCATAAAAACTCCCGGAGCGAGAGAGCCCATAGAAGTTTTTGGAGTGAGAGAGCCCATAGAAGCTCCAGGAGTGAGAGGGTCCATAGTAGCACTGGGTGTGAGAGAGCCCATAGAAGCTACCAGAGTGAGAGAGTCCATAGAAGCTCCAGGAGTGAGAGAGTCCATAGAAGCTCCAGGAGTGAGAGAGCCCATAGAAGCCCTCAGAGTGAGAGAGCCCATAGAAGCTCCAGGAGTGAGAGAGCCCATAGAAGCCCTCAAAATGAGAGAGCCCATAGAAGATTCAGGAGAGTGAGAGTCCATAGAAGCTCCCAGAGTGAGAGAGTCCATGGAAGCTCCTGGAGTGAGAGAGTCCATGGAAGCTCCCAGAGAGAGAGAGAGCCCATAGAAGCTCCCGGAGTGAGAGAGCCCATAGAAGATCCCGGAGTGAGAGAGCCCATAGAAGTTTTCGGAGTGAGAGAGCCCATAGAAGCTCCAGGAGTGAGAGGGTCCATAGAAGCACTGGGTGTGAGAGAGCCCATAGAAGCTACCAGAGTGAGAGAGCCCATAGAAGCTCCCAGAGTCAGAGAGACCATACAAGCTCCAGGAGTACGAGAGCCCATAGAAGCCCTCGGAGTGAGAGAGCCCATAGAAGCTTCCAGACTAAGAGAGCACATAGAAGCTCCCAAAGTGAGAGTGCCCATAGAAGCTTCGGGAGTTAGAGGGTCCATAGAAGCTCCTGGAGTGAGAGGGTCCATAGAAGCTCCAGGAGTAAGAGGGTCCATAGAAGCTCTGGTGTGAGAGAACCCATAGAAGCTCCTGGAGTGAGAGAGCCCATAGAAGATCCCGGAGTGAGAGAGCCCATAGAAGTTTTCGGAGTGAGAGAGCCCATAGAAGCTCCAGGAGTGAGAGGGTCCATAGAAGCACTGGGTGTGAGAGAGCCCATAGAAGCTACCAGAGTGAGAGAGCCCATAGAAGCTCCCAGAGTCAGAGAGACCATACAAGCTCCGGGAGTACGAGAGCCCATAGAAGCCCTCGGAGTGAGAGAGCCCATAGAAGCTTCCAGACTAAGAGAGCACATAGAAGCTTCCAAAGTGAGAGTGCCCATAGAAGCTTCGGGAGTTAGAGGGTCCATAGAAGCTCTGGGTGTGAGAGAGCCCATAGAAGATCCCGGAGTGAGAGAGCCCACAGAAGCCCCAGAGTGAGAGAGGCCATAGAAGATCCAGGAGTGAGAGAGCCTATAAAAGCCCTCAGAGTGAGAGAGCCCATAGAAGATCCCGGAGCGAGAGAGCCCATAAAAACTCCCGGAGCGAGAGAGCCCATAGAAGTTTTCGGAGTGAGAGAGCCCATAGAAGCTCCAGGAGTGAGAGGGTCCATAGTAGCACTGGGTGTGAGAGAGCCCATAGAAGCTACCAGAGTGAGAGAGTCCATAGAAGCTCCAGGAGTGAGAGAGTCCATAGAAGCTCCAGGAGTGAGAGAGCCCATAGAAGCCCTCAGAGTGAGAGAGCCCATAGAAGCTCCAGGAGTGAGAGAGCCCATAGAAGCCCTCAAAATGAGAGAGCCCATAGAAGATTCAGGAGAGTGAGAGTCCATAGAAGCTCCCAGAGTGAGAGAGTCCATGGAAGCTCCTGGAGTGAGAGAGTCCATGGAAGCTCCCAGAGAGAGAGAGAGCCCATAGAAGCTCCCAGAGTGAGAGAGCCCATAGAAGATCCCGGAGTGAGAGAGCCCATAGAAGTTTTCGGAGTGAGAGAGCCCATAGAAGCTCCAGGAGTGAGAGGGTCCATAGAAGCACTGGGTGTGAGAGAGCCCATAGAAGCTACCAGAGTGAGAGAGCCCATAGAAGCTCCCAGAGTCAGAGAGACCATACAAGCTCCAGGAGTACGAGAGCCCATAGAAGCCCTCGGAGTGAGAGAGCCCATAGAAGCTTCCAGACTAAGAGAGCACATAGAAGCTCCCAAAGTGAGAGTGCCCATAGAAGCTTCGGGAGTGAGAGGGTCCATAGAAGCTCTGGGTGTGAGAGAGCCCATAGAAGATCCCGGAGTGAGAGAGCCCACAGAAGCCCCAGAGTGAGAGAGGCCATAGAAGATCCAGGAGTGAGAGAGCCTATAAAAGCCCTCAGAGTGAGAGAGCCCATAGAAGATCCCGGAGTGAGAGAGCCAATAGAAGGTTCCAGAGTGAGAGAGCCCGTAGAATCTCCGGGAGTAAGAGAGCCCATAGAAGCTCCTGAAACGAGAGAGCCCATAAAAGCTCCAAGAGTGAGAGAGCACATAGAAGCTCCCAGAGTGAGAGAGCCCATAGAAGCTTCAGGAGTGAGAGAGCCCAAAGAAGCTCCCAGAGTGAGAGAGCCCATAGAAGCTCCAGGAGTGAGAGGGTCCATAGTAGCTCTGGGTGTGAGAGAGCCCATAGAAGCTCCCGGAGTGAGAGAGCCCATAGAATCTCTGGGAGTAAGAGAGCCCATAGAATCTCCCAGAGTGAGAGAGCTTATAAAAGCTCCAAGAGTGAGAGAGCCCATATAAACTCCCAGAGTGAGAGAGTCTATAGAAGCTCCCAGAGTGAGAGAGCACATAGAAGCTCCTAGAGTGAGAGAGCCAATAGAAGCTTCAGGAGTGAGAGAGCTCAAAGAAGCTCTAAGAGTGAGAGAGCCCATAGAAGCTCCATGAGTGAGAGAGCCCATAGAAGCTTCCAGAGTAAGAGAGCACATAGAAGCTCCCAGAGTGAGAGTGCCCATAGAAGCTTCAGGAGTGAGAGAGCCCAAAGAAGCTCCTAGAGTGAGAGAGCCCATAGAAGATCCAGGAGTGGGAGAGCCCATAGAAGCTCCCGGAGTGGGAGAGCCCATAGAAGCCCCCGGAGTGAGAAAGCCCATAGAAGCTTCCGGAGTGAGAGACCCCATAGAAGCTCCAGGAGTGACACGGTCCATAGAAGCACTGGGTGTGAGAGAGCCCATAGAAGCTACCAGAGTGAGAGAGCCCATAGAAGCTCCCAGAGTCAGAGAGCCCATAAAAGCTCCAGGAGTACGAGAGCCCATAGAAGCCCTCGGAGTGAGAGAGCCCATAGAAGCTTCCAGACTAAGAGAGCACATAGAAGCTCCCAAAGTGAGAGTGCCCATAGAAGCTTCGGGAGTGAGAGGGTCCATAGAAGCTCTGGCTGTGAGAGAGCCCATAGAAGATCCCGGAGTGAGAGAGCCCACAGAAGCCCCAGAGTGAGAGAGGCCATAGAAGATCCAGGAGTGAGAGAGCCTATAAAAGCCCTCAGAGTGAGAGAGACCATAGAAGCTCCAGGAGAGAGAGAACCCAAAGAAGCTCCCAGAGTGAGAGAGCCCATAGAAGCTCCAGGAGTGAGAGGGTCCATAGTAGCTCTGGGTGTGAGAGAGCCCATAGAAGCTCCAGGAGTGAGAGAGCCCATAGAATCTCTGGGAGTAAGAGAGCCCATAGAAGCTCCCAGAGTGAGAGAGCTTAAAAAAGCTCCAAGAGTGAGAGAGCCCATATAAACTCCTAGAGTGAGAGAGTCTATAGAAGCTTCCAGAGTAAGAGAGCACATAGAAGCTCCCAGAGTGAGAGTGCCCATAGAAGCTTCAGGAGTGAGAGAGCCCAAAGAAGCTCCTAGAGTGAGAGAGCCCATAGAAGATCCAGGAGTGGGAGAGCCCATAGAAGCTCCCTGAGTTGGAGAGCCCATAGAAGCTCCAGGAGTGAGAGGGCCCATAGAAGCTCCTCAAGCGAGAGAGCCCATAGAAGCCCCCGGAGTGAGAAAGCCCATAGAAGCTCCCGGAGCAAGAGAGCCCATAGAAGCTTCCGGAGTGAGAGAGCCCATAGAATCTCTGGTAATAAGAGAGCCCATAGAAGCTCCCAGAGTGAGAGTGCCTATAGAATCTCCAAGAGTGAGAGAGCCCATATAAACTCCCAGAGTGAGAGAGCACATAGAAGCTCCCAGAGTGAGAGAGCACATAGAAGCTCCCAGAGTGAGAGAGCCCATAGAAGCATCAGGAGTGAGAGAGCCCAAAGAAGCTCTCAGAGTGAGAGAGCCCATAGAAGCTCCCGGAATGAGAGAGCCCATAGAAGCTCCAGGAGTGGGATAGCCCATAGAAGCTCCCAGAGTGGGAGAGTCCATAGAAGCTCCTGGAGAGAGACAGCCCATAGAAGATCCCAGACTGAGAGAGCCCATAGTAGCTCCCGGAGCCAGAGAGCCCATAGAAGCTCCCAGAGGGAGAGAGCCCATAGAAGCCCCCGGAGTGAGAGAGCCCATAAAAGATCATGGAGTGAGAGAGCCTATAGAAGGTTCCAGAGTGAGTGAGCCCATAGAATCTCCGGGAGTAAGAGAGCCCATAGAAGCTACCAGAGTGACAGAGCCCATAGAAGCTCCCAGAGTGAGAGTGCCCATAGAAGCTCCAAGAGTGAGAGAGCACATAGAAGCTCCCAGAGTGAGAGAGCCAATAGAAGCTTCAGGAGTGAGAGAGCCCAAAGAAGCTCCCAGAGTGAGAGTGCCCATAGAAGCTCCCAGAGTGAGAGAGCCCAAAGAAGCTCCAGAAGTGAGAGGGTCCATAGTAGCTCTGGGTGTGAGAGAGCCCATAGAAGCTCCTGGAGTGAGAGAGCCCATAGAATCTCTGGGAGTAAGAGAGCCCATAGAAGCTCCCAGAGTGAGAGAGCCTAAAGAAGCTCCAAGAGTGAGAGAGCCCATATAAACTCCCAGAGTGAGAGAGCACATAGAAGCTCCCAGAGTGAGAGAGCACATAGAAGCTCACAGAGTGAGAGAGCCCATAGAAGCATCAGGAGTGAGAGAGCCCAAAGAAGCTCTCAGAGTGAGAGAGCCCATAGAAGCTCCCGGAATGAGAGAGCCCATAGAAGATCCAGGAGTGGGATAGCCCATAGAAGCTCCCAGAGTGGGAGAGTCCATAGAAGCTCCTGGAGAGAGACAGCCCATAGAAGATCCCAGACTGAGAGAGCCCATAGTAGCTCCCGGAGCCAGAGAGCCCATAGAAGCTCCCAGAGGGAGAGAGCCCATAGAAGCCCCCGGAGTGAGAGAGCCCATAGAAGATCATGGAGTGAGAGAGCCTATAGAAGGTTCCAGAGTGAGTGAGCCCATAGAATCTCCGGGAGTAAGAGAGCCCATAGAAGCTACCAGAGTGACAGAGCCCATAGAAGCTCCCAGAGTGAGAGTGCCCATAGAAGCTCCAAGAGTGAGAGAGCACATAGAAGCTCCCAGAGTGAGAAAACCAGTAGAAGCTTCAGGAGTGAGAGAGCCCAAAGAAGCTCCCAGAGTGAGAGTGCCCATAGAAGCTCCAAGAGTGAGAGAGCACATAGAAGCTCCCAGAGTGAGAGAGCCCAAAGAAGCTCCAGAAGTGAGAGGGTCCATAGTAGCTCTGGGTGTGAGAGAGCCCATAGAAGCTCCCCGAGTGAGAGAGCCCATAGAAGCTCCCAGAGTGAGAGAGCCTACAGAAGCTCCTGGAGTGAGACAGCCCATAGAAGCTCCCGGAGTGAGAGAGCCCATAGAAGCTCCCAGAGTGAGAGAGCCTATAGAAGCTCCCAGATTGAGAGAGCACATAGAAGCTCCCGGAGTGAGAGAGCCCATAGAAGCTTCAGGAGTGAGAGAGCCCAAATGAGCATCAGGAGTGAGAGAGCCCATAGAAGCCCTCCAAGTGAGAGAGCCCATAGAAGCTCCCAGAGAGAGAGAGCCCATAGAAGTTCCAGGAGTGGGAGAGCCCATAGAAGCTCCCGGAGTGGGAGAGCCCATAGAAGCTCCCCGAGCGAGAGAGCCCATAGAAGCCCCCGGAGTGAGAAAGCCCATAGAAGCTCCTGGAGTGAGACAGCCCATAGAAGATCCTAGACTAAGACAGCCCATAGAAGCGCACGGAGCGAGAGAGCCCATAGAACCTCCCAGAGCGAGAGAGCCCATAGAAACCCCCGGAGTAGGAGAGCCCATAGAAGATCCCGGAGTGAGAGAGGCCTTAGACGCTCCCGGAGCAAGAGAGCCCATAGAAGCCCCAGAGTGATAGAGCCCATAGAAGATCCAGGAGTGGGAGAGCCCATAGAAGCTCCAGGAGTGGGAGAGCCCATAGAAGCTCCAGGAGTGGGAGAGTCCATAGAAGCTCCTGGAGAGAGACAGCCCATAAAAAATCCCAGACTGAGAGAGCCCATAGAAGCTCCCGGAGCGAGAGAGCCCATAGAAGCTCCCAGAGGGAGAGAGCCCATAGAAGCCCCCGGAGTGAGAGAGCCCATAGAAGATCCCTGAGTGAGAGAGCCTATAAAAGGTTCCAGAGTGAGAGAGCCCATAGAATCTCCGGGAGTAAGAGAGCCCATAGAAGCTCCTGAAACGAGAGAGCCCATAGAAGCTCCAAGAGTGAGAGAGCACATAGAAGCTTCCAGAGTGAGAGAGCCTATAGAAGATTCAGGAGTGAGAGAGCCCAAAGAAGCTCCCAGAGTGAGAGAGCCCATAGAAGCTCCAGGAGTGAGAGGGTCCATAGTAGCTCTGGGTGTGAGAGAGCCCATAGAAGCTCCCGGAGTGAGAGAGCCCATAGAATCTCTGGGAGTAAGAGAGCCCATAGAAGCTCCCAGAGTGAGAGAGCTTATAAAAGCTCCAAGAGGGAGAGAGCCCATATAAACTCCCATAGTGAGAGAGTCTATAGAAGCTCCCAGATTAGAGAGCACATAGAAGCTCCCAGAGTGAGAGAGCCAATAGAAGCTTCAGGAGTGAGAGAGCTCTAAGAAGCTCTCAGAGTGAGAGAGCCCATAGAAGCTCCATGAGTGAGAGAGCCCATAGAAGCTTCAGGAGTGAGAGAGCCCAAAGAAGCTCCTAGAGTGAGAGAGCCCATAGAAGATCCAGGAGTGGGAGAGTCCATAGAAGCTCCCGGAGTGGGAGAGCCCATAGAAGATCCAGGAGTGAGAGGGTCCATAGAAGCTCTGAGTGTGAGAGAGCCCATAGAAGCTCCCGGAGTGAGAGAGCACATAGAAGCTCCCAGAGTGAGAGAACCCATAGAAGCTCCCAGAGTGAGAGAGCCCATAGAAGATCCAGGAGTGGGAGAGCCCATAGAAGCTCCCAGAGTGGGAGAGTCCATAGAAGCTCCTGAAGAGAGACAGCCCATAGAAGATCCCAGACTGAGAGAGCCCATAGAAGCTCCGGAGCCAGAGAGCCCATAGAAGCTCCCAGAGGGAAGGAGACCATAGAAGCCCCCGGAGTTAGAGAGAGCCCATAGAAGATCATGGAGTGAGAGAGCCTATAGAAGGTTCCAGAGTGAGAAAGCCCAGAGAATCTCCGGGAGTAAGAGAGCCCATAGAAGCTACCAGAATGAGTGAGCCCATAGAAGCTCCCAGAGTGAGAGAGCCCATACAAGCTCCCAGAGTGAGAAAGCCCATACAAGCTCCAGGTGTACGAGAGCCCATAGAAGCCCTCGGAGTGAGAGAGCCCATTGAAACTTCCAGAGTAAGAGAGCACATAGAAGCTCCCAGAGTGAGAGTGCCCATAGAAGCTCCAAGAGTGAGAGAGCACATAGAAGCTCCCGGAGTGAGAGAGCCAATAGAAGCTTCAGGAGTGAGAGAGCCCAAAGAAGCTCCCAGAGTGAGAGAGCCCATAGAAGCTCCAGGAGTGAGAGGGTCCATAGTAGCTCTGGGTGTGAGAGAGCCCATAGAAGCTCCCGGAGTGAGAGAGCCCATAGAATCTCTGGGAGTAAGAGAGCCCATAGAAGCTCCCAGAGTGAGAGAGCCTAAAGAAGCTCCAAGAGTGAGAGAGCCCATATAAACTCCCAGAGTGAGAGAGCCCATAGAAGCCCTCGGGGTGAGAGAGCCCATAAAATCGCCCAGAGAGAGAGAGCCCATAGAAGCCCCAGAGTGAGAGCGCCCATAGAAGATCCAGGAGTCTATAGAAGCTCCCAGTGTGAGAGAGCCCATAGAAGCTTCAGGAGTGAGAGAGCCAAAAGAAGCTCTCAGAGTGAGAGAGCCCATAGAAGCTCCATGAGTGAGAGAGCCCATACAAGCTCCATGAGTGAGAGAGCCCATACAAGCTCCCGGAGTGAGAGAGCCCATATAAGCCCTCGGAGTGAGAGAGCCCATAAAAGCTCCCAGAGAAAGAGAGAGCCCATAGAAGCCCCAGAGTGAGAGCGCCCATAGAAGATCCAGGAGCAAGAGAGCCCATAGAAGCCCCAGAGTGATAGAGCCCATAGAAGATCCAGGAGTGGGAGAGCCCATAGAAGCTCCAGGAGTGGGAGAGCCCATAGAAGCTCCTGGAGAGAGACAGCCCATAAAAGATCCCAGACTGAGAGAGCCCATAGAAGCTCCCGGAGCGAGAGAGCCCATAGAAGCTCCCAGAGGGAGAGAGCCCATAGAAGCCCCCGGAGTGAGAGAGCTAATAGAAAATCCCAGAATGAGAGAGCCCATAGAAGCTCCCGGGGCGAGAGAGCCCATAGAAGGTTCCAGAGTGAGAGAGCCCATAGAATCTCCGGGAGTAAGAGAGCCCATAGAAGCTCCTGAAACGAGAGAGCCCATAGAAGCTCCAAGAGTGAGAGAGCACATAGAAACTCCCAGAATGAGAGAGCCTATAGAAGCTTCAGGAGTGAGAGAGCCCAAAGAAGCTCCCAGAGTGAGAGAGCCCATAGAAGCTCCAGGAGTGAGAGGGTCCATAGTAGCTCTGGGAGTGAGAGAGCCCATAGAATCTCTGGGAGTAAGAGAGCCCATAGAAGCTCCCAGAGTGAGAGAGCTTATAAAAGCTCCAAGAGTGAGAGAGCCCATATAAACTCCCAGAGTGAGAGAGTCTATAGAAGCTCCCAGAGTGAGAGAGCGCCTAGAAGCTCCCAGAGTGAGAGAGCCAATAGAAGCTTCAGGAGTGAGAGAGCTCAAAGAAGCTCTCAGAGTGAGAGAGCCCATAGAAGCTCCATGAGTGAGAGAGCCCATAGAAGCTTCCAGAGTGAGAGAGCACATAGAAGCTCCCAGAGTGAGAGTGCCCATAGAAGCTTCAGGAGTGAGAGAGCCTAAAGAAACTCCTAGAGTGAGAGAGCCCATAGAAGATTCAGGAGTGGGAGAGCCCATAGAAGCTTCCGGAGTGGGAGAGCCCATAGAAGCTCCCGGAGCAAGAGAGCCCATAGAAGCTTCCGGAGTGAGAGAGCCCATAGAATCTCTGGTAATAAGAGAGCCCATAGAAGCTCCCAGAGTGAGAGTGCCTATAAAATCTCCAAGAGTGAGAGAGCCCATATAAACTCCCAGAGTGAGAGAGTCTATAGAAGCTCCCAGAGTGAGAGAGCACATAGAAGCTCCCAGAGTGAGAGAGCCCATAGAAGCATCAGGAGTGAGAGAGCCCAAAGAAGACCTCGGTGTAAGAGAGCCCATAGAAGCTCCCAGAGAGAGAGAGACCATAAAAGCCCCAGAGTGAGAGAGCCCATAGAAGATCCAGGAGTGGGAGAGCCCATAGAAGCTCCCTAGGTGAGAGAGCCCATAGAAGCTCCAGGAGTGGGAGAGCCCATAGAAGCTCCCGGAGTGGGAGAGTCCATAGAAGCTCCTGGAGAGAGAAAGCCCATAGAAGATCCCAGACTGAGAGAGCCCATAGAAGCTCCCGGAGCCAGAGAGGACATAGAAGCTCCCAGAGGGAGAGAGCCCATAGAAGCGCCCGGAGCGAGAGAGCCCATAGAAGCTCCCAGAGCTAGAAAGCCCATAGAAGCCCCCGGAGTAGGAGAGCCCATAGAAGATGCCGGAGTGAGAGAGCCCATAGAATCTTCCGGAGCAAGAGAGCCCATAGAAGCTTCCAGAGTGAGAGAGCCTATAGAATCTCCCGGAGTGAGAGAGCCCATAGAAGCTCAAGGTGTGAGAGATTCCATAGGAGCTCAAGGAGTCAGAGAGCCAATAGAAGCTCCCAGAGTGAGAGAGCCCATAGAAGCTCCCAGAGTGAGAGAGCCCCTAGAATCTCCCGGAGTGAGAGAGCCCCTAGAAGCTCCCGGAGTGAGAGAGCCCAAAGAAGCTCCCAGACTAAGAGAGCCCGTAGAAGCGCCCAGAGAGAGAGAGAGCCCATAGAAGCTCCCAGACCGAGAAAGCCCATAGAAGCCCCCGGAGTAGGAGAGCCCATAGAAGATGCCGAAGTGAGAGAGGCCATAGAATCTCCCGGAGCAAGAGAGCCCATAGAAGCTTCCGGAGTAAGAGAGCCCATAGAAGCTCCCGAAATGAGAGAGCTCATAGAAGCTCAAGGTGTGAGAGAGTCTATAGGAGCTCGAGGAGTCAGAGAGCCCATAGAAGCTCCCAGAGTGAGAGAGCCTACAGAAGCTCCTGGAGTGAGACAGCCCATAGAAGCTCCCAGAGGGAGAGAGAGAGCATAGAAGATCCCGGAGTGAGAGAGCCCATAGAAGCTACCGGAGTGAGAGAGCCCATAGAAGCCCCAAAAGGGAGAGAGAGAGCATAGAAGATCCCGGAGTGAGAGAGCCCATAGAAGCTACCGGAGTGAGAGAGACTTTGAATCTCCGGGAGTGAGAGAGTTAATAGAAGCTCCAGGAGTGAGAGAGCCCATAGAAGCCCCTGGAGTGGGAAAGCCCATAGAAGCCCTTGGAGTGAGAGAGTCTATAGCAGCCCCCTGAGTGAGAGAGCCCATGCAAGCTCCCAGAATGACAGAGCCCATAGAAGCTCCCAGAGTGAGAGAGTCCATAGAAGCTCCCGGAGTGTGAGAGCCCATAGAAGCTCCCGGAGTGACAGAGGCAACAGAAGCTCCCAGAGTGAGAGAGCCCATAGCAGCTCCGGGAGTGACAGAGGCCATAGAAGCTCCCAGAGTGAGAGAGCCCATAGAAGCTCCCGGAGTGACAGAGCCCATTGAAGCTCCCAGACTGAGAGAGCCTATAGAAGCTCCCAGAGTGAGAGAGTCCAAAGAAGCTCCCTGAGTGAGAGAGCCTATAGAAGCTCCCAGAGTGAGAGAGCCCATAGAAGCTCCCGGAGTGAGTGTCCAGCTGAGCTACTGAACACAAAATGGACGATTCAACAGCAGCAGAAATACAAATAAAAGTAATAAATCAGCAGGTTAATGTTTTATTTCTATCCTATCATGTTGCACATTTCCAAGTGAAGTTCTACATAATGTAACCTATAGCTCCTCAGTAATATGACTGTAATTATCTGTCTGTAATTTGCCTATTTGCACTATTTATATATTACATATGGCAGATAATATCACATTTAAATCATGAGAAGTTGAGCTTCATTTGTGAGGAGGAGGAAGGAGAAGAAATCACCATCTAAACTGCACTTATTGCCTGACACAGATCTGATTAAATACACAACATAGATCTATACTATAACCTGTCTGTCTGTGTAAATGTGACAGAACTCACCAGTGTGATTTATGTGAGGTAAAGAGAGATGTTATATAATACAAGATGGCGTCTGACTGCTGGAGCTGAGGTATCACAGGGAGATAAAAGACTACAATTCATTGAAACTACAAAATCTTTATTTGTACACAGACAAACAAACATCCCGCAGCTGACCTGGGCTGTACACAGACCTGTTAGTTACTTTAATTACTTCCCAGCAATTATACATTTTGCCAGTAAAGATACTAATGATACAGACTATTACACATATTACCCAAGACAGGGCCCAGACCAGAGAATAATAGAGCATCACTAAGTCTAGTGCCCCTTCTGGATCGCTACCTTGTCGAGATGAAGAGGCTTGTGTACTTCAATGAAGCTGTGAGCTATACCATGTAGGGTCACCCAATAGCAGAGAGGTCAGACAAATCCACTCCACTGGAGAAGGAAATGGCAACCCACCCTAGAATGCCATGAAAACCTTATGGATGAACACAAACAGAAACAAGATGTGCCTGGTGTGATGCGGTTTATAGGGTCACAGAGATTCGGACATGACTGAATGACTGAACAACAAGTCTACTGCAGAGCCGCCATATTTCTTGTGTTTTTTTGCTTTATTCTGTAATATATCTCTAGAGGACAATTCCAGTTACAGAAGTGATGATTGGTGTTAATGCTCTCACTAAACATGACATTTGTATCTGTATTTACCTGGTATCGTGTAACCTGGTGGTCAGTGAGACCCTCATTGTCACTGTGTGTGACAGTAACTATATAATGTCTGTATGGCAAGGACAGGGTCAGAGTGGGCTAAAACCAGCCTTCAAATGGTTACAGGGTCACTGGAGTCATGTAATTATACTATTATATACAGGGAATAGGGCAGCTAAAACTGCCAGTGATTTTATTGGGTCTAATGGAAAGCTCATAAGTTTACCCTTTTCAGTTAAGAAAATACAATTAAAGAATAATTGCAGTATTTTAGGCACATTTAGCCCATTACCAAGTTTGCAATTCTGAGCTGTCAGTCAGCCTTTCTGATCCACCCACAACTCAAGACTTTGTTCATTTGTTAATGGCAGATCATTGACATTGATGTATTAGGTCCATTGTTTTGGTGCAGCCATCTGCAGAAGTCTAGTCTTGGTTAGAGCCAGGTGACTGCACAATGAAACTAATGCATGAGCAATTTGGCCAATGATCTCTTATTTACAAAATATATGGTTTGTGGGTGGTTCAGAAAGACTTACTAACAGCTAAATGTTCCAAACTGCATTTTTCGACAGTAAACAAACATTAAAGTTGGCAACATTTAGCTGTCAGTCAGATTTTCTGAACCACCCACAAACCAAGATTATAAACAAACACCTACCCAGGATCCTAAGGTCAGTTTGGGTCAATAGTCAGTGGTCTGGGGGGGGGGGGGGGTTCACTAGACTGGACTATTGAAACTCACATCTCATTGGTCTACCAGCCCCTTCATTCATCCCACTCCAACCAATCCTAACTACTCCTGTATGCTCCATCTTCCATGCATCACCCAAACCTCTGACTACCTACTGAGTGACTCCCTAACTACTACTGCTACCATTTTATATCTTGTCTACAAGTTCCTCCATATGTGGCCTCTCTAACCCCCCTCTGATCACTCACAGTCCCATTCCCACCATGTGCTTCCTTTCTCCGTCCTTGCACCTCTTCTCTAAACTAAACCTTCCTCATCCTCATGTAATTACCGTCCTATACTAGCAATTCTGGTGTCAATAGCTCCCTTATTTAACATTTTTACTATTAATTCACCAGACCCCTGATACAATTTAAATACTTTCCCATAATTCTCCTCATTTCTTGACCCATTGCGCCCCTGATTTTGCCTCCATCCCATCCCATCATTCCCAGCTCATGCTCTCTCTCGTATATCTGATCAGTAAATGCCCTCTATAAACCAAAGAATCATGTACCATTTTATATCTATGTAAAGTGCCTTGGATAAAAGTACTATATACATGTATAAATCAATCAATAAATAATAAATATGTAGCACATACAACATGACTTTATAAAATACATAATTCATAATAAAATGGGTATAATTTTTGAGTGACAACATGTAAATACCATATTTTCCATTCACTGTCTGATCTATTAAAGGGTCGCGTAATTCAGCACAATTTGGACCACATAACTATAAATATCTCTTAATAACATGATGAAATACTTTTGGAATTTTTGAAATTAGTTAGTTTTTCACATAGAAATTTAATAAAATAATGTCATGTCCCGGTGGACTTCTGGGCTGTAGAACTAACAAAATGATATGGGCCTAGGGCCCGCAATGGTTTATCCTGTGTGATGTTTTATATTGCAAAGTACTGTCATCTATGGGGATTGAATAAAGTAGGTTACGTAGAGTACACTGGGATGGGGTTACAGGTCATTAAGGGGATGCCATGTCCCGGTACTGGCAACATGGGGGGTCAGTGACTTGTGACAGATTTAAAGGGATATGTACTTTGTTAGCCACTATGGTTTCTCTTCTGGAGTGTGAGGAAGAATGGATCAAACAATAGATAACTGGATATGTGGTATGTAGCGGAACCCATCACTGTTTTACCCTGTTTTATGATTATTATGGTTAAAATATGATCCTACTATATGTATGTTGGTTGATGCTCTGCAGAATATTGTCCCAGACATTTACAGCTACTTGGCATGGGAGATAATCTTGTTACAGCGACTCTGCATAAGATAAAGGAAGTCTATTGTATACAGTGTTTTCATTCTCAGATAAGAACAAAGAAGTGTAATTGAATCAATGTCTGATTGTATCAAAGTTGCCAGGGAGGTGTGACCCCCCTATTGTTCTCTTTATGGGTATTGTGTGTGGCCAAATATGGGCATGGGTATTACCTGTGGCCAAAGAGATGTATAAATATTTCTGCAATAACAAAATAAAGTCAGTATTCATTTGACTCCCAAATTGTGTGTCGTCCAATATGGGAGGTCGGGATTGGTGAGACTGTAGTGCTTCTTGGGTATTTTACCGTATACCAGCGGAGATATTGGATACGTGTTCCAGCTCCGTTACATTTGTTGGCAAGTGGCGGGATTGTTCCCACGGTCAGAAGGACAGCTACAGGAGACACCATTCCGTGGAGTACAAATTGAGGGCAACGCTAGTATCCGTACAGCGCCCCTGGCTACAGCAGGATGGAACCGGCTAGTTTTCAGACAGCGTTCCATCATGAGGAGGAGGAGGCGGCCGCGGACTACAGGGATGCAGACAGAAAGGAACTCATGGTTACAGTACCTCGTATTACCCCACAGAATGAGTTTGGAAGAGAACTCCAAAGCAGACTGGCCTTTTTCCCAGGTACGCTTCCCATGAAAACCTTGGAATGGTTAATGACAGATGTCCACAAATTCATAATGGAAAAGCAGCGGGCACGGGAGCGGTCCATCTTGGGAGCTGCTAACCCACCTCCCACCATTAACCCCCCCCCAGCACTGCGTCCGGGTGGTGGGAACTACCAAACCCCTGCACGGTACATCAGGTGCCACACGTGTAACCAGCAGGGTCCCATGCAGAGAGACTGTCCCAGAAACAGAAACCGCTCCACGTGGAATACTCCAACTAATTCCCCTCCCCAGCGACAGTGTGTACCCCAGGGAGCTGAAGGGGTCGTCCATCCTCCACAGCAGCAGTGTGTACCCCAGGGGGCCGAAGGTGTCATCCTTGCCCCCCAGAGGCAGTGTGTTCCCCAGGGAGCCGAAGGTGTCGTCCTTCCTCCCCAGCGACAGTGTGTACCCCAGGGAGCTGAAGGTGTCGTCCTTCCTCCCCAGCGGCAGTGTGTACCCCAGGGAGCTGAAGGTGTCGTCCTTCCTCCCCAGCGGCAGTGTGTACCCCAGGGAGCTGAAGGTGTCGTCCTTCCTCCCCAGAGGTAGTGTGTACCCCAGGGAGCTGAAGGTGTCGTCCTTCCTCCCCAGCGGCAGTGTGTACCCCAGGGAGCTGAAGGTGTCGTCCTTCCTCCCCAGCGGCAGTGTGTACCCCAGGGAGCTGAAGGTGTCGTCCTTCCTCCCCAGCGGCAGTGTGTACCCCAGGGAGCTGAAGGTGTCGTCCTTCCTCCCCAGCGGCAGTGTGTACCCCAGGGGGCCGAAGGTGTCGTCCTTTCCCCCCAGCGGCAGTATGTACCCCAGGGAGCAGAAGGGGCCGTCCTTCCTCCCCAGCGGCAGTGTGAACCCCAGGGGGCAGAAGGTGTCGTCCTTTCCCCCCAGCGGCAGTGTGAACCCCAGGGGGCAGAAGGTGTCGTCCTTCCCCCCGAGCGGCAGTGTGTACCCCAGGGAGCAGAAGGTGTCGACCTTCCTCCACAGTGGCAGTTGGTACCCCAGGGCGCCAAAGGTGTCGTCCTTCCCCCCCAGCGACAGTTTACCCTAACCAGGGGAGACACCAATCTCCCAGACGGCGCAGATGGGACCGTGGTCCCTGCGCCCGCAGCCTGTCCAGATCCCCAACTACCCTCACTGGGACAACCGGAGGAGGGGGTAAGTACAAATTCCCCTGCCCAGCTAACTTCTAATGTGGCCCCAGGGTTAACAGAGGAAATGGTAACCCCCACTGACCCCCACGTTTCCCTGGCTACTGAGCCGGAATATGTCCCAGGTACCCCAGCAGAAGAGCTGACAGTGGGGCAGAGTGCAGTCGGCCTCTGCCCTCCCTTTGTTCCTTGTACAGAGCAGGAGGTCCTGCAGGTTATACCAGCAGAAGAGCTGGCATCAGGGCAGAGTGCCGCTGGCCTCTGCCCCTCAAGTCCCCTCAGCGTGTTGCACCATCACCCCAGCGAAATATCCAGGTGCCTGGTTAGACTTCCCCCCAAAGGGGAGATGTGTGACGAAGTGCCCTTCGCCACTTTGGCTTGGAGAGGACTGTTTGCCAGCCTCCTGCCCTGCGACTATGGCCCTGGTACATATTGCCCTTTGGAACCAGTGTTCGGCCATACCAGAGTGTATGTCACTCATTCTGGCCCTTTACATACAGGGGGGTCATTCTGTACTTGCCCTGTGTGAACCATGATACCCCAGATAACTGTGCCATGGAGCCCATTCATATAATGAAAGACTATGGGAAAGACTTTAGCTACATGGCAATTGAACTGTGTGAAGAGGATCTGAGCGCTATTCGGTGGTTTTGTGCGCTCAGATCCCAGCTATCTGGGGATATCGGAAATGTGAGTAAATGTGAATTGCAGTAATGCTGATGGGTTGTCAAACTAGAGAATTGACCAACAAATACTTTTGTCCGGACATCCCCAGGCCGATCCGTTGGGATCAGACCGGGTATGCCGGCTTATGGTCACGGGGGAGGTGTGTAGCGGAACCCATCACTGTTTTACCCTGTTTTATGATTATTATGGTTAAAATATGATCCTACTATATGTATGTTGGTTGATGCTCTGCAGAATATTGTCCCAGACATTTACAGCTACTTGGCATGGGAGATAATCTTGTTACAGCGACTCTGCATAAGATAAAGGAAGTCTATTGTATACAGTGTTTTCATTCTCAGATAAGAACAAAGAAGTGTAATTGAATCAATGTCTGATTGTATCAAAGATGCCAGGGAGGTGTGACCCCCCTATTGTTCTCTTTATGGGTATTGTGTGTGGCCAAATATGGGCATGGGTATTACCTGTGGCCAAAGAGATGTATAAATATTTCTGCAATAACAAAATAAAGTCAGTATTCATTTGACTCCCAAATTGTGTGTCGTCCAATATGGGAGGTCGGGATTGGTGAGACTGTAGTGCTTCTTGGGTATTTTACCGTATACCAGCGGAGATATTGGATACGTGTTCCAGCTCCGTTACATGGTATAATTCCTAATCTCTTTCTAACATTCACAGAAATATAATTATGGACCTTATATGGACTCATGTGAGCCATCCCTTTATGATCTGATACTGCAGTATAGCCCATGATCCTAGGAAACTATTCACTAGGAAGACATTGCATTGAATTAGTGGAACTGTGGGTTGACGGGTTAGTGTAGAGGGTGTTTAGTTGATATTTAATGTTTTATTGGGGGGGTATAGTGCAGAGTAGTGTTTATACTTAGTGTCATGATGGTCCTTGAGGACCATCATGGCACTTATGTGGTTACTGTTGGGTTGTAACAGGCCCATAATGGTTCTAATATACCCTTATGTGACTGATGGTGTTAAATAGAGGCTTATGAGGGTCTGGATAGACCCCATAAGTGACCGGGTTAAAATGGTGTAGTGCTTACACCAAAGACGCTCCTTGCCAGCAACTGCGGACCTCGCAACATTTATGGACTTACGACACACAAATACGAGACGCGAAACTTAGAAAAAAAAACATTACGACCTCGCAAAAATACGACTTTAACGGCCGACGCGCGCAACCCTGAAAAAATTAGAAACACAATAAATACACACAGAAAATACATAAAAAACATACATACAGCAATAGGGGGCACACAGGACCTCTGCAAGTGAAGGTGCACCTCCATTTAAGTCCAAATTCCAGACTTTAGAGATACGAGAATCCACTAAGCAAGAGATAAAATGGCCGCCGAAAAAAACGGAAACGAGGCTACAAGACCCTAAACACGCAAAACACCACCAAGCACATACGGGCTTTCCCAAAAAGCCGGATGAGGTCCACGAACACGGACGCAAAAGCAGCCACAGCCGCGTACCACACATTAGCCGCCATTTTACAACACTAACTTCCTGAGTGCGGAAGTACATAGCTACCCTAACGGATTTCCCACACATTGCTGACACACAGCAGCTCCACAGCAGTGAAAACACCCATTGTATGCTGCAGCAACATCAAAACAGATTGCATACCACACATTAGCCATCATTTAAGAACAATAACTTATACAATTCGGAAGTACACAGCTACCCTAACGGATTTGCCTCGCGCACGCACACAATTTACACTACACACTGCAGACATTCATGACACACAGCAGCTCCACACCACTAATGCTGCAGCAACATCAAAACAGATTGCCAGCTCTTCAACACAATGCTTCCTGCATATATTACTTGAAAATAGGTAAAGTATATTACTTTATTAATGTATTATTTATTTCATTACCATACACCAAACAGCATTAGCTCACTTACAATTTCATTGCTGTCATTTTTTGACGGGCAATTCGCTAGTAATCTTTATAATTGTGATGACTTGGATTGGATCCCTAGTGACTGTAGTTGTAAGCACTGAGCGATATACACAGGCCAGAGTTTATTGTGTCCTTTACCATATTTGTTGGCTTAGGCTGTAAACAAGTTATAAAATGACTATTCATATGTCTTAATGTTACAGCGTCCAACTCTCTGATCACGAATAAGGATAAGAAGAAGATGACTGAGAAGATCTTGAATCATTCCCTTGAGATCATTTACTTGCTTACTGGAGAGGTGAGAGCTGCCATGGAATTTCATGATCACACCACTGTTATCTACTATATTAATCTAATATTAATTGATTAAAGTCGCAGTAACCCTTGGTCCACATATCCTAGCTTCAGAACCTTATATTCATAGTCTGTAAATGACCAATTTGGAAAATAAAAGAAGAGTGCTGGTACATCTGAAGGTGTGATTTATTTAGTAACGTGAACGAATACATTTTTAGTATCTATGTCACAGTAACTGGACTTTATTTGAAGCTTAGGGCATAAAACATTATAACAATTAAAATAGGTTGTATAATTAAATAACCAATATAGTGCAGAGTAGAGCCTGGGATAAGCTGAGCTGTTCTTGAGTGCTTCACTTTAATCTTGGGTGCGGCAATAGAAGAATCAAGTGACACCCTGACGTGTATAACACTTCATGTGAACATCTTAGGAAAGACTCAAGGAGAGCAACACAATAGCTTCTTATTTCTTATTTATGACATCTCACCTTGTGAGACTTGCTCTGATTGGCCGCTTTGCCCTTGTTACCATGGAATAAATGATTGCTTTGGGTTGGAGTTCAGCTCCTCTTCTGGTGCCTGGCTGGATCTTGCGGTTCTTTATAATCGTGTGAGTTACAATGTCTTCTGCAAATAACAAACAAGCGGACGTGTTAGGCCCTGAATTCTGTCCTAACTTTACTGTACAACATAACACAGACGACTATTGTGGTCCTTTAGTGTTTTGTTCAAGTTGAGAATTGTTTTAAATGTGATCCAGATCACTGAGACACCTCAGCATCTCTCTAGCACAATTGAGATGAAAGATATGGACAGAAAGGTGACTGAGAGGATCTTGAATCCAGCTCTGGAGATCATCTTCCTGCTGACTGGAGAGGTGAGCGCTGCTGGACACTGTCATGTGACCTTTCGTTCACTGTATCATCTGTGTGTTTATTGTAAATAAACACCTTTCTACTAGTCCAGTCTTTTCTAAGGTAATATCTTCCCTGGGCCTGCACAAGATGGTCATGACATACCTTTGTTGCTTTTAGTCCGGGCTTTCTCAGTGATAACCATGGTTTCCATGTTTGCATTGTCTAGGGCCTGGAGACCCTCATTCCTGGGGAATACTCATTTTTTCTGTGTGTTTTGGACATTGTGTGTCTATTTGCCTGTTATTCTGATAGTATGCATGTTGAATATGTCTGTCATTGATATATACATTTTTGTATATGTATTTTTGTAATTCATAAACTGTGATTCAATTTTTGTTTGCAAGGACAAGTCTAAGATGTCCATTTTGAAAATAACACAATGGATATTTCAGCATTGAAGACATCCTGCTGAGTGATTAGGTTAGCTTGTCTTCTATCTTAATTAAGTTTACTTTGGTTACTGAAATAAAGAAACACAGAATTGGTACTTAACACTTACATTTACCAAACACAAACAAAGAGCAAAAACACAAAAGGCAATAGGGCTCAGTAACAACAGCATACACACAGGAAAGAATGAAAAAGAAAGGAAATAAAAAATAGTATATAGAAATGGGACCAGTGGTCGAAACGTGCGCCGTGGTTGAGGTCTGAGGAGCATTCATTCTTTCCTTTTTCATTCTTTACTGTGTGTATGCTGTTGTTGCTGAGACCTATTGCCCTTTGTGTTTTTGCTCTTTGGTTATTCTGCACCCAGACTAATTGGGTTACTGAGACATTTTAACATGTATAAAAGTCCCTGTGTGTTTCAATAACGTACATTACCGTTTTTGAATGTGTTCAAGTATGTCAGTTATATTTATGAGGAGTGGGATAGAGCCTTTTAATTTCTTTGCTCCAGTCCAGCTATCAAGAAATGCCACGTCTATGTTCCAGAACTGCATCTCACTCTCCACAGATCATGAAGCAAACCTCCTTCTAGGGAAATCCCTAGCACAGATACACAGAAATCCACAGAGTAGGTGGCCCCCAACCTGTGGTATCCATTTATAAGCTGGTCCAGCTGGTCCCTTCTTTTTACTAACAGGTGGTAGTGGTGGGCACGTGCTATCAAGGGGAAAAGCCAAGCGACAGAGATTGGAGAAACTGCCAAATTTGATGAGGTTGATACGGCTAAAGTAGCTAGCTATCCAGTCACCACATCACAGCCAGAGCTCTTCTAGTACTGAGTCGCCACAGGATGCTGCCCTATAACCTTAAGGGCATTATGATAGCTGGTAATCCCCAAGCTCTACAGCAGCCCAGCTAACCATTGTCCATGACATCTCATTAGCTAGACATAAAAGCAGCATTGGTTGCTGATACCTTTGTAGCCATTTTCACCTGGGTTGGGTTCAGTTTATGACTGAGCTAACGCAAGAGTGTGGAGTGACTCCATATCATTCCCAGGCAGTGGCTTGCATAAGAGGTTCAATGACACTCTGAAAGCTATGATTAGAGCCTTTGTAGACCTTTGGAGACCAGGAGATGGACTGGGAAAGGTTGCTTCCCTACCTCTTCTTTGCCTACAAAGAGGTCCTTCAAGAGTATATGGGTTCTCCACCTTTTATCTCTTGTACTGATGGTGAGTTAGGGAATTATTGGACCTGTTATGGGACTTTTGGGGAGGGGACCACAAGGGAGGGAAACTGTTTATAGAGACATGCGTGCTGTGCCTCAGAAATAAGCTAAATACATTGACTAAAGAGCATCTGCTTGCAGTCCAAGTCAAGCAGAAGTGCTGGTAGGATCAGAAGGCCTGGCCTAGGGAATTCCAGGTAGCCCATCAGGTATATATGCTGGTACCCAATTCCCAGGACAAGCTCCAGGCAATTTGTCAGGTTCCCTTCATAATCCTCCAGAAACTAAATGCCATGGCCAATGTAGTTGCCCTTAAAGGGGCAGCAGGATCACATGAACTCATACAGAGCCTGTTAATTGTATTTTCTTACCTGATCTATATACATTTCGGTGAGAATATAAGCATTGTGTGTTTCAGTTCAAGAATCCATCCTGCTCATTGCTCCTCTGTTTCCTGTAACAGTCAGGACAAAAAGAAGAAAACAATCTTGTGGCCATTTTTACTACATAAGACTACTTATTTTTCATTTTAAATTTAGCTTTTGTAATGTTCATAACATTGTCTTGATTTAATATGTTCATAAATGGATCCTCTGTCTGTTCTATTCTGTATTCTGCGCTATATATATACATGGGTTCAGTTCAAGACAAAAAAACAATAGTAGTATTAACATATTGTAAAGGATTCAGAGCCCTGTCTTTGAGCTTAGAATCCATTTGTCCATAGACCTTTCCCCAAAGCACCTTGCAAGATTGAAAACCTGCAAACTTACACTCTAACTAAATATATATAACTATATAAATCTTTTAGCTAAGTGAAACTCCTTGATAAATTGATAATATTCTTTAGATCCATGTCAGCAAATGAGAAACAGAAGCCACTAGAAGAGATGATGGGTAAGAGCACTATGGGACCCTGGCTAGACAGTGTTAGGGCCTATATGGTTTAGATACTGTGTATTAGTAATGCTATGTAACGTGGGTGGGGGAAAGGTAGTGTAAGAGTTATACTTTATACCAGTCAGTCACCTTTTGGTTATTCTCTTTTGCTGGATGGTAAGTTTTGTATATTTATATATTTATTGAGATAAGAGTGTCAGAACTTCTGTATGAATAAAGTTCTATCTTATATGAATATTATAGAATAATATGATATTCCAATTATTAACCACTATTTTTATATCCATTGTATTAATATTTTATATGCTGTTATATTTATATATATATATCTATGCATGCAATTCTATTACTTGAAAATATCTATGTGAAAGATATGTTTTCACAGCTGCCCACCAGTGAACTATCCATGATTTGAATAATCCATTGTTCTATAAGAGATAAATATCTGACTGAACTCATAAGTCTAGGTAATAAAATCACTCCTTAAATATTCACATGTGAAATATTCGCTTCATAGACATTAAGTCTAGTAAACAGTATAGTAAATCTGTCTAGTTGATAACATTCTTATGACTTTATCTTGTTTATAGGTAAAGGGTCAAAGGGTCATTAGCTAATTAAAAGGGATAAAAATTCAAAGGTCTGAGAGCGCCATCTTATGGTTAAAGGAATAAATGTCTCTATAGAAAAATATATTCTTTATAAAATTTAAAGAAGTGATGACATCATGAAAAGATTTTATTGGTTAATAGATACTTTAACTGATTTGGGATTCTGATAGGCAAAGAAGCAAGAGGTATAATTATGGATAGAAACAGGATCTAGGGACAAAAAAACCAACAGGAGAGAGAGAAGGAGAGAAAAGAAGAAAAAAAGCTTTATCTATGGAGAAGTAAAAACAACTATGGAATTAACCAGTGGAATTGTGTCATAATTGGTAATGTATAAATTGAGATATTTTATTTTATGATATAATTGAAAATCATTACCATAATTTCTCTGTTTGGTTTATTTCTTATCAAAAAGTTATTTAGATTTCCTTTTGTCATTGAAATTTATACTCCGGATATAAATTTTGATACAAAATTAGATATCTCATTTTTCTTTTTGACCAATACAGACAATTTAACTTACTTAGCTAACTTATCAATTATATTATAAAATACTTTACTATATTGTGTTATATTCAATATATTCCTGTATAGCTATATATTATAATATCATTAGACATTGTTAGTACATGCTAAAACGTTATTAAGAATGAATTTTATTAATTGATTTATCTGATTTTATTCTATGGATTGCTACCCCAGGTTTCATTGTTCATGTGAATGAAATACACTTTTATATTGAGATTGTAGGACTGCATAGAAAATATCATAAATAATAAGTATTATAATATGATGTATTGATTTTCTTTTATTTATCTGACTGGTTATACTGTGTTTTATCTGCATTTGATTTTGATATATTACTGTGTTATATTTGCATTTGATTTTGATTTTGATATATTACTGTGTTATATTTGCATTTTTACTTGATATATTACATTTTTCATTAGACTAGTTGATTTTGGTATTTTCAATAAATGTTATTTTATAAAAAGGAATATGTGTCTATAAATTGATTCTGAACTCAATATTTAGTATTCTATATTATATAGAAAATAATATGTCGTATTAACCCCGACATATTTGGAGGCTCCAGCGAGATATATATCTTTATAGACACGTGGTCAATTATTTAATTGATTTAAAACTTTTTATTGAATAACATTTGTTAAAAAGAAAATAAAATGGCTGAAGGTGTTTTTGGTTCTGAAACAGTAGGAGCATTATCTTTAGATGACATAATTGGTCATGGTAAACAGGGAATGGAGTTGTTAGTTAAAACTTTAGTTTCAAATGTATATCCTGTTTGTGAATACAGGGAACAGTTGTCAGAATATTTGGCTAAAATACATCCTGAAATTGATGGTGATACAATTGATGATTGGTTCAAAGATAACATTTTGTTAACAACCATGATGAGCACTATAAATGCAATTCAAATTAAATCAGAAAGAATGAAGCATTTAGCTAGGTTATCTACTGTTTGGATGGAATTAGCCAGAAGCTGGAAATATCAAAATTCCCAAAAAGAAATTACCATAAAAGATTTAAATAATCAGATCCAAGACATTGCTATTACTTGTCAAACTCTGAGAGATTTACATGGAGAAAAAACACAGCTAGCAGAGCAGCAGTTTATCAAAATTCAAGAATTAAGGAAAACAGTTGTTGAAACGACAGAGACATTTAACGCAGCCCAAAATTTAAATGGTAAATATTTAGAGAAATGCGATGAATTACAGGCAGAAATAAATAAATTGGTAGCTGAGCGTGCAAGAGATACCGGTGAGGAAAGTCAAAAATTAGTTCAATTTGAGGAATTGTCTGAGAAATGTGAATACTTAAATGAGAAAGCTGAATATGCTGATAAACTAGCGCAAAAGTATGTTCAGGCTTGTCAGGATTTAAAAATAGAACAGAAGAAATTGCAACAAAAGATTGAAATTTTAACTCAAGAATTAACTGACAAGAAAATTCATGAGGCTGAGATACTTGTAGAAAATAAAAAGATCCAAAAATTACTGACTATAGCTAAGAATGAGATTAAACAATACCAACAAGATGTTGAAAATCTAAAAATGGATTTAAATAGGGCTCAAGATTACGCCTCAAGCAAGATTGTGATGAAGGATTTTAGTGATTCTGAGGAAGAATTAGAAATAGTACCTTCAAGGAATAAACATAAACGATCACCTATAAAAATCTTACATAGCTCTAAAAATGAGACTGACAGTGATACGATCAAATAAAAGACTCTCTTTCCATGAGAAAGCCCAGGCTATAAGAAAATTAATTAAACCTTACACCAAAAATTCAAAATTGTCCATAGAAGACCACCTTGATTCACTAGAAAGGGTGATGGTTGAACTAGGGATAAGGGGGGCTAATGATAAAATATCATACCTCCCTTGGTCATTTGATAGCTCTTATACCTCATTTTTCACCTCTCTCCATGACAGCGATATAAATGATTGGGAGATATATAAATCTGAGGTGAGAAAATACTTTTCTGAGTATAGAAACCCACAGGCTGCTATGAAAGCAGTTCATAATCTAAAATGTAAGCCTGACGAAAGTCCAAAATAATTTTTAATCACCTTAAAACACGCTTATAGACAGACTGCGAAAAAGACAGACCCAGAATCTCCTGAATTTAAGAGAATTTACTTCCATGCACTACCTTTGTACATTCAGAGAAATATGGCGCGTGATTTTGATGACGCCAAGCCTTTAAGTTGGTTGGTAAATGAATGTACTAAAATATATGAGATTCAGCTTGATGATGGGAATAATTATAAGCGAAGGGAAAAATTTAATAATCAAACTGTGGCAGAAATTTCTGTTAAACCTAATTTACAGTATGAGACAGGTACAAAATCTTACGCAGATGTGGTTAAAAATTCGAACAAATCAAGTCAGGCACAGTTATCATTTAGGCCAGTAAAAATTGCAAGTGAAAAATCTCAAAATACAAATAATGATTCTTTTTATGTTAGTCCAAATTACAGAGGAAACAATCCTATTAAAAATTATGTCTGGAGAACAAAATCTCCTAGTGCAGAAGGGAGATTAACCCCTCCAATGCCTAACACTTCAAATTATTCAGAGAATCAAAGGGTTAAAAGATATAGCCAAAACCAAGATTCTAAACCATCATCTAATTTAGAAGAGCAGGTTAAACTTTTGACACAACAGATGGCTGCATTTATGGCAGGATTTACTACTCAGTCAGTGAGAAATGATCCAACCCAAAATGGTCAAAATTCTCAAAGCCAAAGCCAATGACTAAATACTAATTGTGAAAATAGATTAATGATCAATAACACAAACAGAAGTGATACTTGTGAATCCCCTGATTCAAATAAAAATATAAAAATATGTCCTAAAAGGAATGTTGATAATATATTCCCTTTCCCTTCAGAAATTCCTATTCAGCAAGGAAGGGGTGTTGAACCTTTAAGCTCACATGAGGTAACACAGACTGAACTAGTGTCTACCGGTAAAGGATTAATAGTTGAAATAGAAGAGCATTGCAATGTCATGACAGATGATTTATTACCTGTTCAGTTTATTGAAAGTGAAACAAATGTTAATCAGGAAATTGCTGATAATCCTACAGAAATAGTTATAAATTGGATAGATCATACTCCACAATCTGACTTCTCAAATAAAAATAAACAATGGAAGAAGTTAGAGATGTTAAGACATACACATTTCTTATGTGAAATGGAGGAAATACAGAACGGATATTATGTTTCCATTGGTATACAGAATGTTGAAACCTTAAATCATAAAGCATTAATTGATACAGGTTCCCAAGTCACTGTAATTTCCAAAGAGACCTATGAGGAAATTGAGAGTAAAACCAAAAAGAAAACTATTTTGAAACCATTCGTGGGAACTGTTAGAAATTTTGATGGTATTAAAGTTAATACTGTAGGCCATGTGTGGTTAGATATCAGAATAGGAAACAAACAAATGAAACATCCATTTATTATAGTGGATATTCCTAGTTACAAAATTATAATTGGGACTGATTTACTTAGAAGATTTAGTCCAGTAATTGATTTTATTGATGGTGTGATATGGTCACAAGTTAAATTTCCCATCAATTATGATCAGGTTAAACAACCTCATATGCAAAGGAACTGTCATGTTATTGAGAAAAAGGAGGAATCAGTAGAGATTCACTTCCAAAACAATCGAATGCCTGAAATGACAGTACTTAAATGTAAAGACATTAATGGAGAACAAATAAATAATGAAAATGTGATCCAAATTGATCAGGCGCATATTAAAAATATTCAAATAGAGGGAAATGTATTAACTATCTCTTTAAATAAGAACGACTCTAAGCCTTTAAACACAAGTAAACACTCTAGATTTCTAGTGGAAATAGAAACCAATGATGAAGGTTTATTTATTCCTGTTGATATTCCAGGTATGAGAAATTCTCAACAAGCAAAACTAGCTCTAAAACATGAGCATAGCTATGTTAATGAGAGCTTATTAAAACAAATAAAGAATATTAATTTAATCCGAAATACACAACCCGATGATCAATGGGTATGTAAAATAGATCATGAAACTTCAACTCATGCTATTATGGCAAAATGTTTATTACCTCTTTTCATTGGGGGTAAAAGGATTATGCATTTATTCTTAGTTATTCAGGATTCCCAATATCCAATCTATATTGGAAATGATCTATTACATCGCTTTGCATCCCAAATTGATTTAATCAATAATGTTATTTGGTCCAGACTACAGGATAAGCCCTTAGAATTCCTAAATGACTCAGAAGCATTGAAATCTGCACAACAAATGCCTTATGCAGTAACCGTGCAAATGGACCAAAGTGTTACAGTACCAGAGGGGGTGGCACAATTTCCTCTCCCTTTACAGGTAAAAAGGGGTCAAAAGATTAAAGGTATTGATGCCTTTGTAAATCTTAGTCATCAGATGCAACAAAAAGGCCTCACCCTCACTCATACACCTCTAATTACTATAACACAGGTATCATTCATTATTCTGGTGAATAACACAGCATCCCATCCAATAAGTTTGGAGAAGGGATCCCTAATAGGTATGGCTATAGATTCTGAGTATTTTACTTCTGAGTTTATGAATATTGTTATTGGTTTGATACCAGAGAATTATGTAAATGATGACCAGATTATGGATCAGTGTTTTGACACACAACCTGAGGGATTATTTACTGTCCAGTCTATTTATCCCTTTAGTTTCACTGAAAGTAACTGTGATATTATGGATAACGAACTTGTTTTTAACCAAACAATTGATGAACAAGAATATGAGAAGTATCAGAACACTGAGACGCAGGTAAGTATGATCACTACTGATTTGTCTACACAATTGGAGGAGACTTATGAGATTAGTCAGCCTGAGGTATTCCCTGGGTTTAGAGAAAGAGTTGAGGAACAGATAGCCTTAGCTAGCGGATGTTCTAATGACATTGAACGCCAAAAACTAAGACAAGTATTAATTGATTACCAAGATATGTTCTCTAAGGATTCATATGATTGTGGTTTGACAAATTTACATGTCACTAAAATTAAAACTGACCCAAATATGCCACCTGTATTTGTGAAACAATATCGACTCCCTCTTGCCTCTTATGAATCATTGGCAGATATTATCAAGAACCTAGAGTCTAGGGGAATTATTAGACCGGTGCACAGTTCTTTTAATAACCCTATTCTAGGTGTCTTGAAACCAAATGGAACTTGGCGTTTATGCGCTGATTTGAGACAATTAAATAAACGGGTGTACATGTCTGCATGGCCCGTTCCATATATCGATCAATGTTTTGCACAAATACAAGGATCTAAATTATTTACTACTCTTGATTGTGCCCAAGGTTATTGGACCATTAAAGTAAATGAAGAGGACCAATATAAACTGGCTTTCACCTTTGGGAAACAGCAATATACATGGACTAGAACCCCATTTGGCTTTATAAATTCAGGGCATGAGTTTGCTATATTTTTACATAAGGCAATGCCTGACGCTCAAGAGCGAGGGACATTAACATATGTAGATGATATCTTGATTAAAAATAACGATTTTGATAAACATATTTTTGAAATCAGATATGTTCTAGATCAATTGAAAAATGCAGGAGTTAAACTATCTCTTCAAAAGGCACAATGGTGCCGCACTAAAGTTAATTTTTTAGGCCATGAAATAACTCCTGAAGGTATAAATCCACAGAAAAAGAAAGTGGAAGCTCTTTTTAAAACCAAAACCCCTACAAATTTAAAAGAATTAAGATCATTTCTAGGTGTCACTAATTATTCTCGTAAGTTTATTGATAACTATGCAGAGGTAACTAGGCCTCTCATTCGATTATTAAAGAAAGGAGAGCCATGGCAATGGGGGGAAATTCAAGATCAAGCCGTAAACGAATTAAAACAAAAACTCAGCCAAGCTCCTTGCCTAGTTTATCCTACAATGGGTAAACCATTCTTTTTAGAAACTGGATATACTGATTTTTGCTTGAGTGCTGTTTTATATCAGAAATATGACCAACATAATAAAATTATTGCGTATGCAAGTAAAACATTATCACCTGTAGAAGTAAAATTTAATGACTGTGAGAAAGCTCTGTTTGCCACAGTATGGGCCTTACAGAATTTCCGAAATTTTATCCAAGGTGAGAAAATTATAGTAGAAACCGCTCATCAACCATTACAATACATTCAGAGTGATAAAATTAGAGCCGGTAATTTGTCAAATAGCCGTATAACCGCATGGACTTTATCCTTACAAGGATGGCCTTTGGAAATTAGATATGCACAGAATAAGAGGAATCCAGTGGCCCAAGGGTTAGCTGATTTACATGATTGTACCGCCGAGGATCCTCTTAGAGAAAATTGGTCCGAAGTGGACCTTATGAAGGAATACAAATTATCTCCCCATAAGGTATATGAAGAGGTATTATGTAATACTTTACCCACAGTCTACGTGGATGGATGTGCATATCATATTAAGGAGGGAACAGATAACAAATTGGTTGCAGGAATCGGAAACGTATGGAAAGATAATATCCCGATTCCACCTGAAAGATATAAAATAGGATCTAAGACTAGTCAAATATCAGAATTGGTAGCCGTATATCGTGCTATCCAAACTGCAATAGAGCATGATCTTAAGGAATTAGTGATCATCACTGATTCGGAATATGTCCGTAATAGTTTCGTAGAATACTTACAGGTATAGAAACATAATGAAATGAAAAATGCCCGGAAGAAACCAGTGAAACATGGTAGGTTAATACATACTATTGATGAGATGGTAATCTCTAATGGAATGACTATATATTGGAAGAAGACAAAGGGCCACTCAAAGATAATGGGACAGGATAAAGAAGGAAATGATTTGGCTGATAAGTTGGCAAAACAAGGTGCCCTAGAGGGGGAGCTTGTTGATGTGGATCATCTTTTGGGTCCATTTCAAATTCAGGCTATAACAAGACAACAAATCCAAAAGAGTACAGAATTGTCTACAGCTCAATGGTCCCAAGATACTCCAAATTCTGATTTAATCAGTAGTCAGAAAGAGGATCCAATCATAGGTATATTTTATAACCATATACAAGATCCAGCTAGATATCCTCTGAATGAGATAGATGTTGTAGGTAAAGAAGACCTGAGAATTTTAATGAAGTCAAAAGCCCAATTTAGCATCTTAGATGGATTGCTTATTCGTACATCTAAGAATGGAATACAGCAATGGGTGGTTCCTACCTCATATAGAGGTCTAATGTTACAACATGCCCATGATGCCCCAACATCAGGTCACAGAGGGTATAAAATCACCTATGAAATACTGCGAGATTTCGCATATTGGCCGCACATGTTGAAAGATGTCCACACATATTGTCAGGGATGTTTGGTATGTCCCCAATACCAACCTAATACACCTACCCATAGAGCTCCTCTTCAGAAAAGAGGGATGTCTATGCCCTGGTCAGATATCCAAATAGATTTTATTGGCCCAGTAACAACATCATCTAGGGGTAATAAATATATGTTAACGGTTACATGTATATTTACCAAATGGGTAGAGTGCCTTCCAGCCACAAATTGTAAAACTGAAACTGCTGCAATATTATTAATTAACCATGTCTTTTCCCGTTTTGGTTTACCACAACGAATTGAGTCCGATCGAGGATCTCACTTTACCAGTGAAGTAATGAACCGTATGTGGAAAATCCTAGGGGTTAAGAGAAAATTACATATCTCTTATCGTGCTGCTTCTAGTGGTAATGTGGAACGATACAACCAATCCATTGTTAGTATCTTAAAGAAATTTGTGAAAGAATCAGGTAAAGATTGGGATATAAAATTACCTTTAGTATTAATGGCTATAAGATCTACACCTAGTACGGCAACAAAGATGTCGCCATTTGAATTAATGACGGGGAGACGTATGGTACTCCCACAACACCTTATTTACAGAACCCAAGACCATAATTTAGTGAATGCTGCTACAACCCATCAATATATAGAGGATCTGAGGAAACACTTACAGCAGGCATTTGCTTTTGCACAAAGAAATTTAGAGAAATCTGCTGTAAGTACTAAAACTTATTATGATCTTAAGACATCCAAAAAGGAGTACGAGATCACAGATCAGATATATTTGTACAACTTTCAACGAAACCAAGTGAAAGAGAAAAAGTTTTTGCCTTCATGGAAAGGACCTTATACTATTATTGACAAAATTTCACCTGTTGTGTATAAAATACAGATTCCAAAAAATGGTGAAATGTTTGAAAGATGGGTTCATATTAATCAAATAAAAAGTTGTCACCCAAGATCTCAATTAAGGATCATTGATGGTACTCCTGATGAATAATATGACTTTGAATACCATGTCTAATAAGGTTATCCTATTTTTACATTGTATAGAATACACTATTAAAACTTTTCGTTTTTATTTCCTAGTAATTGAAAATGAAAGAAAGAAAAACAACTCTGATATGGGTGACGCTGATCCTCTGCCAAGAGGTCCGAATGGAACCTATTGTGGAACCAGGCCCTTCTTCAGGAATCCTTATCCAAGAGGCTCCAGGGTTTATTCTCACCGGAAGGAGATTGACATTGCAAAAGATTTTCATGAGCGTGGATCCACAGATGATGATTGAAAGGCAATTTAACATATCTAATATACAGATGGAGGAAACCAAAGTGTGGTATCGTGAACACATTGGTCGATCACAAGCTACTGTTAAGGAGATGTTGGAACAATTAAGGAAAACTTTTATTCCTGAGTCTTACAGTTCCAACAGCCGACGCCCTAAACGATTTATCAGTTTCCTTATTGGGGCTGCAATAATGATTATACTTGGAGCTATTATAGGTACCACTATGTCAATAATAAACTCTATATTATATGAAACATTAATTAAGGAATCTAGGGAACTTCGGGATTCCTTGAAGATGGTGCAAAGAGAATCGGAACTCCAAGCTAAATGACTTAATAACTGTAGTGAATGAGACTATTGTTACTACAATTTGCATTCCAAGGTTACTTCCCATTCAATTGACTTACATTGGAAGTACAGCATATCCGGGATTGAGTATCTGTTTTTCCGGGAACCACTTACTTCTCATATTTACAACTGTAATAATATCACCTACTTTATTAAAGAGCGATATTATTTCAGAGAGGGGGATATGTCAGAACTTCTGTATGAATAAAGTTCTATCTTATATGAATATTATAGAATAATATGATATTCCAATTATTAACCACTATTTTTATATCCATTGTATTAATATTTTATATGCTGTTATATTTATATATATATATCTATGCATGCAATTCTATTACTTGAAAATATCTATGTGAAAGATATGTTTTCACAGCTGCCCACCAGTGAACTATCCATGATTTGAATAATCCATTGTTCTATAAGAGATAAATATCTGACTGAACTCATAAGTCTAGGTAATAAAATCACTCCTTAAATATTCACATGTGAAATATTCGCTTCATAGACATTAAGTCTAGTAAACAGTATAGTAAATCTGTCTAGTTGATAACATTCTTATGACTTTATCTTGTTTATAGGTAAAGGGTCAAAGGGTCATTAGCTAATTAAAAGGGATAAAAATTCAAAGGTCTGAGAGCGCCATCTTATGGTTAAAGGAATAAATGTCTCTATAGAAAAATATATTCTTTATAAAATTTAAAGAAGTGATGACATCATGAAAAGATTTTATTGGTTAATAGATACTTTAACTGATTTGGGATTCTGATAGGCAAAGAAGCAAGAGGTATAATTATGGATAGAAACAGGATCTAGGGACAAAAAAACCAACAGGAGAGAGAGAAGGAGAGAAAAGAAGAAAAAAAGCTTTATCTATGGAGAAGTAAAAACAACTATGGAATTAACCAGTGGAATTGTGTCATAATTGGTAATGTATAAATTGAGATATTTTATTTTATGATATAATTGAAAATCATTACCATAATTTCTCTGTTTGGTTTATTTCTTATCAAAAAGTTATTTAGATTTCCTTTTGTCATTGAAATTTATACTCCGGATATAAATTTTGATACAAAATTAGATATCTCATTTTTCTTTTTGACCAATACAGACAAATTAACTTACTTAGCTAACTTATCAATTATATTATAAAATACTTTACTATATTGTGTTATATTCAATATATTCCTGTATAGCTATATATTATAATATCATTAGACATTGTTAGTACATGCTAAAACGTTATTAAGAATGAATTTTATTAATTGATTTATCTGATTTTATTCTATGGATTGCTACCCCAGGTTTCATTGTTCATGTGAATGAAATACACTTTTATATTGAGATTGTAGGACTGCATAGAAAATATCATAAATAATAAGTATTATAATATGATGTATTGATTTTCTTTTATTTATCTGACTGGTTATACTGTGTTTTATCTGCATTTGATTTTGATATATTACTGTGTTATATTTGCATTTGATTTTGATTTTGATATATTACTGTGTTATATTTGCATTTTTACTTGATATATTACATTTTTCATTAGACTAGTTGATTTTGGTATTTTCAATAAATGTTATTTTATAAAAAGGAATATGTGTCTATAAATTGATTCTGAACTCAATATTCAGTATTCTATATTATATAGAAAATAATATGTCGTATTAACCCCGACAAGAGGCCTCTGGACTCCCGTTTACAAGTCCGTTGGCTATGAGATTTCCTTCGGAGGAGAGCTCACCATGAGGATGAAAATTGATAATACATACATTGACCACACCTACTATATGTGACCAGACATCACATGCGTGACCAGACTTGTGACATGACTATGTCTGTACCTTCTGACAGGCATAAATGACTGATATCAGGACATCTCTGAATGGCGGCTCCTGTATGACGCCAGTACTGGTCATACAAGGCCTCATTTGTGTCTCTATAGCTTATACAATGAATGAATCACTTCAACTTTTGAATCGACTTTCCTGGTCTCCCCACAAAAAGGATATCTGTAAATCAAAGTATATATATTTTGTGTATTTGGGGTTTCCATATAGTCCTTTTAACTTTTATGTTGTGTATTCCAGGTCCCTATAAAGTGTGGTGATGTTGCCGTCTATTTCTCTATGGAGGAGTGGGAGTATATAGAAGGACACAAGGAGCTGTACAAGGACGTGATGATGGAGAATCACCGGCCACTCAGGGCGTTGGGAATCCCAGTAAACAGGAGCTCAGGTAACACTGTGTGTTCTCTTATAGATATAAAATACCACAGATAATATTCTTCTTAGGGATAAGACACAATGTTCAAGAGTGATCAAGATTGGTTATTGTTTCTAAATGGTAAATAACAAAATAGATGCAGTTTTTACATTGTTTTACATTATATGCACTTATTGTTTTACGGCAGGCTTCTAATTCCTTCTCAGGGTGTGAACTTGTAACTAATGAGTTTTCCATTAGAGCTAATATATGCACTGGCAGATGTTCTGCCTCCTTTCCATTGTGCAGGTACAAACTTCCTATGTGGTCTGCTCTCACATCCTTTAGATTGTAAGTCTGCGAGTTTCAATCCTGCGCAGTGCTTTAGGGAAAGCGCTATGGACACTGGATTCCAAGCTCAAAGACAGGGCCATACACTCTTTGCAATGTATGAATCTTTAACTTGTCATTGCCTGTAACTTAACTTATGTATAGCGCTACGGAATATGTTGGCGCGTTACAAATAAACGATAATAATAATAATAATCACAAAGTTGATCTCTGGAAACAATTTTAACAGAAACATAATGGCATATAAACATAATAAATTAGAGGCAGTATTTGTTTACATTATTATTGTTCTAATCTTCATCTTATTTTGGCTCCTTCAACTAGGGTTCTGAAGCCTGAACTATTCACAAAAATATAATAATTTTCCAGATTCTAACACTCTATCAATAAAGACAAATTAGACACCTGAACCTATAGGTTACATAGTTACATAGTAATTGAGGTTGAAAAAAAGACTTTTAGCCCATCAAGTTCAAGCTTTTTAGATCTCTGATCTGCAATATGCAGATTAATTGTTAATTGATCTAGAGGAGCAAACAGAAAAAAAAAACAGTGAAACTTTGCCAATCATCTCAGAAGGGGAAAATAAATATAATTCCTTCCTGACTCATATACTGGCAATCGGAACTCCTTCCTGGATCAATACTCTCTCTCTCATTATCCAGGATAACCCTGAATGCCATTTTTATTTAAAAATATATCCAATCCCTTTTTAAAGTTATCTATTGAATCCACTGTTACCACCTCCTTTGGTAGAGAATTCCACAGATTAACCACCCTTACTGTGAAGAATCCTTTTCTTTCTTTAAGGTGAAATATTTTTACTTCTAACCTCAAAGGATGTCCTCTTGTCTGTTGAACAAAAAGCTCCCTTGACAAATCTTTATACTGACCCAGGATGTATTTATATAAGGTAATCATATCTCCTCTTAGACGCCTTTTTTCTAGAGAAAATACGTTTAATTTGGTTAGTCTTTCTTCATAACTTAGCCCCTCCATTCCCCTTATTAGTTTTGTTGCCCTCCTCTGTACCTTTTCCAGCTCTAAAATGTCCTTTTTATGAAGTGGTGCCCACAATTGTACTCCATATTCCAAATGAGGGCGTACTAGAGATTTGTATAGTGGCAGAATTATATTTGCTTCCCTTGCTTCTATACCCTTCTTAATACATGCTAATATTTTACTTGCCTTTGCAGATGCTGCTTGGCATTGAGCACTGCTACCTAGGTGGTTGTCCAGAACGTAGTTCTGGACGCAAATGCGGACCTCTCAAAGCGAGGGGCTACATTTGCAGAGGTGGAGGCTCTAACGTGCCTCCCTCTCGGTATAAAAAAACCCACATAAGCAGGACTTTAAAAAAAAAAAAAAGCCGCAGGATTTAGAAAAACAATACACAAGCTAGCAAAAATACGAAGTTAACGGCCAAAACGCGTACATCCAAAAACAACAAAATAACAATAAATCATTAAAAAAAAAACAGAGCACGGGTGGATAGCCAGGACGTCTGGGAGTAAGGTTGCACACAAATTTAAGTAAAATTTAAGCATTTTCTCTATTTGAAAATCCTCTAAGTGATAAACAAAATGGCGGCCGAAAAAAATGAAAACAAGGCTACACGACCCGTAACCACGCAAAACAACGCCAAGCACGTAAGACTTATACCCATGAACGTACGAGGTCCAAAATACACTATTAGGAGGGACGGAAAATGATCCACACATAGACAATTGCCACCATTTTACAACACTTACTTGCAACTAATATCATTACCATACTAAAATGGCGATTTACACAACTGAACAAACGGTTTGGCCTCGCACACGCAGCCTTTATACACTGCACACTTGGCACATTGCTGGCACTTACACCTCTGGTCAGCAACAGTCCAAATGTACATTGTAAACTGCATCAAAATAGCTCTTCAGGATATTCATTGCTGGATATATTAATTACAAATAGGTAAAGTATATTAGTTTATTATTTTATTAATTAATTTATTATCATGAAAAAAAAAAAATATATATATACATATATATATATATATATATATATATAAAAACAGGGGAGAGGATCGCAATGAGCGCCAAAGGCGCTCTGCGCGGGGCTTCCAATGAACGCCTAGGGTGCTCAGATGACCAAAAGTACACGAGGGGAGAGGCTCGCAATGAGCTCTGAAGGTACTCAGAGGACCAAAAGCCTTACTTTGTGTGGCAAACAGCATTACCTGCCTTACAATTTTATTGACGTCATTTTTAAAGGGCAAGTCGCTAGTATATATATATACTATTCAGTCTAGCTATACAGTTTCACTTTATTTATGGTCCATTATCTCTCTGCTTGCAATGGATGTCTAACTTATTTCTCGCAGTAAGAATTACTATCTTTTGTAGTTTAGCTGTCGCCCCACAATTATTATTATTATTATGAATTCTCTCTGGTTCTAGGGACTGATCGGTCTCTTTTAATCTAAATTTATTGTGTCATTTATAACCAATAGAATCCAACAAATTCATTATAAAATATCTCCATAACATCCCAATTTCTATAAACTTAGAACATGATGCTCTCCGTAAAGTCCATTGTTTCCTCAGTTGTATTACTACTGTAACCTGTACAATTTTCTTATGTTGTATCTTAATCTTACAGCATCTAACTCGCTGATGATCAACAAGAAGTCTGAGAAGATCTTGACTCTCGCCCTGGAGATCATCGTCCTGTTGACTGGAGAGGTAAGAGGTGGAGATGTTATAATGAGGACCAGAGAGCTGGGAACTGCTGGAGATGTTATAATGAGGACATGAGAGGTGGGAGCTGCTGGAGATGTTATAATGAGGACCATAGAGGTGGGAGCCGCTGGAGATGTTATAATGAGGACCAGAGAGATGGGAGCTGCTGGATATGTTATAATGAGGACCAGAGAGGTGGGAGCTGCTGGAGATGTTATAATGAGGACCAGAGAGGTGGGAGCTGCTGGATATGTTATAATGAGGACCAGAGAGGGTGGAGCTGCTGGAGATGTTATAATGAGGACCATAGAGGTGGGAGCCGCTGGAGATGTTATAATGAGGACCAGAGAGATGGGAGCTGCTGGATATGTTATAATGAGGACCAGAGAGGTGGGAGCTGCTGGAGATGTTATAATGACCCCACTGCTACCTCCAGCACTAAATATATATATATATATATTGATTCAAGAACCTGTATATGTACAACTGAATATGCAAATTATTTAAAGGTCCACTTTATGAAGGGTCTCTAAAGCTTAGTTAAACCTTCTATAACTTTGACTTTGTATTTAAACAATGAATTCCTATTTTACACTCATGCCCAAGGGCTTATAAGCTCCAGTTCTCTCCTCTCCTAAATGAAGTATAGTGGTTGGAGTGGAGCCACCTGGGGATGGGGAGCTGTGTAAAATGGTGTACAACCGTTGCATTATAATGGTGGGTTGTGAATAGATGTGTTTGTATATGACTAGCAGGTTACCCTCCTCACTGCCACTAAAGCGTGTTTCAGAGTTTGGTTTGCAATCTGATACTTCCCCTTGGGTGGGTCCACTCGATCCACATTCAGGGGTGTAGCGATCCAAAGTTTTTTCAGATGAGGAGATCTCTGAAAAATAGTAATTTTATAATGCACAGTAATAGTGTAATAAATTTATTTTTCTTTTTTTCTTTTTTTTTTTTATTAAAAAAAGTTCACATATACAAATAATTAACAGTACAAAAAAAACCCCACAACATTCATTTTACCCTGAATACAAACAATAGATTAACATATTTTCAATCTAATCTGAAAGATATATAGAAAAGAGAGGGAAAGGAGGAATATGAGGTTGAGAAGAAAAGAGAGAGATTGTTATTAGTTAATGCACTCTATCTATAATTGTCCCAAATGTCCCATTTAAATATTGCTCTTTTAACATCCAGGTTATTATCTTTATTCATCAACTCTCTATTATAGTTTCTCTTATTTACCACTTCTTTCCAAGAAGGTATTGTCATTTGATTCCAATGTTTTACTACGAGGGACTTAATTATTAACAGTATATGGGAGATCAGCAATTTATCGAGTGGCATAAACATATCTAGTTCTAGGTGGAAAAGTAAAATTGCTGGATTACATGGAAATTCTTTACCTAACACTAAAGATATCTGTTTACAGCAATCTTTCCAAAAATATTTAATTATCTCACATTCCCACCAAATATGTGAGGTTGTGTCCAATTGGCCACATCCCTTCCAGCATAGTGGAGAAATTTGTGGATCAAATCACATATATAGTTGTGAGCGTACGGGTCGTTGCTCACGCTTGCGGGCTCGCGAAGCGAGCCGCGGCCCTCGCGTAGCGAGCCGCGGCCCTCGCGTAGCGAGGTCACTGGGCAAGGGCCTCAGTTGCTGGCATGGAGCGCCGAAGGCGCTCCATGCCAGCAACTGAGGCCCCTCGCGAAGCGAGGGCCTCAGTTGCTGGCAAGGTCACTGGGCACGGGCCTCAGTTGCTGGCATGGAGCGCCGAAGGCGCTCCATGTCAGCAACTGAGGCCCCTCGCGAAGCGAGGGCCTCAGTTGCTGGCGAGGTCACTGGGCAAGGGCCTCAGTTGCTGGCATGGAGCGCCGAAGGCGCTCCATGCCAGCAACTGAGGCCCCTCGCGAAGCGAGGGCCTCAGTTGCTGGCAAGGTCACTGGGCACGGGCCTCAGTTGCTGGCATGGAGCGCCGAAGGCGCTCCATGTCAGCAACTGAGGCCCCTCGCGAAGCGAGGGCCTCAGTTGCTGGCGAGGTCACTGGGCAAGGGCCTCAGTTGCTGGCATGGAGCGCCGAAGGCGCTCCATGCCAGCAACTGAGGCCCCTCGCGAAGCGAGGGACTCAGTTGCTGGCGAGGTCACTGGGCAAGGGCCTCAAACCCTCGCAAACTTCACGTCGCTACTCAAAAAACACGACACACAAATTACGACACTCGCTAAATTTTACGAGGAACGCAAACAACCTACGAAACACGTTACCACACATTACGACCTCGCAAACATCGGACGCAACACGCCGACATACAAACATTTAAAACACAATACATACACACAGCACATACATAAAAATCTTACCTACACCAAGAGGGAGCACCCAGGACCTCAAAAATGCAACTTACACCTCGATTTTACTCGAAATAAAAGACTTTTGAGACTAAAAAAAAATCTAAGCGACAGAAAAAATGGCTGCCGAACAAAACGAAAACGAGGCTACAGCACTCTAAACTCGCAAAACACCACAACAAACTCGCAAAACACCACAAGAAACTCGCAAAACGACACAAACCACCTACGGATATTCATACCACACAGTGCACACATTCAGCATGCTTACACAGCAGCTCCACACCACTAATGCTGCAGCAACATCAACACAGATTGCCAGCTCTTCATCACAATGCTTCAAAATAGGTACACTATATTCATTTACTAATTTAGCTACCTTACAATTTCATTGCCGTCATTTTTTGACGGGCAATTCGCTAGTTTATTTATAATTGCTGGTACCAGATACCATTTTTGAGTTAATTTAAAATATAGTTCCATATACATGTCATTAATCGATGACTTCTTTATTCGTTTGAGAGTATTATACCAGACCTGGTTTTTATAATTTAGATTCAGGTACGTTTCTCACTCCTTTACATTTTTAGATTTTATATAGATCAGAGCTTTTGTTCTGATTTTTTTAATTTTTTATATTAGATGAGGAACTGGGCCTTTAATGTAAATTTCTTCCAATTCATATATCTTTTCTGTTTTTTTCTATAGGAAAACCTATTTGTTTTAGGTTTGTTACTTATGAACAATAGTTTAACCAAGAGATTTTTTTTAAGCCGAGCTTCCTATTAAGCTCTATTAAATCTAATATAGTTCCCTGAAAGTATAGATCTGATATATAATTTATTCTGCCCTTTTTCATCCATTCCATATTTGTAATTGAGTCATCTTTTAAGATTTCTAATGGAGCTAAAAACGTGGGAAGATGTAGTATATTCAATTTATCTTTATTTTTCCCCCAGAATTTTATTAAAGATCTGATGTCCTTTGATAAGTTTTTCCAGGCTTTATCATTACAATTATATTTTCCTGTTAGTATTAAGATTAGGTTTGTCTCAATAATATCTTCTTCTATATTTCTCCAACTAGTTTTCAGGTGTTGATCGATCATAGTTATAATATGAAAGATCATAATATTTTCATAAATCTCTTTAATAGAGGGCGTTCCAATACCTCCATATTAAATTTTTCTTTTTGTTATTATTGTCTTTACTCTAAATCTGTTCCCTGTGTACACCAAGCTATCAATTACTTTCTGAATAGTTTTAGTTATATATTCTGGAATGGTTTTTGGAATACACCTAATTAAATATGTAATTTTAGGGATAATGCTCATTTTAGTCACTGCAATTCTAGCCGACTAAGAGAATTTAAGAATACGCCAGTCGTTTATTAATATTTTGATTGTTTTTGATTATATCTGTTAAATTTTCTTTGAATAGATTTTTATAATAAAAATTAAACTTTATGCCTAGGTGTACAATATATTTTGATCTCCAATTAAATGCATAAGTATTCCTTAAGGTATTCAATGTGTCTGGTTTTAAGCCATTGTGGATGATATGTGATTTTATTGCATTAAACAATAACTTTACTAAGATGTGCTAAGATGTCTTGTAGTTTAGCACAAGATTTCAGTGGCTCAGACAAGGTCAATATAATATCGTCGGCATAAAGCACTATTTTATAGTTTATGTTTCCTGTTTTTATTCCTTTGATGTTTTTTTCATCTCTTATAATTATTGCTAAAGGTTCTAAAAAAGGAGAAATAATAAAGGAGAAAGTGGGCACCCTTATCGGGTTCCATTGCTTATTACAAATTTCTCTGATACAAAAGTAGGAGAAGATATATATGCAGTCGAATGATCATATAGAACTTTAACCTTTAATGCAAAGTCAGCAAAGCCGATCCTTTGCATTACCGCTTGTAAGAATTCCCAACTGACCCTGTAAAATGCTTTTTTCAGCATTAAGTGACAGGATCTGTGTGGGAAGCCTAGATCTTTTTACATAGTGCATCAAATCCTGTCGGCCCCTGACAAAGCTGGATTTATCCATGTGAATTAATTTCGGAATTATTAGATGGAGTCTATTGGCTAAAATGTTTGCGTAGGTCTTTATATCAATATTAATAAGAGAAACTGGACGGTAACTGGTACATTCTTCCGGATTTTTACTGAGTTTTAAAATATTTCTGATTTTGGCCTCCGCAAGTTCTAATACAATTTTGCCTGATTTTTTAATTTCTTCAAACATGTTTCGCATATATTCTCTCACTTCCGAAACAAAGCTCTTATAGAACAACTGGTCAAATCCATCTGGGCCGGGGGACTTATTGGATTTACTCTTTTTAATGGCTTCTTCTATTTGTTCCAAAGTGATATTGGAATTCAAAGTTTTTAAATCTTCCTCTTCTAAAGTAGGAAGTTTTTATTTGATTTAGAAATTTGTTTATTTCTAATTTACTAGGTTTAATGAATGCAGGATCTTTTTTTAAATTGTATAGTGATTTATAAAAGTTAGTCATTATTTATCCTATTTTATCTGGGTGCGTGTAGCTCTTTTTGTCCAAGCCTTTTAAACTTAATATTTTATTTTGATCTTTTTGTTTCTTTAGCTTGTTTGCTAAATATTTATTAGATTTATTACCCAATAAAAAGTGTGTTTGTTGAAATTTCCATAATAAACAATCGGCCAGGTGTTGAAGAATTTTATTTATTTGCGCATTCATTTTTGAGATAATTTCTCCTCTCTCTTTGTCCGGGGAGGAGTCTATTCTGGCTTTGATGTTTCTGTAATTCTATATATAGGAGTCTTAGAGGTTTCCCCCTTTGTTTATAGATTTTAGCCATTTGGGATATCATTAGACCTCTGATAACTGATATATATGCACACCATAAGGTAGTAGCTGATTTTACTGAGTTCTTGTTTAAGTTAAAATATTCTCTTATTTTTTTTATCCAGCCTTATCTGACTTTTTTTTATAATCCATTAAGTATCCATTAATAACCTCACAGTATCACATTATTAATAACATTCATTTTATCAAGTACCTATAATTTGACTTTACAACATAGGAGAGTAATCACACTTCTTAACAGATCATTTATTCATAAAAATAATATAATATTGTTTATTCTGAAAAATACATGTTCATTTTGATTTAAATGGGTACATATTGTTATTTGTATACTAGCGACTTGCCCGTCAAAAAATGACGACAATGTGATGTATATGTTTGTGAAGTTGTTTAGTTATTTAAATATATTTTTGACCCTTGTAAGTATTGTGATATGAAGATGTATTTTTGTAAAACGTTGATGTAATGGTTTTTAAAAATGAATTTTGTATCTGAAGAATTGTTCACTTTAATATACATAGAATCCAGAGGAAAGTAAAAAGTAAAAAGACTTTTTGCAACGTGCCGAATTTTAACATGAAGTTTAAAATATATGTAAGGAATAACCTTGAAAGTATATATTTTTAAAATTGAACTTTATTTTTTATGTAACTTTGGAATTTTTGCAAAACATTTGTGTAATTTTGAACATTATAAACAGGAACATAGTAAATACATTTTGTAACATAATTTTGAATTAAAAGTATTAACATTTGAATGTAAAAACAGTTTAACTTTAAATTAATCAGTATTAACATGCAATTTGTATCAGAATAATTGTTAAGTTTAATATACATTGAATGTAGAGGAAGGCATACAGTAAAAACTCTCCTTAAACCGTACGTAATTAAAGTAATTCATTACTGAGCACATAAACTGGCGATAAACATGAATGAAACCTTAACATAGTGACTTAACATTTTAACATAATTTTTCATAGAAATGCAAGGCAAGTATTTTGTGAGGCGAATTATCCATAAACATGACTTCCATTAATTATGACTGAATTAAACAACCAATTGTTTTGTATTTTTGAATGTTTTTCCAAAATGTTTGCATGGCTTTAGTTTGTATCCTGCAAAGTTATAGTACTTCATAGTAGACAATGTTTTTAGTAAAAATACGTCCATCTTCTAATAAATCACCTTGACTTTCATTGTTTTCAATGTAAACTTTAATAGCCTGTGGATTTTTGCACCGTGACAACGCAACGTACAATTGACCATGTGCAAAAACTGGTTCTTCCAAGTAAATACCCACAGATTTGAAAGTCTGACCTTGTGATTTATTAATGGTCATGGCAAATGCCATAATAATGGGAAATTGTCTTCTTTGAAGTATAAAAGGGAGACTACTTTCACTTGGTGCTAAATCTATTCTTGGTATGAAAACTCTCTCTCCTTTATGGGTCCCAGTTAAAATTTCAGCATCTATAAAATGGTCCTTTAATTGTTGAACAATTAACCTTGTGCCATTGCATAGGCCTTTTTTGGGGTTCATATTTCGCAGTAACATGATAATTGCACCTTTCTTTAGCTGCAAAATATGTGGTGGCATTCCAGAAGGAGTTAAAGAGTTAATGAATTCAGTTGAAAAGTTTGCCTGACTTTCATTGTCATCAGCAAGTACAGAATCAGCACTGTGATAATTTCTTTGTGGTGCATTAATTTTTTTTAAGATTTCATTATTGAGTATTAATGCATCTTTATTTTTACACGTCAGTATGACTTGGTTGGCAAGCTCAGAATATTCTTCGTTATTTATGCTCCCTTCAAATATAGCCGATATAATATCTTGTTGACAAATCATATGAGGTGGGATCTCTACAGTGTCGTCAGGTAAATGTAGTATTTTTTCTGTTCTTCCTTCTCCAATTTTAATAAGCCAATCATTGAAATCAGTTTGGCCTTCTGATCTCATATTTTGTTGCAGTTGAAGATGGGTAAAATGTTTCCATACTGTACTTGACTTGATACATGTTTCAATAATGTCTGTTCGATTTCCATGTACAACGACAGGTAATGTTTGTCTAAAATCGCCACCCAACAAAATTACCTTTCCACCAAATGGAAAAATATTATCCATGACTTCACGAAGCAAACGGTCAATACATTGGAGGGCATAGCATGACATCATTGTGGCCTCATCTATTATAATTAATTTACATTTCTTCAATTTCTTTGCTTGTAAGGATGTCATGCGAATATCTGACACTGAATTTTCCAAAATAGGCACTGGCAGTTTGAATCCACTATGAACAGTTCTTCCACCTTCTAATAAAAGTGCAGCAATTCCAGTAGTGGCAAACGCCATTGCTATTTGTCCTTGTGCTCGTACTGAACTCATTAATAAATTGTACAAATATGTTTTCCCTGATCCGCCAGGTCCATCAAGATAGAAATAACGCTCTGTCACCATGTCATCATCTATAGCATTTTTAATGGCATGAAATGCTTGCAATTGTAGTGTATTTAAAGTTGCAAGTCTTTCTTGTGTTCTTTCTGCTCGTAGTTGAATGTCACAGTCTTCAAAGTTAATGTCATCTATTAGACCTGGATCAGGCAAATTAAAACTTGCACAACTTAATCCATGAGTTAAAAAGACTTCTTGAATTTCCATTAAGGCTTTTAAGTGTGCAATGGGTTCATTGTATCGTCGCATAAAGTCTTCAGCCATATTACTTTTAAAAGTCTCCCACAAAGCTAATGCATTTGGAGCATTTGAGAAGATACAAATAAAAGCAAATTGTTCTCTCATCTGTCGTGGCATTTGACATTGTGCTGCTTCTTCTAAACATCTTTCCCACTCTGTATCATCAGCGAGTAAGTTTCTATTTCTTGCAGCTAAATGGAAGGATTCATATACAATGTCATTAACAGTTCTTAATTGTTCAAAACTTTGTGCTCCTGGAACATTTAAAAGTAATATCCGTAAGCAAAATCGTTCAACATCTCTTGGACTGACTGTGTAAATTCGTGGAATTATTTTATTGCCTCTGGTTTTTCTTGCTCTCCATAATCCATTCACAAAAACATAGTGATATGGAATTTCAATATATAAGTATTGTGTTGCTTGAGCATCAGTGGAATTTAATGCAAACCATGCAGTTAGTGTAGTGTGACGATCTTCACTTTGGGCCAATGCATTCATTTCATTTCCAGAATGGAAATAGACTAAATGTCGTTGTGGCAAATGTACTGCTAACCTATATACTGCATGTGATCTATCATGCATTTCAAATTTTAAAAGCCGCCACATAGCTTCTGGCGCACTGACATAGCGAGCATCTACATGAGATGCAAGTTCATCATGTACTAACTCACTACTTTCAGGGTTGTCTGCACTTTTGACGACTACAGTAGCTGCATCGTAACCTTTGTAAATATATTTGTAGACATATTTAATTGATTTGATGGAAGTGCAGGCTTCTACGTTGATGTGGGCGTTGTACTTCATGAGTAAATGTGGATTGTAGGGTACTACATATCTATTGTCCACTTTTTTTCCACGAATAATGGCACTATCTCCTTCTCTTCTTTTATAAAGTGGATATCCATCACAATTGGCATATGTTTTGTCTCTATAATCTTTGGGAAAATCTTTTGAACATTGATTATTTTCCATACATGGTGATTGTGGATTAAGGTCTCCACAGGGTCCATGAATCATGCGATGAGTAACAATCTCATATAGTCTACCATATAGTTCTGGATCCGGTAGTTCAGCAACTATGACTGCATCCACTTTGGCCGAAGTATCTAATTTATCTTTCTCTTGAAGTATTATGAGAAGATGTGCATGTGGAAGGCCTCTTTTTTGAAATTCAATGGTATATACATAAGCAAGACATTTGCCAAATAACTGATTTATAGTAAAGTCACGTATTAATTCATTTAATTTTATCTTAAAAACTCTGGCTACTAAATCTGGTCGATCTGAAGCACTTTGTCCAAGAAGTAGATTTTGATGAATTTCTGGCCATTGTGGATTACATGTAAATGTCACAAATAAATCGGGTTTTCCAAATTTAGTCACAATAGCCATAGCATCATTGTATCTTTCTCTCATATTTCGAGGAGATCCTTGAAAGGAAGATGGTAAAATGATGGCTTTGCCAGCTGTCATGTCTCTGCTTGTAGCCACGTCAGCAACATAGTCCATGAGTCCACAATATTGTTCTACACGTAGTTTATCTTGTTGATATTTTATAAAGTTTAAATTATTTGCCTCAACTTGCAAATATGAATCAATAATCCATTGTTGTGTTAGTTTTCCACCACATAAAATGGGATTAAAATCATCTCTAATGGCAATTTGAGCAACTTTAAATTCAAGCATAGAAACATTATTTCGGATTCTGGCTTTAGCATTTGGGTAACTGGGAAGGGTTAATTTTGGTTGCCAACCTGCTTCTCCGTGTGGGAAAAAGATGGGATATGTCATTGGATCTAAATTTGGACTTAAGATATTAATATTAATAAATGGTTGGTCCTGATTTCTGGGATATACTCTAATGTCTCTTTGAAATGGTGGTTCTCCTTCATCATTGTGAAAGACCATTGCAACCTCATTTGATGTTGGCAAGTTATAACGACGTTTATCAGTATGTCTGTCTCTTTTAAGCACCATATTAACCTTTGGCATGGGTAATTGATGTCTTTGTGCATGAAGTAGTTGTTCATTTTCTACTTCTGCCAATTTTTTGTAAGCTTTACTGTAGGGATTGTTGTCCATAATGTTATTTAGCTCTATAAAAACACTGGGTAAGCATTTTTTATTTTCTTCCATCTGCATACGTTGGTCAACAGCTTCCATTGTATCTAGGACATATAGTTGAGCGAATTTTCTTTGCTCTCCTTCCTCTGGATGTAAATGTGAAGTCCGATGATAAATTTGTCCTTGGACTTTAAAACAGTAAGGACCATGTCCTGGTACATTAGCAGCCAATGTTGCCCCCATAGATGCAAATGATATGGCACTATTGTAGGATCTTATGTTTGTCTTAAAATTGTTGTAATTTGGAAAAGTAGGTTGAGTCATAATATTTAGTAAATAGGTTGGAAATTGTTTCCTTTGTGGAAGTTTGAACTTTCCTTTTTGACAACAACTAATAAATTGTCCATCTCGAGGTCTCTCCTGTTTAAAATAATAAGCCTCACAAAATTGACATTGAGTAGTCATGTCCCCACAACTATGAACCTCTACTGCTAAAGACTTCATTAAAGGACAATTTGCAACGCATATTGGATGTTGACTTTGATATTCATCAGATGAAAAGTCCTGAAATGTTTCAACAACAGGTTCTAAATGTTTAGTTTTTTTCGTAGCTTTTCTTGGTATATGTTGGACTTGTTCGGTTGAAATGTCCTGTAAGTTTTTAGTAAGAGTTTGTAAATGCTTTTTTTTTGTAGTTGTTTTTTTTGGTCTGTCTTGACTGGTATGTTGTAAAATGTCATCTGATGTTTTAGGAACAGTTTGTAAATGCTTTATTATTTTTTTATTTTTTTTGGTTCTATCTTTCATTTTTGCAGCTGATATTCTTTTATTTGCAAGTCTTTTGCGTTCTTTTTCTCTTCGAATTTCTTTCTCCTCCGGTGTCTGCTGGGCGGCCCATCTCTCTTGTCTTTCTCTAGTTTGACGTCTTTTCTTGTCTTCTTTGGTCTCGTTATCAGCCATATTAATCTGTAAACGGAAACAAATAAATGTAATTGTGTATATTTAAATTTGTAATTCCTGTTAAAGATTATTGTGCACAATTGTTGAAATAAAAGGCAAATCATGAATGTATCATTGATATTTAGTTAAATTTATAATTCCTGTCTTCAGTGGCTCAGAATTTGGGCAATGGAATACTGCTGTAAATAAGCATGTAACATATTTATTTAAAATAATGGTTTTATTTATTAAAAACTTTGTTTGTGGATACATATTTACGACTGCAAAACTTCTTTGCTTAAAAAAAAAGTGATGTGGTTATTGAGCTATGTATTGCATAGTAGCAATTGAAATAAAATAAGGGAGATAGTAAATTAATTATTTTATTTTTCTGTTGACACGGATGCAAGTGAAAGCAGTTTCTTTAGTTTTATACTTTAGTACTTATTATAGTTTACCTTGGTTGAAGTGTGATTTAAATCCGAATGTTTGTTGGTCCTCGTTTCAAAATCGTTGTCCAATGGTGTGGTCCTCTGTTGGAAGTCCTCGCCCGATGGTGTGGTCCTGTGGCGATAGCCCCCGTCCGATATTGTGGTCCTGTAGCGATATCCCTCGTCCGATGTTGTGGTCCGTTGGTGAAAGTCCTCGTCCGATGGTCTGGTCCTGTGTTGAAATTCCTCGTCTGCTGGTCTGGTCCTGTGTTGAAATTCCTCGTCTGCTGGTCTGGTCCGAGTCCTCGTCCGATGGTCCGGTCCTGTGGCAAAAGTCCTCGTCCGATTGTCTTCACGCAGTATCTGTTGTAATGTAAAATAGAAAATGTTGTTTGAGTGAAATGTCTTTTAAATAAGTTAAAAATGTATGAATTAGGCTGTATTGTATCATTTATGGTTATTTTTTTCAAAAATATTTTTTGTAACTTTCTGTACAATCCCACGACTTTTGTTATTCTTATTTAAGGTTCTTAGTAAGGCTTGTGGGTTGTGATATATTAAATAAGAATATGAATTTATTTTGCTATGTGTTTATGTTAGTTTTTGTACAATCCTGTTTTGTGCGCACCACTTGTGGTATACTTATTTAACCTTTATTGGGATGGTTATAGTTAGTGAAACATGAAATAATATAATTAATGTAGTTTGCTATGTGTTTGTGTTACTTTTTGACAATCCTGTTTGGTGGGCATCACTTGTGCAAAACTTATTTCTTCTTGATTGTACAGGTTATAGGTTGTTAAACATTAAAGAAGAATGTTAATGTAGTTTCCTATGTGTTTGTGGGATTTTTTGTACAATGCTATTAGGTGCGCAACACTTTTGTTATTCTTATTTTGGCTTCTTTGTAAGGCTTATAGGTTGTTAAACATTTAATAAGAAAATCTGTTTTGTGTGTAGCAGTTTGTGTGTTATTGAATTGCGATTTGGCTAATTGAATTGTGCCCTAAATAAGCACATAGCATATTATTTAAAATAATTTTGTAGTCATTGAAAAACTGTATTTTTGATATTTTTTTATTAAGTAAAACCTTAGTTTTAAGCAATTGTTATGTTGTTATTTAGAGCCCTATTCAATTGGGCAAATTGCAATTGAATGAGGGCCTTTGTGTGTACCATATGTTGCATAGTTTGGCCCTCATTCAATTGCATATTTTACAATGTAATAGTACTCTAAGGCCGTAATTGAATTGCAATGTATAAATTTGAATAGGGTTGTAAATAAGCACATGACATATATTTGTTAAAATAGAGTAAGGGCCTAAAAGTTCTTATTTATAGGCATATTTAATTGTCCAAAATAGCAATTGAATGAGGGCCTTTGGTTACTGCATTTGTTATATTGTGAGCTCCTCATTCAATTGTGTTTTGACCAATGGAATAGAGCTCAATATCAGCACAGAGCATAATTTTTTACGGAATTTTGTATTTAGTGAACTTGTATCCAAAAGGAACGTGTTCACAAAAGAAAAATTTCCTTTAAAAAATATGCTCTGTGCTTATATAGAGCCCTATTGAAATGGGCAAATCACATTTGAGTGAGGCCCTTGGCCATTAAAGATATATAGGTCCTCATTGAATTGCAATTTTGCCAATTGAAGAGGGCTCTATATAATCACATAACATATTTCTTGAGCAAACTTTTTAGTTATTGAAAACCTTGATTGTGGTTAGAAGTTCAGTAACTAAAAAGTTCTGTATAAAAAAATATTATGTGCTTATATAGAGCTCTATTCAATTGAGAAAGTTGCAATTGAATAAGGCTCATGGTTCTTTCTTGTTTATACTTAATACTTTACCTTGATAGAAGTTTTGAATGACAGACGGTGCCTTCCTGGCAATCTTAATCCGCCGGTGTTCTTGTAGTGTCTGTTTGAAAAAGAAAGTGAAATAGTTATTTGTATATTTATAATTTTTCATCTAGCAAAGCATGGCCTTTTGAGCATGTAATGTCTTGTTGTATCTTACCTCTTCAAATTTGTTGGTGTTCTTTAAAAGGGATTGTGCTTCACAGTGCACGGTGCAAATTGTTGAGAGACGCTGTTGATGCAGAGTCTGTTTGAATATTAAAAGAAATAGAAAGATTCAGCTTTATATGATCTATTGAATTGCAGTAAATGAATTCAATTAACCTTATTTTTTGTTGGTGTCTACACACATATGTCACATATATGAAGTGTACGTGTGACATATTAGTATACATGAGTCAAATTTAAATGGTTAAATTAACCTTATTTTTTATTTTTTTCTAACACACATAAATGTGTGTGTGTGAGATGTAACTATAGATGATACACATATATGTGCGTGTGACATATCAGTATACATGAGATATAATGTCATTTAAATGTAGTTGTTTACTGATTTTGTTGTAAGCTAATTTTGTTGCATTGGCAATACACATAAATGTGCGTGTCACATGTCACTATACATTATAGACATATATGTCGGTGTCAGATGTCACTATGAAGGGGCAATACACAGAAATGTGCGTGTCAGATGTCACTATACATTATAGACATATATGTGCGTCTCACATGTCACTATACATTATACACATATACGTGCGTGTCACATGTCACTATGAAGGGGCAATACACAGAAATGTGCGTGTCAGATGTCACTATACATTATACACATATACGTGCGTGTCACATGTCACTATGAACGGGCAATACACAGAAATGTGCGTGTCAGATGTCACTATACATTATAGACATATATGTGCGTGTCACATGTGACTATACATTATAGACATATATGTGCGTGTCAGAGGTCACTATACATAAAGCTCAGTTTATTTTTTTTTGTGAGCCTATACACATAAATGTGCAATACATGATGACTACATAAATCCTAGTTTATTTTTTTATTTGTTTGACCTGACCTGATAATAAAATGTAATATATTATAGCTTACCTCTCAGTTGTAATTTGCACAATGTAAAGTAGTAAATTAGTAAAGAATTGTCTTCTCAAATAAGTAACCTTATTTTTTATTTATTTCTAACACACATAAATGTGTGTGTGTGAGATGTAACTATAGATGATACACATATATGTGCGTGTGACATATTAGTATACATGAGATATAATGTCATTTAAATGTAGTTGTTTACTGATTTTGTTGTAAGTTAATTTTGTTGCATTGGCAATACACATAAATGTGCGTGTCACATGTCACTATACATTATAGACATATATGTCGGTGTCAGATGTCACTATGAAGGGGCAATACACAGAAATGTGCGTGTCAGATGTCACTATACATTATAGACATATATGTGCGTCTCACATGTCACTATACATTATACACATATACGTGCGTGTCACATGTCACTATGAAGGGGCAATACACAAAAATGTGCGTGTCAGATGTCAGTATACATGATAGACATATATGTGCGTGTCACATGTGACTATACATTATAGACATATATGTGCGTGTCACATGTGACTATACATTATAGACATATATGTGCGTGTCAGAGGTCACTATACATAAAGCTCAGTTTATTTTTTTTTGTGAGCCTATACACATAAATGTGCAATACATGATGACTACATAAATCCTAGTTTTTTTTTTTATTTGTTTGACCTGACCTGATAATAAAATGTAATATATTATAGCTTACCTGTCAGTTGTAATTTGCACAATGTAAAGTAGTAAATTAGTAAAGAATTGTCTTCTCAAGTAAAAGCAGAAGTCACTCCGTTGATCACCTGAGGAGAAATGTATTTTTTAGTTGGAAATAGGCAGTATTTATAAACTTGTAGAAAGTTCTGGAAAGTGAGACCGTTAGAACGCAATACGCATGCGCTATTTGCGTTCCAGCTTACAATTTGCGTTCCATCCGCCATTTTAGGCGTATTACTGTTCAAAATGGTGTTTAATATGATTGTGATACGTTCCGCATAGTATGTGTTTCATTATTGCGAGTAAGTGTAGTGTAGTTACGTCTGAAGCCTCGTTTTCGTTTTGTTCGTCGGCCATTTTTTCTCTCGCTTAGCGATGGTATTAGTGTCTAAAGTGTTTATTTTGATTTAAATGTAGATGTAACTTGTTTTTTTGAGGTGCTGGCTGGTTCCTCTTGCTGTAGGTAAGCTTTTTATGTGTTTGTTGTGTGTCTTTGTTAAGTTTTAAATGTTTGTATGTCGGCGTGTTGCGTCCGATGTTTGCGAAGTCGTAATGTGTAGTAACGTGTCTCGTATGGTGTTTGCGTGTGTAGCCTCGTTTTCGTTTTATTCGTCGGCCATTTTTTGTGTCGCTTAACAAAGTATTTAGTGTCTAAACTCTTTTATTTTGAGTGCAATTAAGTTGTAAGTTGCATTTTTGAGGTCCTGGGTGCTTCCTGTTTGTGTAGGTAAGTTTTTTATGTATGTGCTGTGTGTATGTATTGTGTTTGTAATTTTGTAATGTTCGCGAGTTGCGTCCGAGTGTTGCGAGGCCGTAATGTGTGTGAACGTGTGTCGTATGTTGTTTGCGAGTGTCGTAATGTGTGTGAACGTGTGTCGTATGTTGTTTGCGAGTGTCGTAATGTGTTGCGACGTAAATTTTTTTTTGCAAGGGTCGCAGTTGCTGCAACTGAAGACCTCCCTTTGCGAGGTCCTCAGGTGCTGGCATGGAGCGCCTGCGGCGCTCCAAGCCAGCAACTGAGGCCCTCGCTTCGCGAGGGTCCTCAGTTGCTGGCAAGGAGCGCCTGCGGCACTCCATGCCAGCAACTGAGGCCCTCGCTTCGCGAGGGTCCTCAGTTGCTGGCAAGGAGCGCCTGCGGCGCTCCATGCCAGCAACTGAGGCCCTCGCTTCGCGAGGGTCCTCAGTTGCTGGCAAGGAGCGCCTTCGGCGCTCCCTGCCAGCAACTGAGAACCTGGCACAGTGCCCTCGCTACGCGCGGCCCGCGACTCGCTGCGCGAGCCGCGGCCCTCGCTACGCGAGGCCCGCGACTCGCTGCGCGAGTCGCGGCCCTCGCTTTGCGAGGCCCGCGACTCGCTGCGCGAGCCCGCAGCGTTAGCAACAACTCGTACGCTCACAACTATATATGTGATAATCATGTTTTGTTCTTATAACATAAACTTGTGCCCTGGCCTCTGTTTGCAAAGGATGTCTATATTCTTGTCTTTCATACATTACTATTCCTGCTTCTTCCCATTCTCTTAGGTCTCTCTCTCGCAGCATCTCACTAACTCCATAAAGATCACTGAGATGAAGGATAAGAAGATGATTGAGAGGATCTTGAGTCACAGCCAGGAGATCAGCCATCTGCTGACGGGAGAGGTGAGACCTGGAGGAACATGTAATGTCACTGCTCTCACCGACCTCACTGCACCAAGTCTGTTGTAATAATTGAAAAGCCTTGTCCAGAGATTTATATCATGAGACAATGTTTCACTTATTTGATGATTTTATTTACTTATTTATTTGTAATTCAGTGCATTTCCATCCGTGTATGTTTTTTGTGTGTTTTGGGTTTTGATATAGCCTTTTTATGTATTTTGAACATAATTACCGTAAGCACTTTTGCGTTGTGTATTCCAGGTCCCTATAAGGTTTGGTGATGTTTCTGTCTATTTCTCTATGGAGGAGTGGGAGTATATAGAAGGACACAAGGAGCTGTACAAGGATGGGATAATGGAGAATCACCAGACACTTGGGATGTTGGGAATCCTAGTATATAGGATCTCCAGTAACACTGTGTGTTCTCTTATAGATATAAAATACCACAGATAATAATCTTCTTAGAGATAAGAAACAATGTTCAAGAGTGTTCAGCAAAGATAGTGCCATTTTGTTAATTGTTTCTAAATGGTTATATTGTGTTACTTTCTCAGCACTTATGATTTTACGGCGGCAGGCTTCCAATTTCTTCCCGTGATGTGTCCTTGTAACTATGAGTTTGCCATTAGAGCTAAAATGCACTGGCAGATTTATCTGTCTCCTTAGGCATTAACATTATTTCCTCTATATCTCTCCAAATGAAGCTGCCCGAAGTATTATTCCAGCCCAATGTATGTGATAACACTATGGTGTCATGATTTTTTTTTATCCTAGAGTAATTTATAGTATATGTTAAAGCTTATTCTAGGTTTTGTTTCCATTATATATATATATATATATATATATATATATATATATATATATATATATATATATATATATAAATAAAGACTGTTCAAAGTGTATTTCGGAACTACTTCTGGAATACACCTAAGGATATACGTTGTCTTGGGTAATATATACGTTTTTACAATGGCTATCCAAGTCATCCAAGACATTTTTGTATTTTTCCAAACATTAAGTCATAATCTTATCTATTTACATATACATACACTATTCAAATTGTCTTTCAATATTCTCTTAAGTCTAAGTTAATATATTATTCCTAAGTGGGTAACCGATTTGAACTCCCAATTATATGGGTATAACCTTTTCATATTTCCCAATTCCTCTCGCTTCAATCCCTTATGTATAATATACGTTTTATTAATATTTATCCTAAAATAGGAAAGTCTGCTATATTCTTCGATTATCTTTGATAGGTGGGATAAAGATGACTCGGTCAATGTCAAGATGATGATGTTGGCAAATAGCATAATTTTGTAAGATACTTTGCCAATCTTTACTCCCTTTATCTCTGTAGTTTATATATATAACAAATATAATAATGGGGAAAGTGGGCATCCTTGGCGCGTGTCATTCATAATTTTAAATTTATCTGATTCAAATCCGTAACCGGAAACTATTGCATCATGATTAGAGCATACTGCTCCTATGCTTTTTCGAAGCGAATTTATCTAAACCAAATTTCTGCATAGTTGTCTTTAAAAACTCCCAGCTGACTCTGTCAAAAGCCTTTTCAGTGTCTAAAGACAAAGTCAGCTTGGGAGTGTTACTTCTATTTGTATAGGATAGTGTATTCAAGAGTCTTCTGGAATTATCAGAGCCCTGCCTTCCATTTATGAAACCCAATTGGTCTAGATGGATCATATTTGTTAATATAGAGCTCAATCTATTAGCCAAGATTCTAGAAAATATCTTTACATCGGAATGAATTAGTGAAATGGGTCTATAATTAGAACATTCCTCTGGGCTTTTCACTTGTTTCAGGATGTTCAAAATACTAGCTTCCGACATTTCTGACAGCATTTCTCCACTATTTTTAAATGAATTAAACTTAGTACATAAGTATTCGCTTCAAATCGGTGAAAAGGCTCTATAATAACAATTTCCAAATCCATCTATTCCTGGGGCTTTATTTAATTTAAGCTTCTCAAATACTTTTTCAATTTATATCCTTGTTATTGGACTATTTAAATACTACTAATTCTTGGGAGGTTTATCTTGCCCAAGAATTCATCAATCTCCTCTTTGGTAGATTTGATGACTAGTTTTTGAGACTCTAAATTATATAATTTACAATAATGTTCCTGAAAAAATGTACTTGTTTCTTTAGGATGAGAGTGTAAACCCTTATCAGGCCCACTCAATCCGATTATTTTACTTTGTATTCTTTGTAACTTGATTTTTTTTTAGATATATATTTACTCTGACTGTTACTCAAAACATAATGGTTTTGTTGATATTTCCATTGCTGGTTATCTAGCTGGATCTGTATTTTTTTTAATCTGACAATTTAAGTCTCTTATCTCATTGTATAATTTTGTATCTGGTGATATCTTGTTTTCAGCTATTACTCTATCTAATTGAACATATAGTTCTCTTAGAGATTTCCCTTTTTTTTTTTCTAATCTCACACATTTTACTTATCATCACTCCCTTACATATGCTTTGTGAGCACACCATAAAAGGGCTGCGGAGGAAACCGACTCCTTATTTAAATAAAATAATTTATAAATGTCCTCTCTAATAGCAATAGCATGTTCTAAGTTTCTAAGTAGACTATTGTCCATTTTCCAAGGGTTCCTGATATGGCCTTCAATTTTCTCTTCTAAGTTTAAACTTATCATAGAGTGATCTGACCAAGCAGAATCTAAAATTTCCACTGAGTGTACTCTATTTAATAGATTTGTATCCAATAAGCAATTCTCGTACATGAGGAATGGCGACTAGAGTAGAATGTATAATCTCATCTCTCGAATATGGGTGCAGTGTTCTCCGTACATCAAACAGATCATTTTCCAATACTAGTTGAGTAAACTTGTGACCCATATTAGAAACTTATTTTCTGGATTTAATTTCCCTAGGTTAGATTCTATCCGTAGTATAATTCATCAGTATATTGTAATCGTCACAGATAATAATAAATCCTTTTTTTGAATTTATAAATTAATGTTATAATTTTATTCAGAAATATCACTTTATTTTCATTAGGAGAGTATATGTTAACTAAGGTACTGTATATACTCGAGTATAAGCCAAGTTTTTCAGCCCTTTTTTTAAGGCTGAAAAGTCCCCCCTCGGCTTACACTCGAGTCACCCTGTGTCTCTTCCCCCCCCCGTGTCTCTCCACCCCTGTGTCTCTTCCCCCCTCTCCTGTGTCTCTTCCCCCCCCTCCCTCGTGTCTCTTTCCCTCCCCCTCCCTTATCATCATCATCCTCCTCATCCTCCCTCCTCAACCCGCCTCCTCCTCCTCAACCCCCCTCCTCGTCCTAAACCCCCCACCTCGTCCTCAACCCCCCTCCTCCCCCTCAACCCCCATCCTCGTCCTCAACCCCCATCCTCGTCCTCAACCCCCATCCTCGTCCTCAACCCCCCTCCTCGTCCTCAACCCCCCTCCTCGTCCTAAACCCCCCACCTCGTCCTCAACCCCCCTCCTCCCCCTCAACCCCCATCCTCGTCCTCAACCCCCATCCTCGTCCTCAACCCCCATCCTCGTCCTCAACCCCCCTCCTCGTCCTCAACCCCCCTCCTCAACCCCCCTCCTCACTTTACCCCTTTCTAATTACCTCCCCCTCTCCCTTTCCCCTCACTTACCTTCTATCAGGAGCTGCTCCTGCGCTCCTCCGCGCCTCTTCTGGGCTGCGTCGGGACCTGGCATATGCTTATGACGGGACGTCACATGCACGTCACGTCATTAGCATTGGCCGGGTCCCGACGCAGCCTGAAGACGCGCGGAGGAGCGCAGGAGCAGCTGCTGATGGAAGGTGAGGGGAAAGGGAGAGGGGGAGGTAATTAGAAATGGGTAAAGTGAGGAGGGGGGGTTGGGGTTGAGGATGAGGAGGGCGTTTAAGGATGAGGAGGGGGATTGAAGAGGGAGGATGAGGAGGGGGGAAGAGGAGGGCTGTTGAGGAGGGTGATAAGGGAGGCGGAGGGAAAGAGACACGAGTAAGAGGGGGGAAAAAGACACAGGGAAGGGAGAGGGGGAAGAGACACAGGGGAGGGAGGGAAGGGGAAGAGATACAGGGGAGGAAGAGACACAGGGGAGGGAGAGGGAGGAAGACACAGGAGAGAGAGAGGGGCACAGAGGGCAGAGAGAGGGCACAAGGGGGCACAGGGGGCAGCACATTTCCCACCCTCGGCTTATACTCAAGTCACTACGTTTTCCCAGTATTTTGTTGTAAAATAGGTGCCTCGGCTTATACTCAGGTCGGCTTATACTCGAGTATATACGGTAATAGAAATATTAATGTTTCCAACCCATATGATATATCTGTCTTGGGGGTCTACTTTCTTGTAGTTTTCTTCTGTTAACAGACTCTCTTTAAATAGGATGGATACCCCCTTGTATTTGTGTAACGGAGCTGGAACACGCAGTCCAATATCTCCGCAGGTATACGGTAAAATACCCAAGAGGCACTACAGTTTCACCATTCCCGACCTCCCATATTGGACGACACACAATTTGGGAGTCAAATGAATACTGACTTTATTTTGTTATGCAGAAATATTTATACACATCTCTTCCCACAGGCAATCCACATCCCCCATAGTTGGCCACACAATACACATAGAGAGAACAATTGCTGGGTCACACCTCCCTGGCAACTTGATATAATCAGACATGGATTAAATCAGCCTTCTTTGTTCTTATCTGAGAATGAAAACACTTTATACAATCGATTCCTTTATCTCTGAAGTCTCTGTAATAGGATTATCTATTAGCCTAGGTCTGCAATAGTCTGGCTAATATTCTGCAGAGCATAAACCGACATACATATAATATAACAGTAGGATCATATTTTAACCATAATAATAATAAAACAGGGTGAAACAGTGATGGGTTCCGTTACAATTTGGTTGAAAATATAGAATCTTTGCTTTCTTTAAATAGTTTATTTTTAAATTTGAAATATGAGTTATTTTTCCAATGAGTCTCTTGCAAGCATATGATATCGGCCTTCTCTTTGATATAATTATTAATTGCTATTTTTTACAGACTGAGATGTTTTTGCAATGTGATGGGTAAAATCTAGGAAAATGTCCTTAATTATGTTATATATATATATATATATATGTTTCAGAAAAATATATCTTGATTTATCTTTATAACCAGAACTGACCAAAGACAAAACCGGGTATAAACCTCTAAAATACCAATATAATTATCTTATATGTATCTGTACAGGCAGTGACAGAGTGAGATCAAAGCCTGACCAAGAAAAAGAGACAAATGTGAGAAATCACCAGCAGGAGGAGGAAATTCCTGTTACTATCAGTGAAGGTGAGTGATCCTCTCCAACTGTGATAAATATCAGACATATAATGCAATTAAATGGTGGGGTATACACTGTATTTGGTTAAATGAAAGTCACTGATGACAGTATTTTCCTAATTTAATAATTTTGCTGCTAAATCTATCTATTACATCAATTACAATCACAATTTTTAGAATGTCCTGTTTGTATTAATCCAGATTCTTTGGAGCACAATTAAACATATTAAAGTTATATATTTATTTATTTGTTAAAAATGCCATTTTTATTAAAAGGTAATTTGCACCTAAATACCTGTGCAATCTGCTGTATTTTAGTGGTGGCTGAATCTTAGTAGTAAAGTGAGTTATAGCTGAAATAATTTGTATTCTTAAAGAGCTTATAGGTTTACAGTTCCTGACAGATATATACAGGACAAATCTGTTCCTCGATCAATAAGAGCATCCCTATCATGATAAATGTCTTGCCTTGAATTCAAACGGTGTGAAAGATTTTTCTTTCTTGGAGTGACTGACACAATTTGTGGCAAATGAGGTCTGATCTTTTCATATATTTAGTAATAGAAACCATCGTCATCACAACAAAAAAATGGTGGGCGATAACAACATTCTGATTGCATATTTACATTCAGCGCCAAAATTTTATTGTAGAAACAACTTCATTTTTCTCTGTTTTTACTAATGTAATTTGGTTTACATGTCAGTGTTTCTGTCCCATTATGGGGCCCAAATAATTCCGCTAGTAATAATGTTTTGTCGCACATCTACCATTTGAGTGATACCCAATAATCATCCACGAAATTCTTTACATAAGCTGGTAATATATAACAGGAAGAATATCCTCAAATAAAGAAGCCCAACTGTGTCAGGGATTTCCGTGACAGTTGTAATTAGTACAAACTAATTGTACTTACACAATTCAAATTAATATAAAATCATATTTAGTTAAACAAAAGTACGGAATTGGCAGTAATTGGTGATGCACAGGATCATTCTAATATACACTCTTTAGACATTCAACGAAACTGGCAATTTATGAACTTAAAATTGGTCTCAGACGTAGACTAATCATTTCCATTCAGAAGTATGCTAAAATCATTTACTCTTGGTGCTTTTGTTTTAAACAGGTGGATCTGAGATTTGGAACACCCTTGAAGAGGACCACATTCTCCCTAGTTCACTAGACTGTGTATTGGAAGATGGCAGTGTATACTATCTGGAAGCAAAGCTAAAAACTTGCACAGGACAAAACAGATTTGAATGTTCTGATTGTGGGAAATGTTTCATTTGGGCCACAAGTCTCAAACAACACATGAGAATTCACACAGGAGAAAAACAATTTGCATGTTTTGAATGTGGGAGAAGTTTCAGTCATGCCTCACAAATCAATATACATTTGAGAACTCACACAGGAGAAAAAACATTTGCATGTTCTGAATGTGGCAAATGTTTCAGTCAGAACGCACAGCTAACGGTACATATGAGATCTCACACAGGAGAAATACCATTTTCATGTTCTGAATGTGGCAAATGTTTCAGTCACTATTCATGTCTAACTGTACATATTACAACTCACACTGGAGAAAGACCATTTGCGTTTTCTGAATGTGGGAAATGTTTCAGTCGGGCCACACATCTCAGTCTACATATAAGAACTCACACGGGGGAAAAGCCATTTGCATGTTCTGAATGTGGGAAATGTTTCAGTCGGAGCACACATCTCAATCGACATATGAGAACTCACACAGGAGAAAAGCCATTTTCATGTTTCAATTGTGGGAAATGTTTCGGTCTGGCTACACATCTCAATCTACATATGAGAACTCACACAGGGGAAAAGCCATTTGCATGTTCTGAATGTGGAAAATGTTTCAGTCTGACCACAATTCTCTATCTACATTTGCGAACTCACACAGGGGAAAAAACATTTGCATGTTCTGAATGTGGGAAATGTTTCAGTCTGGCCAAAAATCTTAAAAAACATAAGAAAACTCATACAGGAGAATGATAATTTACATGTTCTGAATGTGGGAATTGTTTCAGTTAAATAGTTATTGAGGTTGATAAAAGACTTAGCCCAAGAAGTTCAACCTTTTTTAGCTCTGCACTATGTAAATTAATTGTTAATTGATCCAGAGGAAGGCAAACAGAAAAAGAAAAGTCATAGTGAAACTTTGCCAATTGTCTCAAAATGAGAAAAAAAAAGTTATTTCTTGACCCCAGATACTGGCAATCAGATTCGTTCCTGGATCAGTACTCCCTCTCTAATTATCCAGGATAACACTGAATGCACTTTGTACTCAAAAAAATATCCAATCCATTTGGATTTTTATTTAAGGGACCCTATAATTATATCCCATCCTGATGAGCCCTCATAATCAATTTGTGAACCTATAAACTAGTTTATATTGTTTTTTTTTTATAAGCTTGTATTTATTGTATTTAACCTTGATAGCCCCTCACATTATTTTATTGGGTTCTATGTGGTTTTTGTTGTATCAGCCAAGATATTAAGCCTATAAGTTGTATATGATAAGCTGAGTATATTATCGTTAAGAATTTCACCTTATATTAGACCAAAAGAGTTGATTGTTGACATTGCTATGAGTTGCTGATACTTCATAATGGGTTGAATAGACTTCTTGGCAAATGTTATAAAACATAATTGAAATAAAATTAAATTTCTCTGTAAAGCACCAAAATATCAGCCAATGTTATCTTGATAAATGAGCCAAAAGTACATTTTTAATTAAGAAATGTAAGCTGTTGCTATTTTTGGATATTGCTTGATTTAATTATCCATTGCTCAACCCTATCCATTGCTATTAACCCTTTCAGTGTCAGGATCAGGACCCAGAAGGCCAGGCACATTTGCGGTGTTCTGCTATGGATCTGTTTCTGTTGAAGTTCAGCTAACTATTGATATGTTTGTTATCTTACTTATGTGTAAAATTCAGAAAAAAATTCAGAAAATAATTTTCTTTCACTTGGTGCTTTCTACCTTTACAAAAGCCAATGCTATTAGTAAAAAGTTTATCGAATAATAAAAGCCCTGGGTAATATTAACTTAATGTCTAACCAAGACGCATCATAAAATGAGAACAGCACCGGAGGCAATTCCGGAGTTGAGAAAAGGATAGTCTGTCTTTGTCCATTAACATTATCCTAAAAAATTATATATTGTCTGATAGTTTAGACCTCAAAGATATCACAAATTCCTGACATTTTTCTCTAAAAGTCACATAATCAATAGCCTTTCCCAATCATTGTTCCTCGTCATCTCTCCCATTCACCACATCTCTTACCCTTCCCTCGCTCTCTTATACATCTCCCCCAAAATCTCCTTCTTCTTCCCTCTTTCCAACATCTCTCCACTCATGTTTCCACTCCCTCCTACTTCATCTTCCCACTCCATGTTTACCCCTCACTCTTTGAACTATTCTCTCCTTTTTTTACTTAATCTTCAACCTTATTTCCTCCTTTATCCCTATTGCTTTCCCTATGCTCATATCTCCTTCATCTCCTTAATTTTTCTATATTTTCCCATTTTACCCCTCATCACACCTTTCCTTCCTAGGTGTGTGTGTGTGTGTGAGGGGGGGGGGGTCCCCTCTCCCACTTCCTGGTCTCCTTAGAGGGCCAGGGAGAGAAAAAGTGTTTTGGAAATTAGAAGTGTGCAAACCCTCTATTAGGAGCCTCTGTGTCGTGTATGTGAGGGCCCCTTCCTCAGGTAAACCTAGAAATATATGAATCTATATCTAAATATTTATATATATATATATATATATATATCTCAAAGATGAGCCAACACAACACAGGTGTTGCTAAATATTGCATCGATCAATGAGGTGTCTCTATTCTTATTGATGTAACACATGTTCCTGTGCAGAGCTCCTTTTCTACACCTCAACAGCTGGAGCAGATAGCTGAATTTTTGTGGCCTTTATTATTATTATCCTTTATTTATAACGCGCCAACATATTCCGCAGCGCAATACAGGGGTTAGGTACAAGTATAAACAATACCCCACAATGAAAATAATGGAAGACCCTGTTATTGAGCTTTCAATCTGATATACACTGTGCTTTCCCTAAAGCACCTCACAAGATTAAAACTCGCAAACTTACATTCTAAAGGGTATGGGTAAGGTACAGGAGAGTGAGAGATGCATAGTGAATGAAGAGGCTAAAGATGATAGGCTTTTTTGAATAGATGTGTTTTTAAAGAGATTTTGAAGGATCTGAGGCAGGAAGATAGTCTGGTGGTGCGAGGTAAAGAGTTCCAAAGAATAGGGGCAGCACGTGAAAAGTCTTGAAGCCGGGAATGAGAGGAGGTGATGAGAGAGGAGAAGAGAAGAAGGTCATTAGCAGAGCGAAGAGGGCGGGTGGGAGTGTATTTTGGGATGAGAGCAGAGATGTAGGAGGGTGCACTATTGTGGAGGGCTTTATATGTTAGGGTCATGATTTTGAATTGTATTCTAGACGCTATGGGAAGCCAGTGGAGTGCCTGACAGAGAGGTGCTGCAGACACTGATCGTTTAGTATGGTAGATGAGTCTAGCGGATGCATTCAAAATGGATAGGAGTGGAGACAGACGGGTGATAGGAAGACCAGCAAGGAGAGAGTTGGAGTAATCGAGGCGAGATATGATGAGAGCGTGAATAAGAATTTTAGTTGTGTCTTGTGTGAGGTAGTGGCGTATTTTGGATATGTTTTTTAGGTGAAAGTGACAAGATTTTGTGAGTGATTGGATGTGGGGAATGAAAGAGAGGGAAGGGTCCAGTAGGACTCCAAGACAGCGGGCCTGAGAGGTGGGAGTGATGATGGCATTGTCAACAGTGAGAGATATTTGCGGAGTAAAAGCTGTAGTAGAGGGGGGAAAGATAAGGAGCTCTGTCTTGGACATGTTGAGTTTGAGTTGACGGGCAGACATCCAGGAGGATATGCTTGAGAGGCAATTAGCAACATGAGCTAGCAGAGAGGGGGATAGTTCAGGTGCAGAGATGTAGATTTGGGTGTCATCAGCATATAGATGATACTGAAATCCAAAAGATTGTATAAGTGCACCAAGGGAGGATGTATAGATAGAGAAAAGGAGGGGGCCTAGGACTGAGCCTTGGGGTACACCGACAGTTAGAGGGCGAGGAGATGAAGAGGTGCCAGAGAAGGAGACACTAAATGTTCGATTTTCTAGATAAGATGTGAACCAAGAGAGAGCAGTGTCACGGATGCCAAGAGAGTGGAGAATTTGGATAAGAAGAGGATGATCAACTGTGTCAAAGGCAGCAGAGAGATCCAGGAGAATTAGGATAGAGAAATGACCCTTTGATTTGGTGTTGAGCCGGTCATTAGTAACTTTTGTGAGAGCTGTCTCTGTAGAGTGTTGGGGCCGGAAGCCAGACTGAAAGGGATCAAGGAGGGAGTTGGAGGAAATGAATTGTGTAAGGCGAGTGTAGACGACACGCTCAAGTAGTTTAGAAGCCAAGGGAAGTAGAGAGATAGGGCGGTAATTAGATGGAGAAGCTGGATAAGATGTGGGTTTCTTAAGAATGGGTGTAATTATGGCTTGTTTCAAAGGTGATGGAAACTTGCCAGTGTCTAAGGAAAGGTTGCATAGATGTGTGAGAGCTGGGATAAGTGTGGTAGAGAGGGGGGGATCAGCTGTGATGGAATAGGATCATGTGGACAAGTTGTGAGACGAGAGGTTGATAGAAGGTTAGCAACTTCATCCTCAGTTACAGGGTTAAAGGAGTTTATAGTGGCCTTTCATCAGATCAGACTACAAACAGATTATGGAAATCCCAGCATCGAACACAAGCACACCACCTATTTTAACAGTCTAAGGGCAGCAATACAAAGTATAAACTGGGATCACAGAACTGATGGGTAAAAATACTGAACATAAATGGACAACGTTCTAATCCTTACTACATACTTATTACCATATAAAATGTGGAAATAAAAGTAGAAGGAGTAAATCCCAAACCATGTGGCTTAATAATGACTTAAAGATCAAGATACAGAGTAAAAAACAGCATTTAAATTATACAAACAAAAGGGGGCAGAGGCAGCTTTATGTAAGTACAAGAAAGTCAACATGGCAGCAAAAGGGCTATTAGACTGGCTAAAATAGAAAATAAAAAATTAATTGCAAAAGAGAGTAAGACTAACCCTAAAATATTTTTTATGTATATTGATGGGAAGAAGGTGAGGAAGGAAGCTATAGGAACATTACAATGTGTTACACAGGCCAGCTGACAATTAGTGACCAGGAAAAGGCAGATGAGCTAAATAGGTTATTTTCTTCGGTTTACACAAGGGAGGTACCAGTGGTTGGGACACCACAACATAATGGGGCTACTCTACTTTCACCAAATAATTGGTTAACGCAGGAAGTAATCCAAAAGAGGTTGGAAACAATAAATGTTAATAAAGCCCCAGGTCCTGATGGAATACACCCAAGGGTACTGAGGAAACTGGGTTCTGTAATAGCCAAACCATTATATCGAATTTTTCAAGATTCACTCACTACAGGGTCTCTACCAGATGACTGGTGAAAGGCAGAGGGGATACCTATATTTAAGAAGGGAGCAAGAGCAAATCCAGGGAATTATAGACCAGTGAGCCTCACTTCTGTAGTGGGGAAGCTTTTAGAAGGTAAATAAGAGATAATATACAAGAATATGTCTATTTGAACAGGATTATAAGTAGGAGCCAACATGGATTTATGAGGGTTAGGTCAGGTCAAACAAACCTAATTAGTTTCTATGAGGAGGTTAGTAGGAACCTGGATCAAGGCAACTCAGTGGATGTAGTCTTTTTGGATTTTGCAAAGGCTTTTGATACAGTGCCACATTATTACTATTATTATTATTATTATTATAGTTCCCCACTCTCTCCCTCTTTCTGTCTCTTTCTGTCTCTCCCTTTCTCTGTCTTTATCTCCCTCTCTTTTTCTCTCTCCGCGCTTTCGCTATCCATCTTTCTCTCTCTCTCCTTCCTTCTCGCTCTCTTCTCTCCCTTCTTGCCTCTTCTCCATTTCTCACTTCATTATTTCCCTTTCTCCCTTTGTCTTCCCCAATCTCTCTTGCCCTCTCCCTTCTTATCCCTTCTCTCTCTCCCTCTTCCCCTCTCCCCTTCTCTTTTCCCCTGTTCCCATTCTCTCTCCCCCTCTCTCCCAGAAACACGCATACACACAAAAAAACACACAGACGCATACACAGACACATACATACACACACACAGGCAGAGACACACATACATACATACATACACACACAGGCAGAGACACACACACGCAGAGACACACAGGCAGACACATGCACACACACGCAGAGACACACATACATACACACACAGGCAGAGACACAAACACATATATACACACACACACACACACACAGGCAGAGACACACATACATACATACACACACACATGCAGAGAGACACACACATACATACACACAGGCAGAGACATACATACAAACACACACACACATGCAGAGACACATACACAGACAGGTAGAGACACTTACACAGACACACAAACACACAGGCAGAGACACATACACACACAGGTAGAGACACTTACACAGACACACAAACACACAGGCAGAGACACATACACACACAGGTAGAGACACTTACACAGACACACAAACATACAGGCAGAGACACATACACACACAGGTAGAGACACTTACACAGACACACAAACACACAGGCAGAGACACATACACACACAGGTAGAGACACTTACACAGACACACAAACATACAGGCAGAGACACATACACAGACACACAATCACATACACACGGGCCGAGACACAGACACACAATCACATACACACAGGCAGAGACACATACACAGACACACAATCACATACACACAGGCCGAGACACAGACACACAATCACATACACACAGGCCGAGACACAGACACACAATCACATACACACAGGCCGAGACACAGACACACAATCACATACACACAGGCAGAGACACAGACACACAATCACACACACACAGGCAGAGACACACATACACAGACTCACACAGACACACACACAGACAAATTATCTTATTTAAATAACAAATCACACACAAAAGGGTCTTACCTTGTCCAGCAGCCCCTGGTGGTCGGTGCTTCTGCTACAGGCTGGTTCCCACACTGCAGTTACTGCACAGTATCAGACTTCCTCCAGGAAGTAGTACACGGGAGGGGCGGAGCTAGGCCTGGGGATCGGGCAGGAGAACCAGCAGAGAAAACAAAGCATTTGCGGCGCCCCTGTAGGACAGTCACCACTCCCCAGGGCCACGGCGCACAGTTTGGAAACCACTGGTATAGAACATAAGTTCCCAAAGTGGGCGGTACTGCCCACCAGTGGGCGCTGAAGCCTTCTAGGGGGGCGGTAGCGGGTTGGCTACTTTAGTCCATCTGTACAGCAGAAAAGTCTCAACAAGTACCAATCTTTATATGTGCAACATTTAATCAAAATCGGTAAAGCAATAGCAGTTTCCAAGATGAAGCACGTATTTGTCATTACTTTTTTAAATACCAGATGGCTTCAACGTTAAAACTGTTATAATGGGAGGGGGGGCGTTAAAACATGTTTGTCTTGTAAAGGGGGTGGTGGTAACAAAAGTTTGGGAACCTATGGTATAGAAGCAAGGGAAGCAAATATAATTCTGCCACTATACAAATCCCTCGTACGCCTTCATTTGGAATATGGAGTACAATTTTGGGCACCACTTCATAAAAAGGACATTTTAGAGCTGGAAAAAGTACAGAGAAGGGCTGTTGAAACTACGTAATATCAGAAATTATGGAAGAGCAATATTACAGAATTACCAGCGTTAATATACGCAAGAGCCTTATATGTATCAGGTTGATATACCTGGATGCAGTTTTGTGGAATGACCACATGATGGTGATTACCTTTGGTCAAACACAGTCTGACCTAAAGCCCTAAGGAAATGACCAGGAGTGTCGAATTACACTCCCAGGAGGCACAGGAAGTCAAAATGGATTCCACCAGTGATACATGTGCTTTAAGGAATTCCTTTGTGAGAATATCGGACCAGTGAGTTGTCTTGTTTGAGACATGTGATTTATCTGACCAGTAGTAAGTAAGAGGAGTGTGTAAGGGTGGGGCAGTAGGACAAGCTTTAAAAAGGGAAACAGACCAGAGAAGTTTTCTCTTTCTCTTGGAATTCTTCCTCTGGTGTACCAGCTAAGCTGGTTGGGTAATTATACATACACACACAGGTGGACATTAACATTAGCATTATAAAACACTATATACTATAACGGATAGAATGACTTTCTGCTATGTTTATAAGATATGATGTTCCTAGTATTTAGCAATATTTATGCATAATAATATGATGTATTATATGAAGCCTCTTACATTGTAATAAATAAATATATATTGTTCTCATAGAAAACAAGAGTGTGAGTAATTGATTTACACTAGAATCTCAGAGTGAATGAGATTGGAATGATTATTATAATTATTATTATTAATTATTAATAATTCTTATTTTGTAATATGTTTTTATAACATAACTGGCGAGCCTACCTAATTTTTCTTACCGTACATTTACTTGCACTTGGGGGGGATATAACCAGTATCATTTTCAAGTTACAAGTGAAGTAAGCGGACGAAAAAAAACGAATCTATTGTGAGCGTTTTCTATGAAGAGTCGTTGGCCACGACTATGGTTTTTGGGATCCAGAGGCAACAGAATAAGACGCAATTGGAGTAAGCCGGGCTTTATTTCTGGGGATCCAATGTTTTTCCAGCCGAAGACATCAAATTGCGTTTGCGCAGACCTTTTTGATTAGGTATCGTGTTGAAGACACAGAAACGTGTAAGTAATGGAGATAATTGCTAAATATGCGGAATGTAGTGATTTTGAACCTGTAATTGTTGACAACGAAAGTTTACTTAGCAGAATACAGAATATTTGGATGCAGTGTGAGAAATATAATAAGCAAATTGATAACAAGCAATGCTGTTTAACCAAAGAGAGAATAATAAGTTGCAGAATTGTATGAAACTTTTAATGTGTATTAAGAACCAGATGAATATGGCTACAATGGGAAATATTCCAGTTGCAATTGTTACAGAAGATAGTCAAGAAACAGACTGTTGTCTAAAATGTGGCATAAGTGCAGAGTATGTGGATACCTTAGAGGACAATTATGAGGCGGGGGGGCAGTTAGTAGCCTCACTCAGAGAATGTTTATATGCACAGAAGCAACCCATTGCTGTAATTGATGATAGTGAGTCAGCTGGTACACCAGAGGAAGAGGATAGATTACATCTTGTGGATGAAGAGCAACAAGGAACAGAAATAAATTATGTAAGAGACAGGTCTGACGTTAGTAGAAATATACCGGACTTAACCCCTCACATAGTTAGAAGTCACCCACAAAGTGTAAGACACATAACAGATACTTTACATTCAATACCATGTGAGAGGAGTAGAGCCTCAGCAGTAAGTAGACACCAAAACAGAGATAAACTAGTAAAGCAATTGATAAAGTTTAAACAACAGTTTCCACAATATGATGCAAAGGTAGATGTGTTATCTAATATGTCTAATTTTGAGTCATATGTGGAACAGTACATGCTTTCTCCTAAAGAGGCATGTGTTATGTTGAAATTGTGGTTACCTAGTGGTTTAGCATCAAGATTAGAGGTCCCAGTTAGTGGTCCTAATGACATCAATATAGATTGGTTTAACGAGGATAAATGGGGTACAGAAACAGATAGGCTGAGAGCTGTATCTAGATTAGTCACAGGGACACACAAAATTGCAATTGTAACTACTAATGAAGGAAAAAGTAATCCCTTGGGAACTTCCTTCAGAGGTAATTGTAATTATTGTAATAAGCCTGAACACAGATTCAGACATTGCAGGGGATGGATGAGAGATCACAAGCAAAGTGAGGGATGGCAGGCACACCAACATACATCAGGCCCTCCAAAAGATAGGTTTGACCAAAAGGGTTATTACAGACAGAGGGAGCCTAAACCTCCAGATGCAACAGGACAGGAGTATGCTACCAAGACTGGGCCTAAGAATAATTTGTATGGGCCAGCACAGGAAGCTGTAAGGATGATGACAGTGGGAATGGTGAGGAATCATGAGAGGCAGTATGAAAATAATCCCTCTCTGATATCCTTATCTGACTAACTAACACCGGCCCTGGGAGACATGGTTCCTATTTGTAGTACATTTAGGAATCATTCTTGATGCCCCTGTGTTAATGGGGTGATTTCAGGCCATCACACAAGATTACTCATTGACACAGGTGATTCAGTGACTTAAACAAATTTGCCATTAAGTCCCCCATATGGGGCAAAACACACATTTCTTTTGTGGGACTTGGGTGATTCCGGTCCCATGCTTTTCCCATCCCAACAGTAACTGACATTAGGAAAGGAGTGGACAGAGGAGATTCCAATTTGGCAGAAGTAGGAATACAGAATGTACTTTATTGTGTGATGTTATTATTATTAGAGCAGAAGGTATGATTTTATCTGTGTAACAATGTACTGTGGAGGGGTACTAGAGGGAAGTAACTGTTAGGTTAGATGAGTCTTTCCTGGGTCCATTGGCATCCATTGTATCAGTTCCTTCAGAAAGGTGTGGCCGGATACTGGTAGCTACTCTGTTTTGAGGAAATTGGTAATGGATTTCCCTGATATGGGAACCCAACATACAATGACTGTGGAATACTGAGAGAGTAGACTAATCTTTCTGTTTTGTTACAGAACCAGCAAGCTCTCCCTAGTGGGTACTCTATTCAGGATGGGTTGATTTTTGTTTTTTATACTAATACTACAGAGCCACCAAACTTGTTTTTTGAGTCCCAAGCATTTACAGAGGCAGATTACACAGTAAACTCACTCTTTCTCCAGAGGGTACCAGTAGCTGATGGCCCCTGGAAATTTATTCAGATTGATTTTATAGGTCCACTTCCACTATCAAAGGGGGGTCTCAGATATGCCCTAGCCATTGTGGATATCTTTTCAAAATGGGTTGAATCTTACCATTAAGTCTAGAATAGCCAAAATGCTCTCACAATATGGTAATTTATTTTTGGTTACACACACCTACCAGCAGTTCTAATGGCTATTAGAGCTACACCTGCTACAGCTACTAAATGTTCTCCCTATGAGCTCATGACAGGGAGACAGATGGCTCTAGGCCTACCGGGTGATCCTCAATTGTCCACTCCCCTGAGAGAAGCCGTGTCAAGAGACCAATATCTCTCCCAAATTCAGGAGCAGTTAAGATTACTGCTACATTTTGCTGCCTCTAATATGGCCCCAACTGATTGTAAAGTGTCATCTAAAATTCAAACTTCGTTTGAAAAGGGGGGAATGATCATGCTTAAAAACTTTAATAAAAATGATCCATGGGATGCAAATTGGGAGGGTCCCTATGAAATTCTAGATACATTAGGTACTACAGTGCTTAAGGTAATAAGATCAAACCCCAGAAAAACCAGAAGGCAGCCTGGGCACAAATGGGTCCATGTGGACCAATGTAAATTGTACATAGGGACAGAAGTCCCAGATGGAGATGTTACTGCTAAGAATTGATACTTGTTTGATCTTTTCCAGATTTGGCAACGAGAAGTCCACAAGGGAAATGGAGATGCATTTGTTTTTGGGGATTTTATGGACAATGTTATTCATGTGTAAAAATCAGGACATTGATGGACCACAAGCTACCTCTTCCACAAGGCAAAGAAGATCGAGTCCTACACAGATGATCAAGGCATGGACAAAGATATGGAGCAGTGACTATTTAGAAGAACCATGCTTGGATGAACTGACTCTAAGTGGGGGTGGGATTGTGGACATTTTTGCGACTAAAAGCCATAATAACATTAGTGGATTTTGGAGGGACAATTTGGGTAATAAAAGGAATTGGGAATGTGAATAGATAAACTGGGGAAAATGGACAATAAGTCTGACAGGTGAAGGCATTAGGCTTTCCCTTAGGTTTCAAAACCCTATTATGTCCATGAATCAGCAAGGGTATAGCACTACAAAAGTAATCACGGAGAACATGACTAAAGAAGGTGTAAAATGGGGAGTAGTGGGATCCAACCGGGGTGGACAAGTTAAGGTATCATTAACAATAGATGAGGGGAGGGAACCTTCAACAGTAGCCGCTCCTCTGACCTATTCTACTACCCTTGCTCCACCAAGGGTGGATAACTATATGGCCAATCCCATGTGGGAGGGTAAGAAAATACTTTCCAGTGGCCCATTTCAAATTAGTGCTATGAACCCCACACCAATATTGAGGGATGCTACATTCCAGCTGATTTCATGGAAGATAGGGTTGACAGATTGGCTAGTTTCTAGACACTTTCAAAATTGTTCCACAATTACAGCAACTATGGAAAAGTCCTTAATTAGATGGGTAATGGGTACCAAAAGAAGTAAGAGGGATATTGTGGATATAGTTTTGGGAGGTGTAGGAACTGGTCTAGGGGTTGTAAATACTATTGATATTTCCAGTCTGACTACAACCTTACAGTCTGAGGGTTTGTTAAATTCCAAAGGTATACACGCACAACAAATCATTAACAAACTTGTAGAGGGATTGACAAAAGCAGGGATATATATACAGGGTCCTGCTATACAGCATATTCAGGAAATAGTGGTAGGGGTAATTGGGAGGTTAAGGGAAGTGTCTTGGGATTTTGTATGTCTTTCCATGAAAACCAAGCTATCAACTGATTTTAAGATCATGGCGCAAGCTATGGACAATAATCATACTCCTTTGGGAGGTTGGGAGAAAACTGACATTGACAGGTTTGCTCTTGACCACAAAGAATTATGGGTGAACAGTTGGCTGGATTGTAAGGGAAATGTATGCAGAGCTACTTCACTAGTACCAACCAGGGGAACCTACCAAAACATCTACCATATGACATCACTGGGAACTCCAGTAACAGAATCGCATGTTTTACATCATGAGGTAGAGTTTCCAAACTTCATAGTAAATGGTACCACATAGAACAAGTAGATGTGGAAGGTTGCATGAGATTCCCCACCAAAATCTTATGTCTACCAAATCAGGTTAGAACAGTATTTGATTCATGCTGGAATAACCATTCATACTGCCAAGGATTTGTAGAAAAGGTTAAACCCCAAGATATGATATTCCCCTTGGGACAGGGAAAGGTGTGTTTTGTGTAATTGAAACCAAGGGACGAGATACACATATGGTTCAAACATTGTATATCTAGGGAACAGATTACTCAGGGAATTTACAGATTATCCGGTGAGAATAAGTTCAAAGCAGTTTAATCTCACAGTGCCACAGGTATTCACCTACAATAAAACCCTGGGGTCTCCTCTGATTGTACCAAGTGTATCAGACAGCACACCTTGGCAGAAATGGGTCATGCAACTTAAAGATGATCGTATACTGCTCAAACACTTACAAAAATTTGGAGAAAGGGTACACATAAAATTTCACCATGAACAGCAAGAACTTGAAAGAATTGAACATACATTTTCTGATCTGTCAAGTACATCCTGGTGGCAGAAATTAATCAATTCATTTTTAAAACACTCATCATGGGGTTCTGCTTTGGAAAACACATTTCTACACCCATTCATAATTGTCTTGATAATGTCTATATTATGTATTATTGTTCAGATATGCATGTGTTGCTATCTAAAATCCATGATAGCACGTATAAATCATTTGTATTATGGTATACGTATGGAAACAGCTCTAGTAAAATAGCAGAAACTCACACACATAGCGGGATATAGGAACTTTTTTAAATAATCATATACTCACTCTTCTTTCAACTAATTACTGGAATGAAAAGTCACAGGTGTATTTCATTGCCAAAGGGGGAATGTTGAAACTACGTGATATCAGAAATTATGGAAGAGTAATATTACAGAATTACCAGCGTTAATATACGCAAGAGCCTTATATGTATCAGGTTGATATACCTGGATGCAGTTTTGTGGAATGACCACATGATGGCGATTACCTTTGGTCAAACACAGTCTGACCTAAAGCCCTAAGGAAATGACCAGGAGTGTCGAATTACACTCCCAGGAGGCACAGGAAGTCAAAATGGATTCCACCAGTGATACATGTGCTTTAAGGAATTCCTTTGTGAGAATATCGGACCAGTGAGTTGTCTTGTTTGAGACATGTGATTTATCTGACCAGTAGTAAGTAAGAGGAGTGTGTAAGGGTGGGGCAGTAGGACAAGCTTTAAAAAGGGAAACAGACCAGATAAGTTTTCTCTTTCTCTTGGAATTCTTCCTCTGGTGTACCAGCTGAGCTGGTTGGGTAACTATACATACACACACACACAGGTGGACATTAACATTAGCATTATAAAACACTACATACTGTAACGGATAGAATGACTTTCTGCTATGTTTATAAGATATGATGTTCCTAGTATTTAGCAATATTTATGCATATTAATATGATGTATTATATGAAGCCTCTTACATTGTAATAAATAAATATATATTGTTCTCATAGAAAACAAGAGTGTGAGTAATTGATTTACACTAGAATCTCAGAGTGAATGAGATTGGAATGATTATTATAATTATTATTATTAATTATTAATAATTCATATTTTGTAATATGTTTTTATAACAAGGGCAACAAAACAAATAAGGGGAATGGAGGGGCTAAGTTATGAAGAAAGACTAACCAAACTAAACTTATTTTCTCTAGAAAAAAGGCGTCTAAGAGGAGATATGATTACCTTATATAAATACATCCAGGGTCAGTATAAAGATTTGTCAAGGGAGCTTTTTGTGCCAGCTTTTTGTTCAACAGACAAGAGGACATTCTTTGAGGTTAGAAGTAAAAATATTTCACCTTAAAGAAAGAAAAGGGTTCTTCACAGTAAGGGTGGTTAATCTGTGGAATTCTCCACCAAAGGAGGTGGTGACAGCGGTTTCAATAGGTAACTTTAAAAAGGGATTGGATATATTTTTAAATAAAAAGGGCCATACAGGACTATCCTGGATAATTACAGAGGGAATATTGATCCAGGGAGGAATTCAATCGCCAGTATCTAGGGTCAAGAAGGAATTTTATATTTTTTTCTCTTTTGAGACAATTGGCAAAGTTTCACTGGGGTTTTTTTTTCTGTTTGCCTTCCTCTGGATCAATTAACAATAAATTTGCATGATGCAGATCAGAGGAGATCTGAAAATGTTGAACTTGATGGACTAAAAGTATTTTTTCAACCTATATTACTATGGCCCTCATTCAATTGCAATTTGGTCAATTGAATAGGGCTCTAAATAAGCACATAACATATTTTGTGAAATAAGTTTTTAGTTAGTAAACATCTATCCAAAAGCAAGGTCTTCACTAACTAAAAACTTCTTTAAAAAAAAAAATGCTATGTGCTTATTTAGAGCCCTATTCAGATAGCCAAATCGCATTGAATGAGGCCCATGGTAACTATGTACTACCTATGTCTTAACCAGAAGAACAAGGTACAGCACATGTATAGGATAAATACAATGGTGACTTTAGACAGTAACACAAAATTATCAAGCACATTAACAAAACTTTATTAAAAGGTGGTGCCATTAAACAATATTACGTGGTAACATAATTAAGGTTACTAGATCAGAAGTCCTAATTAATTGGAGCTGTTGTAAAATATGCGACTATTTAGTAAGCTGGTTGGCTGCATCTCTCCACAGGACTAACTTTTCCATTTGCAGTAATGTCCACTCCACAAAGAATATGTTGCCTTTCCAAACAATAATTTGATTACACCTCCATAAACCAGGTGACACAATTTATCTTGAATTACCACAAAACTAATAGAAAAATATTGCATACAAATATAATAACTACATCAAGCTGCTACCCACAAATGTAATGCACCCAGTATTACTTATACATATATTTACACAGATATACATAAGGGGGAGAGAGTTTGCCACGAGAGGAGAGCTGCAGCAAGGCAGGGAGAGCTGACCCCCCCCCCCCCCAATGTAACCCAAAAGAGAGGAGTGTTTGGTGAAGACTGGGTGTCATGCCCAGACTTTGGGGGGCAAGCCACTCTAAAGAGGATTACAGTAAGAAGCAACCATTTAAACCTAATAGGGACTGTTACAATGGATTTTCCAATGTTATTTCTCATAGACTTGAGGCCTGTCTGTGATTGACCTGTTGGTATTTTCCAGGCTTCTAGGCATTCCTGTTATTGACTCACTTGTGAGCCTGGGGAGACTTCAAGCTGGAGCTTCAGTTTCAATGACTGGAATAATTTTCAGCCAACCAGCAGGCTGCTTACATTTGAACGGGGCAATGATGATAGAAACTGTTATCCCTGTTACCAATGGCCATAGCACGCCTGCATTGCTTAAACAAGCCCATTATTGTACCCTTATGTGTCCCCACATGGAGGGATGGGTGAAGCTTGTAGTTTGGTCAGCCATAGGGCTACCAAGGCTAGTCACCCTGATTCACCTAGCCCTGATCCCATCCATCTAGGAATAAACTAACCTAGGACCAAGACAAAGTCTGCTCAATGGTTGTTCTTACAGCCAACTGTTACATGAATTATAAATACTGTGAAGATAATGTTGCCCACTCATAAGCACTACTGCTCCCAAACTACACTGTCATTTCCCACTGTGTATTATGTCTATAATAATAGGTTTCTAAGTTATGTTCGTGTAATTATGTGATTTGGGAATTCATAATTAATGTACAAACTGACATGGGTATTAACTATTAAGGGGGTGTCTCTCAGTCTACTGACATGTGACCTCCTCCCTTCCCGATGAGATTGTCCATTACACATGTTAATCCTATTAGACAGCTACAGTTGTAGCCATTCTAATTAACACTAATCAGGTTATGTGACCTAGGAAGAGGTACTTGAGGTCAATCTTTAAAGTGATATACACCCAACGAACATTAGTAACCCCGGGTGGTACCATACACATCACATAGACATTAAAGCCTAAAGGTAATAATGAACATCGTACTGACCCAATCTCTATCCCGATGGATCAGAAACTGTCCCCTCAGCCCAACAATACCCAGAACAAAGAGAGTCAAGATGTACATGTCAGGTCACGGCAAGCCGAAAAAGTGTTCAACAAAAAGTCCAAAGTCTAGGGCTACCGTGACAATTATCATGGCCATAGAACTAACCTATTAAAATTACTCCATGCTCTGATTGAGCACCTCTATTTTTTTTGTTTTATGCAAATAAAACTTTGGGCTTAGTCTCCATTAGGGTGATAGGGGATTCCAGACTTGGACTCCTTCCTTACTGTGCCTTAGGGAGTTTATGGCTGGATCACTGTATTTAGTGAGACAAGACTCAGATACACAAATTATACTAATCTGATGGCTGGAAGTGAGAGGAATGATGTTTCTAAAATATCTTTACTCAGATGCAATATTTTAAAATATATAATGCAGGCTCAGCTTTATAAGACTGAGGAACCACTTTTATTGCTGTAGAAACTTCATAACAGGTTCAATGGCTGATTCAAAATGATAACATAATTTCATACTGTAACGGAAACCATCAATGGGTGTGAGTGTGCTCCTGTTCCCTGTCTGTGTGTCTGTCTCCCTCCATCCCTGGTGTGTGAGTGTGCTCCTGTTCCCTGTCTGTGTGTCTGTCCCTCCATCCATCCCTGGTATGTGAGTGTGCTCCTGTTCCCTGTCTGTGTGTCTATCCCTCCCTCCATCCCTGGTGTGTGAGTGTGCTCCTGTTCCCTGTCTGTCCCTCCCTCCATCCCTGGTGTGTGAGTGTGCTCCTGTTCCCTGTCTGTGTGTCTGTCCCTCTCTCCATCCCTGGTGTGTGAGTGTGCTCCTGTTCCCTGTCTGTGTGTCTATCCCTCCATCCCTGGTGTGTGAGTGTGCTCCTGTCCCCTGTCTGTGTGTCTGTCCCTTCCTCCATCCCTGGTGTGTGAGTGTGCTCCTGTTCCCTGTCTGTGTGTCTGTCCCTCCCTCCATCCCTGGTGTGTGAGTGTGCTCCTGTTCCCTGTCTGTGTGTCCCTCCCTCCATCCCTGGTGTGAGAGTGTCCTCCTGTTCCCTGTCTGTGTGTCTGTCCCTCTCTCCATCCCTGGTGTGTGAGTGTGCTCCTGTTCCCTGTCTGTGTGTCTCTCCCTCCATCCCTGGTGTGTGAGTGTGCTCCTGTCCCTGTCTGTGTGTCTGTCCCTCCCTCCATCCCTGGTGTGTGAGTGTGCTCCTGTCCCCTGTCTGTGTGTCTGTCCCTCCCTCCATCCCTGGTGTGTGAGTGTGCTCCTGTTCCCTGTCTGTGTGTCTGTCCCTCCCTCCATCCCTGGTGTGTGAGTGTGCTCCTGTCCCCTGTCTGTGTGTCTGTCCCTCCCTCCATCCCTGGTATGTGAGTGTGCTCCTGTTCCCTGTCTGTGTGTCAGTCCCTCCCTCCATCCCTGGTGTGTGAGTGTGCTTCTGTTCCCTGTCTGTGTGTCTGTCCCTCCCTCCATCCCTGGTATGTGAGTGTGCTCCTGTCCCTGTCTGTGTGTCTGTCCCTCCATCCCTGGTGTGTGAGTGTGCTCCTGTTCCCTGTCTGTGTGTCTGTCCCTCCCTCCATCCCTGGTGTGTGAGTGTGCTCCTGTTCCCTGTCTGTGTGTCTGTCCCTCCCTCCATCCCTGGTGTGTGAGTGTGCTCCTGTTCCCTGTCTGTGTGTCTGTCCCTCCATCCCTGGTGTGTGAGTGTGCTCCTGTTCCCTGTCTGTGTGTCTGTCCCTCCCTCCATCCCTGGTGTGTGAGTGTGCTCCTGTTCCCTGTCTGTGTGTCTGTCCCTCCCTCCATCCCTGGTGTGTGAGTGTGCTCCTGTTCCCTGTCTGTGTGTCTGTCCCTCCCTCCATCCCTGGTATGTGAGTGTGCTCCTGTTCTCTGTCTGTGTGTCTGTCCCTCCCTCCATCCCCGGTGTGTGAGTGTTCCCTGACTGTGTGTCTGTCCCTCCCTCCATCCCTGGTGTGTGAGTGTGCTCCTGTTCCCTGTCTGTGTGTCTGTCCCTCCATCCCTGGTGTGTGAGTGTGCTCCTGTTCCCTGTCTGTGTGTCTGTCCCTCCATCCCTGGTGTGTGAGTGTGCTCCTGTTCCATGTCTGTGTGTCTATCCCTCCATCCCTAGTGTGTAAGTGTGCTCCTGTCCCCTGTCTGTGTGTCTGTCCCTCCCTCCATCCCTGGTGTGTGAGTGTGTTCCTGTTCCCTGTCTGTATCTGTCCCTCCCTCCATCCCTGGTGTGTGAGTGTGCTCCTGTTCCCAGTCTGTCTTTCTGTCCCTCTCTCCATCCCTGGTGTGTGAGTGTGCTCCTCTTCCCAGTCTGTGTGTCTGTCCCTCCCTCCATCCCTGGTGTGTGAGTGTGCTCCTGTTCCCTGTCTGTGTGTCTGTCCCTCCATCCATCCCTGGTGTGTGAGTGTGCTCCTGTTCCCTGTCCGTGTGTCTCTCCCTCCCATCCCTGGTGTGTGAGTGTGCTCCTGTTCCCTGTCTGTGTGTCTGTCTCTCTCACTCCATCCCTGGTGTGTGAGTGTGCTCCTGTTCCCTGTCTGTATCTGTCCCTCCCTCCATCCCTGGTGTGTGAGTGTGCTCCTGTTCCCTGTCTGTGTGTCTATCCCTCCATCCCCGGTGTGTGAGTGTGCTTCTGTTCCCTGTCTGTGTGTCTGTCTCTCTCACTCCATCCCTGGTGTGTGAGTGTGCTCCTGTTCCCTGTCTGTATCTGTCCCTCCCTCCATCCCTGGTGTGTGAGTGTGCTCCTGTTCCCTGTCTGTGTGTCTATCCCTCCATCCCTGGTGTGTGAGTGTGCTCCTGTTCCCTGTATGTGTGTCTGTCCCTCTCTCCATCCCTGGTGTGTGAGTGTGCTCCTGTTCCCTTTATGTGTGTCTGTCCCTCTCTCCATCCCTGGTGTGTGAGTGTGCTCCTGTTCCCTGTCTGTGTGTCTGTCCCTCCCTCCATCCCTGGTATGTGAGTGTGCTCCTGTTCCCTATCTGTGTGTCTGTCCCTGCCTCCATCCCTGGTATGTGAGTGTGCTCCTGTTCCCTGTCTGTGTGTCTGTCCCTGCCTCCATCCCTGGTGTGTGAGTGTGCTGCTGTTCCCTGTCTGTGTGTCTGTCCCTCCATCCCTGGTGTGTGAGTGTGCTCCTGTTCCCTGTCTGTGTGTCTGTCCCTCTCTCCATCCCTGGTGTGTGAGTGTGCTCCTGTTCCCTGTCTGTGTGTCTGTCCCTCCCTCCATCCCTGGTGTGTGAGTGTGCTCCTGTTCCCTGTCTGTGTGTCTATCCCTCCATCCCTGGTGTGTGTGCTCCTGTTCCCTGTCTGTGTGTCTGTCCCTCCATCCCTGGTGTGTGAGTGTGCTCCTGTTCCCTGTCTGTGTGTCTGTCCCTCTCTCCATCCCTGGTGTGTGAGTGTGCTCCTTTTCCCTGTCTGTGTGTCTGTCCCTCCCTCCATCCCTGGTGTGTGAGTGTGCTCCTGTTCCCTGTCTGTATGTCTGTACCTCCCTCCATCCCTGGTGTGTGAGTGTGCTCCTGTTCCCTGTCTGTGTGTCTGTCCCTCTCTCCATCCCTGGTATGTGAGTGTGCTCCTGTTCCCTGTCTGTGTGTCTGTCCCTCTCTCCATCCCTGGTGTGTGAGTGTGCTCCTGTTCCCTGTCTGTGTGTCTGTCCCTCTCTCCATCCCTGGTATGTGAGTGTGCTCCTGCTCTCTGTCTGTGTGTCTGTCCCTCTCTCCATCCCTGGTGTGTGAGTGTGCTACTGTTCCCTGTCTGTGTGTCTGTCCCTTCATCCCTGGTGTGTGAGTGTGCTCCTGTTCCCTGTCTGTCCGTCCCTCCATCCCTGGTGTGTGAGTGTGCTCCTGTTCCCTGTCTGTGTGTCTGTCCCTCCCTCCCTGGTGTGTGAGTGTGCTCCTGTTCCCTGTCTGTGTGTCTGGCCCTCTCTCCATCCCTGGTGTGTGAGTGTGCTCCTGTTCCCTGTCTGTGTGTCTGTCCCTCCCTCCCTGGTGTGTGAGTTTGCTCCTGTTCCCTGTCTGTGTGTCTGGCCCTCTCTCCATCCCTGGTGTGTGAGTGTGCTCCTGTTCCCTGTCTGTGTGTCTGTCCCTCCCTCCATCCCTGGTGTGTGAGTGTGCTCCTGTTCCCTGTGTGTCTGTCCCTCCCTCCATCCCTGGTGTGTGAGTGTGCTCCTGTTCCCTGTCTGTGTGTCTGGCCCTCTCTCCATCCCTGGTGTGTGAGTGTGCTCCTGTTCCCTGTCTGTGTGTCTGTCCCTCACTCCATCCCTGGTGTGTGAGTGTGCTCCTGTTCCCTGTCTGTGTGTCTGTCCCTCCATCCCTGGTGTGTGAGTGTGCTCCTGTTCCCTGTCTGTGCGTCTGGCCCTCTCTCCATCCCTGGTGTGTGAGTGTGCTCCTGTTCCCTGTCTGTGTGTCTGTCCCTACATCCCTGGTGTGTGAGTGTGCTCCTGTTCCCTGTCTGTGTGTCTGTCCCTCCCTCCATCCCTGGTGTGTGAGTGTGCTCCTGTTCCCTGTCTGTGTGTCTGTCCGTCCCTCCATCCCTGGTGTGTGAGTGTGCTCCTGTTCCCTGTCTGTGTGTCTGTCCCTCCCTCCATCCCTGGTGTGTGAGTGTGCTCCTGTTCCCTGTCTGTGTGTCTGTCCGTCCCTCCATCCCTGGTGTGTGAGTGTGCTCCTGTTCCCTGTCTGTGTGTCTGTCCCTCCCTCCATCCCTGGTGTGTGAGTGTGCTCCTGTTCCCTGTCTGTGTGTCTGTCCCTCCCTCCATCCCTGGTGTGTGAGTGTGCTCCTGTTCCCTGTCTGTGTGTCTGTCCCTCCCTCCATCCCTGGTGTGTGAGTGTGCTCCTGTTCCCTGTCTGTGTGTCTGTCCCTTCATCCCTGGTGTGTGAGTGTGCTCCTGTTCCCTGTCTGTGTGTCTGTCCCTCCCTCCATCCCTGGTGTGTGAGTGTGCTCCTGTTCCCTGTCTGTGTGTCTGTCCCTACATCCCTGGTGTGTGAGTGTGCTCCTGTTCCCTGTCTGTGTGTCTGTCCCTCCCTCCATCCCTGGTGTGTGAGTGTGCTCCTGTTCCCTGTCTGTGTGTCTGTCCGTCCCTCCATCCCTGGTGTGTGAGTGTGCTCCTGTTCCCTGTCTGTGTGTCTGTCCCTCCCTCCATCCCTGGTGTGTGAGTGTGCTCCTGTTCCCTGTCTGTGTGTCTGTCCCTCCCTCCATCCCTGGTGTGTGAGTGTGCTCCTGTTCCCTGTCTGTGTGTCTGTCCCTCCCTCCATCCCTGGTGTGTGAGTGTGCTCCTGTTCCCTATCTGTGTGTCTGTCCCTCCCTCCATCCCTGGTGTGTGAGTGTGCTCCTGTTCCCTGTCTGTGTGTCTGTCCCTCCCTCCATCCCTGGTGTGTGAGTGTGCTCCTGTTCCCTGTCTGTGTGTCTGTCCCTCCCTCCCTGGTGTGTGAGTGTGCTCCTGTTCCCTGTCTGTGTGTCTGGCCCTCTCTCCATCCCTGGTGTGTGAGTGTGCTCCTGTTCCCTGTCTGTGTGTCTGTCCCTCTCTCCCTGGTGTGTGAGTTTGCTCCTGTTCCCTGTCTGTGTGTCTGGCCCTCTCTCCATCCCTGGTGTGTGAGTGTGCTCCTGTTCCCTGTCTGTGTGTCTGTCCCTCCCTCCATCCCTGGTGTGTGAGTGTGCTCCTGTTCCCTGTGTGTCTGTCCCTCCCTCCATCCCTGGTGTGTGAGTGTGCTCCTGTTCCCTGTCTGTGTGTCTGGCCCTCTCTCCATCCCTGGTGTGTGAGTGTGCTCCTGTTCCCTGTCTGTGTGTCTGTCCCTCCATCCCTGGTGTGTGAGTGTGCTCCTGTTCCCTGTCTGTGCGTCTGGCCCTCTCTCCATCCCTGGTGTGTGAGTGTGCTCCTGTTCCCTGTCTGTGTGTCTGTCCCTACATCCCTGGTGTGTGAGTGTGCTCCTGTTCCCTGTCTGTGTGTCTGTCCCTCCCTCCATCCCTGGTGTGTGAGTGTGCTCCTGTTCCCTGTCTGTGTGTCTGTCCGTCCCTCCATCCCTGGTGTGTGAGTGTGCTCCTGTTCCCTGTCTGTGTGTCTGTCCCTCCCTCCATCCCTGGTGTGTGAGTGTGCTCCTGTTCCCTGTCTGTGTGTCTGTCCGTCCCTCCATCCCTGGTGTGTGAGTGTGCTCCTGTTCCCTGTCTGTGTGTCTGTCCCTCCCTCCATCCCTGGTGTGTGAGTGTGCTCCTGTTCCCTGTCTGTGTGTCTGTCCCTCCCTCCATCCCTGGTGTGTGAGTGTGCTCCTGTTCCCTGTCTGTGTGTCTGTCCCTCCCTCCATCCCTGGTGTGTGAGTGTGCTCCTGTTCCCTGTCTGTGTGTCTGTCCCTTCATCCCTGGTGTGTGAGTGTGCTCCTGTTCCCTGTCTGTGTGTCTGTCCCTCCCTCCATCCCTGGTGTGTGAGTGTGCTCCTGTTCCCTGTCTGTGTGTCTGTCCCTACATCCCTGGTGTGTGAGTGTGCTCCTGTTCCCTGTCTGTGTGTCTGTCCCTCCCTCCATCCCTGGTGTGTGAGTGTGCTCCTGTTCCCTGTCTGTGTGTCTGTCCGTCCCTCCATCCCTGGTGTGTGAGTGTGCTCCTGTTCCCTGTCTGTGTGTCTGTCCCTCCCTCCATCCCTGGTGTGTGAGTGTGCTCCTGTTCCCTGTCTGTGTGTCTGTCCCTCCCTCCATCCCTGGTGTGTGAGTGTGCTCCTGTTCCCTGTCTGTGTGTCTGTCCCTCCCTCCATCCCTGGTGTGTGAGTGTGCTCCTGTTCCCTGTCTGTGTGTCTGTCCCTTCATCCCTGGTGTGTGAGTGTGCTCCTGTTCCCTGTCTGTGTGTCTGTCCCTCCCTCCATCCCTGGTGTGTGAGTGTGCTCCTGTTCCCTGTCTGTGTGTCTGTCCGTCCCTCCATCCCTGGTGTGTGAGTGTGCTCCTGTTCCCTGTCTGTGTGTCTGTCCCTCCCTCCCTGGTGTGTGAGTGTGCTCCTGTTCCCTGTCTGTGTGTCTGTCCCTCCCTCCATCCCTGGTGTGTGAGTGTGCTCCTGTTCCCTGTCTGTGTGTCTGGCCCTCTCTCCCTCCCTGGTGTGTGAGTGTGCTCCTGTTCCCTGTCTGTGTGTCTGGCCCTCTCTCCATCCCTGGTGTGTGAGTGTGCTCCTGTTCCCTGTCTGTGTGTCTGTCCCTCCCTCCATCCCTGGTGTGTGAGTGTGCTCCTGTTCCCTGTCTGTGTGTCTGTCCCTCCATCCCTGGTGTATGAGTGTGCTCCTGTTCCCTGTCTGTGTGTCTGTCCCTCCCTGGTGTGTGCGTGTGCTCCTGTTCCCTGTCTGTGTGTCTGTCCCTCCATCCCTGGTGTGTGAGTGTGCTCCTGTTCCCTGTCTGTGTGTCTGTCCCTCAATCCATCCCTGGTGTGTGAGTGTGCTCCTGTTCCCTGTCTGTGTGTCTGTCCCTCCCTCCATCCCTGGTGTGTGAGTGTGCTCCTGTTCCCTGTCTGTGTGTCTGTCCCTCCCTCCATCACTGGTGTGTGAGTGTGCTCCTGTTCCCTGTCTGTGTGTCTGTCCCTCCCTCCATCCCTGGTGTGTGAGTGTGCTCCTGTTCCCTGTCTGTGTGTCTGTCCCTCCCTCCATCCCTGGTGTGTGAGTGTGTTCCTGTTCCCTGTCTGTGTGTCTGTCCCTCCCTCCATCCCTGGTGTGTGAGTGTGCTCCTGTTCCCTGTCTGTGTGTCTGTCCCTCCCTCCATCCCTGGTGTGTGAGTGTGCTCCTGTTCCCTGTCTGTGTGTCTGTCCCTTCATCCCTGGTGTGTGAGTGTGCTCCTGTTCCCTGTCTGTGTGTCTGTCCCTCCCTCCATCCCTGGTGTGTGAGTGTGCTCCTGTTCCCTGTCTGTGTGTCTGTCCGTCCCTCCATCCCTGGTGTGTGAGTGTGCTCCTGTTCCCTGTCTGTGTGTCTGTCCCTCCCTCCCTGGTGTGTGAGTGTGCTCCTGTTCCCTGTCTGTGTGTCTGTCCCTCCCTCCCTGGTGTGTGAGTGTGCTCCTGTTCCCTGTCTGTGTGTCTGGCCCTCTCTCCCTCCCTGGTGTGTGAGTGTGCTCCTGTTCCCTGTCTGTGTGTCTGGCCCTCTCTCCATCCCTGGTGTGTGAGTGTGCTCCTGTTCCCTGTGTGTCTGTCCTTCCCTCCATCCCTGGTGTGTGAGTGTGCTCCTGTTCCCTGTCTGTGTGTCTGTCCCTCCCTCCATCCCTGGTGTGTGAGTGTGCTCCTGTTCCCTGTCTGTGTGTCTGTCTCTCCCTCCATCCCTGGTGTGTGAGTGTGCTCCTGTTCCCTGTCTGTGTGTCTGTCCCTCCCTCCATCCCTGGTGTGTGAGTGTGCTCCTGTTCCCTGTCTGTGTGTCTGTCCCTCCATCCCTGGTGTATGAGTGTGCTCCTGTTCCCTGTCTGTGTGTCGGTCCCTCCCTCCATCCTTGGTGTGTGAGTGTGCTCCTGTTCCCTGTCTGTGTGTCTGTCCCTCCCTGGTGTGTGCGTGTGCTCCTGTTCCCTGTCTGTGTGTCTGTCCCTCCCTGGTGTGTGAGTGTGCTCCTGTTCCCTGTCTGTGTGTCTGTCCCTCCATCCCTGGTGTGTGAGTGTGCTCCTGTTCCCTGTCTGTGCGTCTGGCCCTCTCTCCATCCCTGGTGTGTGAGTGTGCTCCTGTTCCCTGTCTGTGTGTCTGTCCCTACATCCCTGGTGTGTGAGTGTGCTCCTGTTCCCTGTCTGTGTGTCTGTCCCTCCCTCCATCCCTGGTGTGTGAGTGTGCTCCTGTTCCCTGTCTGTGTGTCTGTCCGTCCCTCCATCCCTGGTGTGTGAGTGTGCTCCTGTTCCCTGTCTGTGTGTCTGTCCCTCCCTCCATCCCTGGTGTGTGAGTGTGCTCCTGTTCCCTGTCTGTGTGTCTGTCCCTCCCTCCATCCCTGGTGTGTGAGTGTGCTCCTGTTCCCTGTCTGTGTGTCTGTCCCTCCCTCCATCCCTGGTGTGTGAGTGTGCTCCTGTTCCCTGTCTGTGTGTCTGTCCCTCCCTCCATCACTGGTGTGTGAGTGTGCTCCTGTTCCCTGTCTGTGTGTCTGTCCCTCCCTCCATCCCTGGTGTGTGCGTGTGCTCCTGTTCCCTGTCTGTGTGTCTGTCCCTCCCTCCATCCCTGGTGTGTGAGTGTGTTCCTGTTCCCTGTCTGTGTGTCTGTCCCTCCATCCCTGGTGTGTGAGTGTGCTCCTGTTCCCTGTCTGTGTGTCTGTCCCTCCCTCCATCCCTGGTGTGTGAGTGTGCTCCTGTTCCATGTCTGTGTGTCTGTCCCTTCATCCCTGGTGTGTGAGTGTGCTCCTGTTCCCTGTCTGTGTGTCTGTCCCTCCCTCCATCCCTGGTGTGTGAGTGTGCTCCTGTTCCCTGTCTGTGTGTCTGTCCCTCCCTCCATCCCTGGTGTATGAGTGTGCTCCTGTTCCCTGTCTGTGTGTCTGTCCCTCCATCCATCCCTGGTGTGTGAGTGTGCTCCTGTTCCCTGTCTGTGTGTCTGTCCCTCCCTCCATCCCTGGTGTGTGAGTGTGCTCCTGTTCCCTGTCTGTGTGTCTGTCCCTCCCTCCATCCCTGGTGTGTGAGTGTGCTCCTGTTCCCTGTCTGTGTGTCTGTCCCTCCATCCATCCCTGGTATGTGAGTGTGCTCCTGTTCCCTGTCTGTGTGTCTATCCCTCCCTCCATCCCTGGTGTGTGAGTGTGCTCCTGTTCCCTGTCTGTCCCTCCCTCCATCCCTGGTGTGTGAGTGTGCTCCTGTTCCCTGTCTGTGTGTCTGTCCCTCTCTCCATCCCTGGTGTGTGAGTGTGCTCCTGTTCCCTGTCTGTGTGTCTATCCCTCCATCCCTGGTGTGTGAGTGTGCTCCTGTTCCCTGTCTGTGTGTCTGTCCGTCCCTCCATCCCTGGTGTGTGAGTGTGCTCCTGTTCCCTGTCTGTGTGTCTGTCCCTCCATCCCTGGTGTGTGAGTGTGCTCCTGTTCCCTGTCTGTGTGTCTGTCCCTCTCTCCATCCCTGGTGTGTGAGTGTGCTCCTTTTCCCTGTCTGTGTGTCTGTCCCTCCCTCCATCCCTGGTGTGTGAGTGTGCTCCTGTTCCCTGTCTGTATGTCTGTACCTCCCTCCATCCCTGGTGTGTGAGTGTGCTCCTGTTCCCTGTCTGTGTGTCTGTCCCTCTCTCCATCCCTGGTGTGTGAGTGTGCTCCTGTTCCCTGTCTGTGTGTCTGTCCCTCTCTCCATCCCTGGTGTGTGAGTGTGCTCCTGTTCCCTGTCTGTGTGTCTGTCCCTCTCTCCATCCCTGGTATGTGAGTGTGCTCCTGTTCCCTGTCTGTATGTCTGTACCTCCCTCCATCCCTGGTGTGTGAGTGTGCTCCTGTTCCCTGTCTGTGCGTCTGGCCCTCTCTCCATCCCTGGTGTGTGAGTGTGCTCCTGTTCCCTGTCTGTGTGTCTGTCCCTACATCCCTGGTGTGTGAGTGTGCTCCTGTTCCCTGTCTGTGTGTCTGTCCCTCCCTCCATCCCTGGTGTGTGAGTGTGCTCCTGTTCCCTGTCTGTGTGTCTGTCCGTCCCTCCATCCCTGGTGTGTGAGTGTGCTCCTGTTCCCTGTCTGTGTGTCTGTCCCTCCCTCCATCCCTGGTGTGTGAGTGTGCTCCTGTTCCCTGTCTGTGTGTCTGTCCGTCCCTCCATCCCTGGTGTGTGAGTGTGCTCCTGTTCCCTGTCTGTGTGTCTGTCCCTCCCTCCATCCCTGGTGTGTGAGTGTGCTCCTGTTCCCTGTCTGTGTGTCTGTCCCTCCCTCCATCCCTGGTGTGTGAGTGTGCTCCTGTTCCCTGTCTGTGTGTCTGTCCCTCCCTCCATCCCTGGTGTGTGAGTGTGCTCCTGTTCCCTGTCTGTGTGTCTGTCCCTTCATCCCTGGTGTGTGAGTGTGCTCCTGTTCCCTGTCTGTGTGTCTGTCCCTCCCTCCATCCCTGGTGTGTGAGTGTGCTCCTGTTCCCTGTCTGTGTGTCTGTCCCTACATCCCTGGTGTGTGAGTGTGCTCCTGTTCCCTGTCTGTGTGTCTGTCCCTCCCTCCATCCCTGGTGTGTGAGTGTGCTCCTGTTCCCTGTCTGTGTGTCTGTCCGTCCCTCCATCACTGGTGTGTGAGTGTGCTCCTGTTCCCTGTCTGTGTGTCTGTCCCTCCCTCCATCCCTGGTGTGTGAGTGTGCTCCTGTTCCCTGTCTGTGTGTCTGTCCCTCCCTCCATCCCTGGTGTGTGAGTGTGCTCCTGTTCCCTGTCTGTGTGTCTGTCCCTTCATCCCTGGTGTGTGAGTGTGCTCCTGTTCCCTGTCTGTGTGTCTGTCCCTCCCTCCATCCCTGGTGTGTGAGTGCTCCTGTTCCCTGTCTGTGTGTCTGTCCGTCCCTCCATCCCTGGTGTGTGAGTGTGCTCCTGTTCCCTGTCTGTGTGTCTGTCCCTCCCTCCCTGGTGTGTGAGTGTGCTCCTGTTCCCTGTCTGTGTGTCTGTCCCTCCCTCCATCCCTGGTGTGTGAGTGTGCTCCTGTTCCCTGTCTGTGTGTCTGGCCCTCTCTCCCTCCCTGGTGTGTGAGTGTGCTCCTGTTCCCTGTCTGTGTGTCTGGCCCTCTCTCCATCCCTGGTGTGTGAGTGTGCTCCTGTTCCCTGTCTGTGTGTCTGTCCCTCCCTCCATCCCTGGTGTGTGAGTGTGCTCCTGTTCCCTGTCTGTGTGTCTGTCCCTCCATCCCTGGTGTATGAGTGTGCTCCTGTTCCCTGTCTGTGTGTCTGTCCCTCCCTGGTGTGTGCGTGTGCTCCTGTTCCCTGTCTGTGTGTCTGTCCCTCCATCCCTGGTGTGTGAGTGTGCTCCTGTTCCCTGTCTGTGTGTCTGTCCCTCAATCCATCCCTGGTGTGTGAGTGTGCTCCTGTTCCCTGTCTGTGTGTCTGTCCCTCCCTCCATCCCTGGTGTGTGAGTGTGCTCCTGTTCCCTGTCTGTGTGTCTGTCCCTCCCTCCATCACTGGTGTGTGAGTGTGCTCCTGTTCCCTGTCTGTGTGTCTGTCCCTCCCTCCATCCCTGGTGTGTGAGTGTGCTCCTGTTCCCTGTCTGTGTGTCTGTCCCTCCCTCCATCCCTGGTGTGTGAGTGTGTTCCTGTTCCCTGTCTGTGTGTCTGTCCCTCCCTCCATCCCTGGTGTGTGAGTGTGCTCCTGTTCCCTGTCTGTGTGTCTGTCCCTCCCTCCATCCCTGGTGTGAGTGTGCTCCTGTTCCCTGTCTGTGTGTCTGTCCCTACATCCCTGGTGTGTGAGTGTGCTCCTGTTCCCTGTCTGTGTGTCTGTCCCTCCCTCCATCCCTGGTGTGTGAGTGTGCTCCTGTTCCCTGTCTGTGTGTCTGTCCCTCCCTCCATCCCTGGTGTGTGAGTGTGCTCCTGTTCCCTGTCTGTGTGTCTGTCCCTTCATCCCTGGTGTGTGAGTGTGCTCCTGTTCCCTGTCTGTGTGTCTGTCCCTCCCTCCATCCCTGGTGTGTGAGTGTGCTCCTGTTCCCTGTCTGTGTGTCTGTCCGTCCCTCCATCCCTGGTGTGTGAGTGTGCTCCTGTTCCCTGTCTGTGTGTCTGTCCCTCCCTCCCTGGTGTGTGAGTGTGCTCCTGTTCCCTGTCTGTGTGTCTGTCCCTCCCTCCCTGGTGTGTGAGTGTGCTCCTGTTCCCTGTCTGTGTGTCTGGCCCTCTCTCCCTCCCTGGTGTGTGAGTGTGCTCCTGTTCCCTGTCTGTGTGTCTGGCCCTCTCTCCATCCCTGGTGTGTGAGTGTGCTCCTGTTCCCTGTGTGTCTGTCCTTCCCTCCATCCCTGGTGTGTGAGTGTGCTCCTGTTCCCTGTCTGTGTGTCTGTCCCTCCCTCCATCCCTGGTGTGTGAGTGTGCTCCTGTTCCCTGTCTGTGTGTCTGTCTCTCCCTCCATCCCTGGTGTGTGAGTGTGCTCCTGTTCCCTGTCTGTGTGTCTGTCCCTCCCTCCATCCCTGGTGTGTGAGTGTGCTCCTGTTCCCTGTCTGTGTGTCTGTCCCTCCATCCCTGGTGTATGAGTGTGCTCCTGTTCCCTGTCTGTGTGTCGGTCCCTCCCTCCATCCTTGGTGTGTGAGTGTGCTCCTGTTCCCTGTCTGTGTGTCTGTCCCTCCCTGGTGTGTGCGTGTGCTCCTGTTCCCTGTCTGTGTGTCTGTCCCTCCCTGGTGTGTGAGTGTGCTCCTGTTCCCTGTCTGTGTGTCTGTCCCTCCATCCCTGGTGTGTGAGTGTGCTCCTGTTCCCTGTCTGTGCGTCTGGCCCTCTCTCCATCCCTGGTGTGTGAGTGTGCTCCTGTTCCCTGTCTGTGTGTCTGTCCCTACATCCCTGGTGTGTGAGTGTGCTCCTGTTCCCTGTCTGTGTGTCTGTCCCTCCCTCCATCCCTGGTGTGTGAGTGTGCTCCTGTTCCCTGTCTGTGTGTCTGTCCGTCCCTCCATCCCTGGTGTGTGAGTGTGCTCCTGTTCCCTGTCTGTGTGTCTGTCCCTCCCTCCATCCCTGGTGTGTGAGTGTGCTCCTGTTCCCTGTCTGTGTGTCTGTCCCTCCCTCCATCCCTGGTGTGTGAGTGTGCTCCTGTTCCCTGTCTGTGTGTCTGTCCCTCCCTCCATCCCTGGTGTGTGAGTGTGCTCCTGTTCCCTGTCTGTGTGTCTGTCCCTCCCTCCATCACTGGTGTGTGAGTGTGCTCCTGTTCCCTGTCTGTGTGTCTGTCCCTCCCTCCATCCCTGGTGTGTGCGTGTGCTCCTGTTCCCTGTCTGTGTGTCTGTCCCTCCCTCCATCCCTGGTGTGTGAGTGTGTTCCTGTTCCCTGTCTGTGTGTCTGTCCCTCCATCCCTGGTGTGTGAGTGTGCTCCTGTTCCCTGTCTGTGTGTCTGTCCCTCCCTCCATCCCTGGTGTGTGAGTGTGCTCCTGTTCCATGTCTGTGTGTCTGTCCCTTCATCCCTGGTGTGTGAGTGTGCTCCTGTTCCCTGTCTGTGTGTCTGTCCCTCCCTCCATCCCTGGTGTGTGAGTGTGCTCCTGTTCCCTGTCTGTGTGTCTGTCCCTCCCTCCATCCCTGGTGTATGAGTGTGCTCCTGTTCCCTGTCTGTGTGTCTGTCCCTCCATCCATCCCTGGTGTGTGAGTGTGCTCCTGTTCCCTGTCTGTGTGTCTGTCCCTCCCTCCATCCCTGGTGTGTGAGTGTGCTCCTGTTCCCTGTCTGTGTGTCTGTCCCTCCCTCCATCCCTGGTGTGTGAGTGTGCTCCTGTTCCCTGTCTGTGTGTCTGTCCCTCCATCCATCCCTGGTATGTGAGTGTGCTCCTGTTCCCTGTCTGTGTGTCTATCCCTCCCTCCATCCCTGGTGTGTGAGTGTGCTCCTGTTCCCTGTCTGTCCCTCCCTCCATCCCTGGTGTGTGAGTGTGCTCCTGTTCCCTGTCTGTGTGTCTGTCCCTCTCTCCATCCCTGGTGTGTGAGTGTGCTCCTGTTCCCTGTCTGTGTGTCTATCCCTCCATCCCTGGTGTGTGAGTGTGCTCCTGTTCCCTGTCTGTGTGTCTGTCCGTCCCTCCATCCCTGGTGTGTGAGTGTGCTCCTGTTCCCTGTCTGTGTGTCTGTCCCTCCATCCCTGGTGTGTGAGTGTGCTCCTGTTCCCTGTCTGTGTGTCTGTCCCTCTCTCCATCCCTGGTGTGTGAGTGTGCTCCTTTTCCCTGTCTGTGTGTCTGTCCCTCCCTCCATCCCTGGTGTGTGAGTGTGCTCCTGTTCCCTGTCTGTATGTCTGTACCTCCCTCCATCCCTGGTGTGTGAGTGTGCTCCTGTTCCCTGTCTGTGTGTCTGTCCCTCTCTCCATCCCTGGTGTGTGAGTGTGCTCCTGTTCCCTGTCTGTGTGTCTGTCCCTCTCTCCATCCCTGGTGTGTGAGTGTGCTCCTGTTCCCTGTCTGTGTGTCTGTCCCTCTCTCCATCCCTGGTATGTGAGTGTGCTCCTGTTCCCTGTCTGTATGTCTGTACCTCCCTCCATCCCTGGTGTGTGAGTGTGCTCCTGTTCCCTGTCTGTGCGTCTGGCCCTCTCTCCATCCCTGGTGTGTGAGTGTGCTCCTGTTCCCTGTCTGTGTGTCTGTCCCTACATCCCTGGTGTGTGAGTGTGCTCCTGTTCCCTGTCTGTGTGTCTGTCCCTCCCTCCATCCCTGGTGTGTGAGTGTGCTCCTGTTCCCTGTCTGTGTGTCTGTCCGTCCCTCCATCCCTGGTGTGTGAGTGTGCTCCTGTTCCCTGTCTGTGTGTCTGTCCCTCCCTCCATCCCTGGTGTGTGAGTGTGCTCCTGTTCCCTGTCTGTGTGTCTGTCCGTCCCTCCATCCCTGGTGTGTGAGTGTGCTCCTGTTCCCTGTCTGTGTGTCTGTCCCTCCCTCCATCCCTGGTGTGTGAGTGTGCTCCTGTTCCCTGTCTGTGTGTCTGTCCCTCCCTCCATCCCTGGTGTGTGAGTGTGCTCCTGTTCCCTGTCTGTGTGTCTGTCCCTCCCTCCATCCCTGGTGTGTGAGTGTGCTCCTGTTCCCTGTCTGTGTGTCTGTCCCTTCATCCCTGGTGTGTGAGTGTGCTCCTGTTCCCTGTCTGTGTGTCTGTCCCTCCCTCCATCCCTGGTGTGTGAGTGTGCTCCTGTTCCCTGTCTGTGTGTCTGTCCCTACATCCCTGGTGTGTGAGTGTGCTCCTGTTCCCTGTCTGTGTGTCTGTCCCTCCCTCCATCCCTGGTGTGTGAGTGTGCTCCTGTTCCCTGTCTGTGTGTCTGTCCGTCCCTCCATCCCTGGTGTGTGAGTGTGCTCCTGTTCCCTGTCTGTGTGTCTGTCCCTCCCTCCATCCCTGGTGTGTGAGTGTGCTCCTGTTCCCTGTCTGTGTGTCTGTCCCTCCCTCCATCCCTGGTGTGTGAGTGTGCTCCTGTTCCCTGTCTGTGTGTCTGTCCCTCCCTCCATCCCTGGTGTGTGAGTGTGCTCCTGTTCCCTGTCTGTGTGTCTGTCCCTTCATCCCTGGTGTGTGAGTGTGCTCCTGTTCCCTGTCTGTGTGTCTGTCCCCCCTCCATCCCTGGTGTGTGAGTGTGCTCCTGTTCCCTGTCTGTGTGTCTGTCCGTCCCTCCATCCCTGGTGTGTGAGTGTGCTCCTGTTCCCTGTCTGTGTGTCTGTCCCCTCCATCCCTGGTGTGTGAGTGTGCTCCTGTTCCCTGTCTGTGTGTCTGTCCCTCCCTCCATCCCTGGTGTGTGAGTGTGCTCCTGTTCCCTGTCTGTGTGTCTGGCCCTCTCTCCCTCCTGGTGTGTGAGTGTGCTCCTGTTCCCTGTCTGTGTGTCTGTCCCTCTCTCCATCCCTGGTGTGTGAGTGTGCTCCTGTTCCCTGTCTGTGTGTCTGTCCCTCCCTCCATCCCTGGTGTGTGAGTGTGCTCCTGTTCCCTGTCTGTGTGTCTGTCCCTCCCTCCATCCCTGGTGTGTGAGTGTGCTCCTGTTCCCTGTCTGTGTGTCTGTCCCTCACTCCATCCCTGGTGTGTGAGTGTGCTCCTGTTCCCTGTCTGTGTGTCTGTCCCTCCATCCCTGGTGTGTGAGTGTGCTCCTGTTCCCTGTCTGTGCGTCTGGCCCTCTCTCCATCCCTGGTGTGTGAGTGTGCTCCTGTTCCCTGTCTGTGTGTCTGTCCCTACATCCCTGGTGTGTGAGTGTGCTCCTGTTCCCTGTCTGTGTGTCTGTCCCTCCCTCCATCCCTGGTGTGTGAGTGTGCTCCTGTTCCCTGTCTGTGTGTCTGTCCGTCCCTCCATCCCTGGTGTGTGAGTGTGCTCCTGTTCCCTGTCTGTGTGTCTGTCCCTCCCTCCATCCCTGGTGTGTGAGTGTGCTCCTGTTCCCTGTCTGTGTGTCTGTCCGTCCCTCCATCCCTGGTGTGTGAGTGTGCTCCTGTTCCCTGTCTGTGTGTCTGTCCCTCCCTCCATCCCTGGTGTGTGAGTGTGCTCCTGTTCCCTGTCTGTGTGTCTGTCCCTCCCTCCATCCCTGGTGTGTGAGTGTGCTCCTGTTCCCTGTCTGTGTGTCTGTCCCTCCCTCCATCCCTGGTGTGTGAGTGTGCTCCTGTTCCCTGTCTGTGTGTCTGTCCCTTCATCCCTGGTGTGTGAGTGTGCTCCTGTTCCCTGTCTGTGTGTCTGTCCCTCCCTCCATCCCTGGTGTGTGAGTGTGCTCCTGTTCCCTGTCTGTGTGTCTGTCCCTACATCCCTGGTGTGTGAGTGTGCTCCTGTTCCCTGTCTGTGTGTCTGTCCCTCCCTCCATCCCTGGTGTGTGAGTGTGCTCCTGTTCCCTGTCTGTGTGTCTGTCCGTCCCTCCATCCCTGGTGTGTGAGTGTGCTCCTGTTCCCTGTCTGTGTGTCTGTCCCTCCCTCCATCCCTGGTGTGTGAGTGTGCTCCTGTTCCCTGTCTGTGTGTCTGTCCCTCCCTCCATCCCTGGTGTGTGAGTGTGCTCCTGTTCCCTGTCTGTGTGTCTGTCCCTCCCTCCATCCCTGGTGTGTGAGTGTGCTCCTGTTCCCTGTCTGTGTGTCTGTCCCTCCCTCCATCCCTGGTGTGTGAGTGTGCTCCTGTTCCCTGTCTGTGTGTCTGTCCCTCCCTCCATCCCTGGTGTGTGAGTGTGCTCCTGTTCCCTGTCTGTGTGTCTGTCCCTCCCTCCCTGGTGTGTGAGTGTGCTCCTGTTCCCTGTCTGTGTGTCTGGCCCTCTCTCCATCCCTGGTGTGTGAGTGTGCTCCTGTTCCCTGTCTGTGTGTCTGTCCCTCCCTCCCTGGTGTGTGAGTTTGCTCCTGTTCCCTGTCTGTGTGTCTGGCCCTCTCTCCATCCCTGGTGTGTGAGTGTGCTCCTGTTCCCTGTCTGTGTGTCTGTCCCTCCCTCCATCCCTGGTGTGTGAGTGTGCTCCTGTTCCCTGTGTGTCTGTCCCTCCCTCCATCCCTGGTGTGTGAGTGTGCTCCTGTTCCCTGTCTGTGTGTCTGGCCCTCTCTCCATCCCTGGTGTGTGAGTGTGCTCCTGTTCCCTGTCTGTGTGTCTGTCCCTCACTCCATCCCTGGTGTGTGAGTGTGCTCCTGTTCCCTGTCTGTGTGTCTGTCCCTCCATCCCTGGTGTGTGAGTGTGCTCCTGTTCCCTGTCTGTGCGTCTGGCCCTCTCTCCATCCCTGGTGTGTGAGTGTGCTCCTGTTCCCTGTCTGTGTGTCTGTCCCTACATCCCTGGTGTGTGAGTGTGCTCCTGTTCCCTGTCTGTGTGTCTGTCCCTCCCTCCATCCCTGGTGTGTGAGTGTGCTCCTGTTCCCTGTCTGTGTGTCTGTCCGTCCCTCCATCCCTGGTGTGTGAGTGTGCTCCTGTTCCCTGTCTGTGTGTCTGTCCCTCCCTCCATCCCTGGTGTGTGAGTGTGCTCCTGTTCCCTGTCTGTGTGTCTGTCCCTCCCTCCATCCCTGGTGTGTGAGTGTGCTCCTGTTCCCTGTCTCTGTGTGTCTGTCCCCCTCCCTCCATCCCTGGTGTGTGAGTGTGCTCCTGTTCCCTGTCTGTGTGTCTGTCCCTCCCTCCATCCCTGGTGTGTGAGTGTGCTCCTGTTCCCTGTCTGTGTGTCTGTCCCTCCCTCCATCCCTGGTGTGTGAGTGTGTCCTGTTCCTGTCTGTGTGTCTGTCCCTTCATCCCTGGTGTGTGAGTGTGCTCCTGTTCCCTGTCTGTGTGTCTGTCCCTCCCTCCATCCCTGGTGTGTGAGTGTGCTCCTGTTCCCTGTCTGTGTGTCTGTCCCTACATCCCTGGGTGTGTGAGTGTGCTCCTGTTCCCTGTCTGTGTGTCTGTCCCTCCCTCCATCCCTGGTGTGTGAGTGTGCTCCTGTTCCCTGTCTGTGTGTCTGTCCGTCCCTCCATCCCTGGTGTGTGAGTGTGCTCCTGTTCCCTGTCTGTGTGTCTGTCCCTCCCTCCATCCCTGGTGTGTGAGTGTGCTCCTGTTCCCTGTCTGTGTGTCTGTCCCTCCCTCCATCCCTGGTGTGTGAGTGTGCTCTGTTCCCTGTCTGTGTGTCTGTCCCTCTCTCCATCCCTGGTGTGTGAGTGTGCTCCTGTTCCCTGTCTGTGTGTCTGTCCCCCTCCATCCCTGGTGTGTGAGTGTGCTCCTGTTCCCTGTCTGTGTGTCTGTCCCTCCCTCATCCCTGGTGTGTGAGTGTGCTCCTGTTCCCTGTCTGTGTGTCTGTCCCATCCCTCCCTCTGGTGTGTGAGTTGCTGCTCCTGTTCACCTGTCTGTGTGTCTGTCCCTCTCCTCCATCCTGGTGTGTGAGTGTGCTCCTGTTCCCTGTCTGTGTGTCTGTCCCTCACCTCACATCCCTGGTGTGTGAGTGTGCTCCTGTTCCCTGTCTGTGTGTCTGTCCCTCCCTCCATCCCTGGTGTGTGAGTGTGCTCCTGTTCCCTGTCTGTGTGTCTGTCCCTCCCTCCATCCCTGGTGTGTGAGTGTGCTCCTGTTCCTGTCTGTGTGTCTGTCCCTCCCTCCATCCCTGGTGTGTGAGTGTGCTCCTGTTCCCTGTCTGTGTGTCTGTCCCTCCTCCATCCCTGGTGTGTGAGTGTGCTCCTGTTCCCTGTCTGTGTGTCTGTCCCTCCCTCCATCCCTGGTGTGTGAGTGTGCTCCTGTTCCCTGTCTGTGTGTCTGTCCCTCCATCCCTGGTGTGTGAGTGTGCTCCTGTTCCCTGTCTGTGTGTCTGTCCCCTCCCTCCATCCCTGGTGTGTGAGTGTGCTCCTGTTTCCTGTCTGTGTGTCTGTCCCTCCTCCATCCCTGGTGTGTGAGTGTGCTCCTGTTCCCTGTCTGTGTGTCTGTCCCTCCTCCATCCCCTGGTGTGTGAGTGTGCTCCTGTTCCCTGTCTGTGTGTCTGTCCGTCCCCTCCATCCCTCGGTGTGTGAGTGTGCTCCTGTTCCCTGTCTGTGTGTCTGTCCCTCCCTCCATCCCCTGGTGTGTGAGTGTGCTCCTGTTCCCATGTCTGTGTGTCTGTCCCTCCCTCCCCTGGTGTGTGAGTGTGCTCCTGTTCCCTGTCTGTGTGTCTGTCCCTCCCTCCATCCCTGGTGTGTGAGTGTGCTCCTGTTCCCTGTCTGTGTGTCTGTCCCTTCATCCCTGGTGTGTGAGTGTGCTCCTGTTCCCTGTCTGTGTGTCTGTCCCTCCCTCCATCCCTGGTGTGTGAGTGTGCTCCTGTTCCCTGTCTGTGTGTCTGTCCGTCCCTCCATCCCTGGTGTGTGAGTGTGCTCCTGTTCCCTGTCTGTGTGTCTGTCCTCCCTCCTGGTGTGTGAGTGTGCTCCTGTTCCCTGTCTGTGTGTCTGTCCCTCCCTCCCTGGTGTGTGAGTGTGCTCCTGTTCCCTGTCTGTGTGTCTGGCCCTCTCTCCCTCTCTGGTGTGTGAGTGTGCTCCTGTTCCCTGTCTGTGTGTCTGGCCCTCTCTCCATCCCTGGTGTGTGAGTGTGCTCCTGTTCCCTGTGTGTCTGTCCTTCCCTCCATCCCTGGTGTGTGAGTGTGCTCCTGTTCCCTGTCTGTGTGTCTGTCCCTCCCTCCATCCTGGTGTGTGAGTGTGCTCCTGTTCCCCTGTCCCTGTGTGTCTGTCTCTCCCTCCATCCCTGGTGTGTGAGTGTGCTCCTGTTCCCTGTCTGTGTGTCTGTCCCCTCCCTCATCCCTGGTGTGTGAGTGTGCTCCTGTTCCCATGTCTCTGTGTGTCTGTCCCTCCATCCCTGGTGTATGAGTGTGCTCCTGTTCCCCTGTCTGTGTGTCCGTCCCTCCCTCCATCCTTGGTGTGTGAGTGTGCTCCTGTTCCCTGTCTGTGTGTCTGTCCCTCCCTGGTGTGTGCGTGTTGCTCCTGTTCCCTGTCTGTGTGTCTGTCCCTCTCCCTGGTGTGTGAGTGTGCTCCTGTTCCCTGTCTGTGTGTCTGTTCCCCTCCATCCCTGGTGTGTGAGTGTGCTCCTGTTCCCCTGTCTGTGCGTCTGGCCACTCTTCTCACATCCCTGGTGTGTGAGTGTGCTCCTGTTCCCTGTCTGTGTGTCTGTTCCCTACATCCCTTGGTGTGTGAGTGTGCTCCTGTTCCCTGTCTGTGTGTCTGTCCCCTCCCTCCATCCCTGGTGTGTGAGTGTGCTCCTGTTCCCTGTCTGTGTGTCTGTCCGTCCCTCCATCCCTGGTGTGTGAGTGTGCTCCTGTTCCCTGTCTGTGTGTCTGTCCCTCCCTCCCTGGTGTGTGAGTGTGCTCCTGTTCCCTGTCTGTGTGTCTGTCCCTCCCTCCATCCCCTGGTGTGTGAGTGTGCTCCTGTTCCCTGTCTGTGTGTCTGTCCCTCCCTCCATCCCTGGTGTGTGAGTGTGCTCCTGTTCCCTGTCTGTGTGTCTGTCCCTCCCTCCATCACTGGTGTGTGAGTGTGCTCCTGTTCCCTGTCTGTGTGTCTGTCCCTCCCTCCATCCCTGGTGTGTGCGTGTGCTCCTGTTCCCTGTCTGTGTGTCTGTCCCTCCCTCCATCCCTGGTGTGTGAGTGTGTTCCTGTTCCCCTGTCTGTGTGTCTGTCCCTCCATCCCTGGTGTGTGAGTGTGCTCCTGTTCCCTGTCTGTGTGTCTGTCCCTCCCTCCATCCCTGGTGTGTGAGTGTGCTCCTGTTCCATGTCTGTGTGTCTGTCCCTTCATCCCTGGTGTGTGAGTGTGCTCCTGTTCCCTGTCTGTGTGTCTGTCCCTCCCTGGTGTGTGAGTGTGCTCCTGTTCCCTGTCTGTGTGTCTGTCCCTCCCTCCATCCCTGGTGTATGAGTGTGCTCCTGTTCCCTGTCTGTGTGTCTGTCCCTCCATCCATCCCTGGTGTGTGAGTGTGCTCCTGTTCCCTGTCTGTGTGTCTGTCCCTCCCTCCATCCCTGGTGTGTGAGTGTGCTCCTGTTCCCTGTCTGTGTGTCTGTCCCTCCCCTCCATCCCTGGTGTGTGAGTGTGCTCCTGTTCCCTGTCTGTGTGTCTGTCCCTCCATCCATCCCTGGTGTGTGAGTGTGCTCCTGTTCCCTGTCTGTGTGTCTATCCCTCCCTCCATCCCTGGTGTGTGAGTGTGCTCCTGTTCCCTGTCTGTCCCTCCCTCCATCCCTGGTGTGTGAGTGTGCTCCTGTTCCCTGTCTGTGTGTCTGTCCCTCCCTCCCATCCCTGGTGTATGAGTGTGCTCCTGTTCCCTGTCTGTGTGTCTGTCCCTCCCTCCATCCCTGGTGTGTGAGTGTGCTCCTGTTCCCTGTCTGTTGTGTCTGTCCCCTCCCTCCATCCCGGGTGTGTGAGTGTGCTCCCTGTTCCCCTGTCTGTGTGTCTGTCCCTCCCTCCATCACTGGTGTGTGAGTGTGCTCCTGTCTCCCTGTCTGTGTGTCTGTCCCTCCCTCCATCCCTGGTGTGTGAGTGTGCTCCTGTTCCCTGTCTGTGTGTCTGTCCCTCCCTCCATCCCTGGTGTGTGAGTGTGTTCCTGTTCCCTGTCTGTGTGTCTGTCCCTCCATCCCTGGTGTGTGAGTGTGCTCCCTGTTCCCTGTCTGTGTGTCTGTCCCTCCCTCCATCCCTGGTGTGTGAGTGTGCTCCTGTTCCATGTCTGTGTGTCTGTCCCTTCATCCCTGGTGTGTGAGTGTGCTCCTGTTCCCCTGTCTGTGTGTCTGTCCCTCCCTCCATCCCTGGTGTGTGAGTGTGCTCCTGTTCCCTGTCTGTGTGTCTGTCCCTCCCTCCATCCCCTGGTGTATGAGTGTGCTCCTGTTCCCTGTCTGTGTGTCTGTCCCTCCATCCATCCCTGGTGTATGAGTGTGCTCCTGTTCCATGTCTGTGTGTCTGTCCCTTCATCCCTGGTGTGTGAGTGTGCTCCTGTTCCCTGTCTGTGTGTCTGTCCCTCCCTCCATCCCTGGTGTATGAGTGTGCTCCTGTTCCCTGTCTGTGTGTCTGTCCCTTCATCCCTGGTGTGTGAGTGTGCTCCTGTTCCCTGTCTGTCCCTCCCTCCATCCCTGGTGTGTGAGTGTGCTCCTGTTCCCTGTCTGTGTGTCTGTCCCTCCCTCCATCCCTGGTGTATGAGTGTGCTCCTGTTCCTGTCTGTGTGTCTGTCCCTCCCTCCATCCCTGGTGTGTGAGTGTGCTCCTGTTCCCTGTCTGTGTGTCTGTCCCTCCCTCCATCCCTGGTGTGTGAGTGTGCTCCTGTTCCCTGTCTGTGTGTCTGTCCCTCCCCTCCATCACTGGTGTGTGAGTGTGCTCTGTTCCCTGTCTGTGTGTCTGTCCCTCCCTCCATCCCTGGTGTGTGAGTGTGCTCCTGTTCCCTGTCTGTGTGTCTGTCCCTCCCTCCATCCCTGGTGTGTGAGTGTGTTCCTGTTCCCTGTCTGTGTGTCTGTCCCCTCCATCCCTGGTGTGTGAGTGTGCTCCTGTTCCCTGTCTGTGTGTCTGTCCCTCCCTCCATCCCTGGTGTGTGAGTGTGCTCCTGTTCCATGTCTGTGTGTCTGTCCCTTCATCCCTGGTGTGTGAGTGTGCTCCTGTTCCCTGTCTGTGTGTCTGTCCCTCCCTCCATCCCTGGTGTGTGAGTGTGCTCCTGTTCCCTGTCTGTGTGTCTGTCCCTCCCTCCATCCCTGGTGTATGAGTGTGCTCCTGTTCCCTGTCTGTGTGTCTGTCCCTCCATCCATCCCTGGTGTATGAGTGTGCTCCTGTTCCATGTCTGTGTGTCTGTCCCTTCATCCCTGGTGTGTGAGTGTGCTCCTGTTCCCTGTCTGTGTGTCTGTCCCTCCCTCCATCCCTGGTGTATGAGTGTGCTCCTGTTCCCTGTCTGTGTGTCTGTCCCTTCATCCCTGGTGTGTGAGTGTGCTCCTGTTCCCTGTCTGTGTGTCTGTCCCTTCATCCCTGGTGTGTGAGTGTGCTCCTGTTCCCTGTCTGTGTGTCTGTCCCTTCCTCCATCCCTGGTGTGTGAGTGTGCTCCTGTTCCCTGTCTGTGTGTCTGTCCCTCCCTCCATCCCTGGTGTGTGAGTGTGCTCCTGTTCCCTGTCTGTGTGTCTGTCCCTCCATCCCTGGTGTGTGAGTGTGCTCCTATTCCCTGTCTGTGTGTCTGTCCCTCCCTCCATCCCTGGTGTGTGAGTGTGCTCCTGTTCCCTGTCTGTGTGTCTGTCCCTCCCTCCATCCCTGGTGTGTGAGTGTGCTCCTGTTCCCTGTCTGTGTGTCTGTCCCTCCCTCCATCCCTGGCTCCTGTCCCAGCTGCACATCTCACACAACAAATGTAAATATAACCCGGATATGGAGCTGACACCTAGAATTATATATAGGAAGTGACTAAAAATGACTAGAACTCCCACAGCCCCCTCCGCGAATGAGCCAATAAGGAATCAGAGGGCGGGGCTTCTACAGTTGGACCTCTCCATGCCCCTAGATACAGCACGTTACATTAATTACAGATGTAATTAATTGTACTGAGTGTTGATTTGAGTAGCGTTGGAGTCAGTGCATAATCTGTTTATCTCTCAGTAATATCACTAAATGGCCTCCCGAATTTTGCCCATAACAAATATGGCGGATCGTTCCTTACATTCTTAGTCGTGTAGAGTTGGCTTGTGACATCATAAACCAGCGACTGAGGTACTACTGATTAGGAAGCGGTGGAGAGATCTGAGCTGTGAGTTTGCACTGATATAGTTATGTACAGATAGTGTGGGGAGGTGCATTTAATCTATATATATGTGTATTTATGTGTCTGCAGTGTGGGGGCTATATATTTATTATGGGGTATTTATAGTAACAGGTGTTTATACTTATCTATTGTGTGTGAAATGAGGGGGATTTATATACCTGGGGTCTGTGGGGGGAGGTGTGTGTATATGTATCACATATATAGTTGTGAGCATTCGAGTTGTTGCTAACGCTTGCAAGCTCGCGTAGCCGAAGGCGCTCCTTGCCAGCAACTGCGACCCTTGCAAACTTTACGTCGTAACGCAAACAAAATACGAGACACGTTACGACCCATTACGACCTCCCAAAAAACGGCTGCAACACGCGCACATCAAAACATCAAAAATCCAACAAATACACACAACAAGTACATTAAAAAAATTTGACCGGCTCCATGAATAATAATATTTTGCGTATTACTTCGAAAACAAGGGATAATTCATAGTCAATCCATCAGATACCACCGCATATGTTCAAACACAGAGCACCGTGATGAACACTTAAAAACACTGTGTGCCTCCTTCAGACAGAAGGGTTACAATCACTCAGAAAGTAACCTCTGCCATCAGAACACCCCGGGGACATCTGATGCAGTACAAAACCAAAGAAACAGCTTCACGTACCCCTCTGGTAACCACATACCATCCAGTTCTAGAAGGAATACGCAAAATATTTAAGGATTTACAACCACAACTCACAGAATTTAAAAATATATTCCCCAAACCCCCCATTCTTGCATTTAGGCAGCCACCAAATTTAAGACAAACATTGGTGAACAGAAAATTGCCAAATGAACAGCATAACAGAGAAAATGGCACCAAACCCTGCAATAAAAGTCACTGCAAACTATGCCAACACATCTGTAAAGAGGACACAGCCACGCACAACAACAAGACCTACAACATTAGAGGCTTATATTCATGTACATCATCCAATGTAGTGTACATGATACAATGTACGGTATGTGAGAGGGGGTGCTACATTGGGGAAACCAGCCAGAAACTACACATGCAAATGAACCTCCACCGAAGCTCCATCAAAAAGCACCATGAAGACAGCTATTGTACTCCAGTGGGACACAATTTCACCCAGGAGAATCACTCCATCCAGAACCTCAAAATAAAAGTACTCCGAGGGAATTTCCTAACTATCTAACAGCGGAAAACCTTTGAATTAAAAATGATTAAATTTTTTAAAACAAAGGATTTGGGCATTAACATCGACTTAGGCTTTCTGGCCCACTATCTTAATGTCTTATAGCACATACATTCCATATACCCCCCCCCCCCTTTTATTGCTGTTTGTGTAAGCTACATGCTGTGCAGAAATGTATTGCTCTTTATTTTACTCTGCTGTGTTCCTATCTACAACCTGATCTATTGACTTACTGACCTATCAGGACATTAGTCACAACGCTGGTCTGTTTCTCAGTTAACTCTGGCCAATTAATTTAGTCCTTCTTGTTTTTCCAATTTTTTTTCCTTCTCTTTGTTTACTGTTTTTAGTTCATATTTGTATCAGTATCGCTTTTTGACTTGATAAAGAGAGGCATTATCTCTCGAAAGCTTGTTGCTTTATTATGAATACGTTTGTCCAATAAACACGCACACACATTGCACACACACAAACACACACATATATATATATATATATATATATATATATATATATATATATATATATATATATATATATATATATATATATAATCCAGATGAGTAATCAGAGTTTTGCAGTATCTAGTGATACCTTTTCTATTGTATAAATATAATAATAATGAGCTTTCGAGAGCAACCTCTCTTTGTCCAGTCAGTAGCACTAATACTGATTTTAGGTTCCCATTGAAATAAATAAATTCCAAGTGACCGGCTCCATGAATAATGTTCTGCTCAGTCAGCTGCACAAGTCTGGGTAAGGTTTTATATAAGTGGAGATCAGAGTAAATAAATGGGGCCGAACATGTTTTCACATCTTATGATGCAGTAGAAGAACCGCAATAAAACAGTACGAGAAAAGAGAAAACATGACCAGGAATGTGGGAGGTCACAAGTTGTCTTGGGAGAGAAACACAATCCCATATACAGTCAGGTCCATAAATATTGGGACATCGACACAATTCTAATCTTTTTGGCTCTATACACCACCACAATGGATTTGAAATGAAACTAACAAGACGTGCTTTACCTGCAGACTTTCAGCTCTAATTTGAGGGTATTTACATCCAAATCAGGTGAACGGTGTAGGAATTACAACAGTTTGTATATGTGCCTCCCACTTTTTAAGGGACCAAAAGTAATGGAACAGATTAACAGTCATAAAACAAACTTTCACTTTTTAATACTTGGTTGCAAATCCTTTGCAGTCAATTACAGCCTGAAGTCTGGAACGCATAGACATCACCAGACGCTGGGTTTCATCCCAGGTGATGCTCTGCCAGACCTCTATTGCAACTGTCTTCAGTTCCTGCTTGTTCTTGGGGCATTTTCCCTTCAGTTTTGTCTTCAGCAAGTGAAATGCATGCTCAATCGGATTCAGATCAGGTGATTGACTTGGCCATTACACAATATTCCACTTCTTTCCCTTAAAAAAAATCTTTGGTTGCTTTTGCAGTATGCTTCGGGTCATTGTCCATCTGCACTGTGAAGCGCCGTCCAATGAGTTCTGAAGCATTTGGCTGAATATGAGCAGATAATATTGCCCAAAACACTTCAGAATTCATCCTGCTGCTTTTGTCAGCAGTCACATCATCAATAAATACAAGAGAACCAGTTCCATTGGCAGCCATACATGCCCACGCCATGACACTACCACCACCATGCTTCACTGATTAGGTGGTATGCTTTGGATCATGAGCAGTTATTTTCCTTCTCCATACTCTTCTCTTCCCATCACTCTGGTACAACTTGATCTTTGTCGCATCTGTCTATAGGATGTTGTTCCAGAACTGTGAAGGCTTTTTTAGGTGTTGTTTGGCAAACTCTAATCTGGCCTTCCTGTTTTTGAGGCTCACCAATGGTTTACATCTTGTGGAGAACCCTCTGTATTTACTCTGGTGAAGTCTTCTCTTGATTGTTGACTTCGTCACACATACACCTACCTCCTGGAGAGTGTTCTTGATCTGGCCAACTGTTGTGAAGGGTGTTTTCTTCACCAGGGAAATAATTCTTCAGTCATCCACCACAGTTGTTTTCCGTGGTCTTCTGGGCCTTTTGGTGTTGCTGAGCTCACCGGTGCGTTCTTTCTTTTTAAGGATGTTCCAAACAGTTGATTTGGCCACACCTAATGTTTTTGCTATCTCTCTGATGGGTTTGTTTTGTTTTTTCAGCCTAATGATGGCTTGCTTCACTGATCGTGACAGCTCTTTGGATCTCATATTGAGAGTTAACAGCAACAAATGCAAATAGCACACTTGAAATGAACACTGGAGCTTGTATCTGCTCTTTGTAAATGGGATAATGAGGGAATAACACACACCTGGCCATAGAACAGCTGAGCAGCCAATCGTCCCATTACTTTTGGTCCCTTAAAAAGTGGGAGGCACATATACAAAACTGTTGAAATTCCTACATTGTTCAGCTGATTTGGATGTAAATACCCTCAAATTAAAGCTGAAAGTCTGCAGTTAAAGCACATCTTGTTAGTTTAATTTCAAATCCATTGTGGTGGTGTATAGAGCCAAAAAGTTTAGAATTATGTCAATGTCACAATATTTATGACCTGACTGTATATATTAACACCAGTATTATTAGGACTAAAGAGTGTTATAATTTTACCTCCAAATGTTTTTCTTTCCTGTATGTTTTTAATATTCCCTCTGAGTATTTTGATTCTCAAGTTTTGGATGGAGTGGTTATTTTGTGATAAGTGGTGTCTTTATGATGTAGGATGGAGTACACCTGTTTCATCTTTTATCCATAACTGGGTTCTTTGTCAGATATGTCACACAGAACAGATCCTTTTCACTCCTGTCTCTTATCTCCTAATCATTATCATGAGTTTAGATCCCAACTCACCATCTGACTAAATGATCAATGATGACCCAGGATAAGAAGATGTCTGACAAGATCTTACATCACATCCTGGAAATCCTCAGCCTACTGACTGGAAAGGTGAGAGCTGCTGGGAATTGTTACCTGTTACTACCTGCATTTATTACCCTGCAGTAACACAGACTTATTCCCTCACATTTCTCTCTAAATCTCTCAGGTCTCAGTATTGGATCATCTGACTCAGTCACTGACCGTGATTGAGGTGACCCAGGATAAGGAGATGACAGAGAGGATCCTGAATCACACCCTGGAGATTATCTACCTGCTGACGGGAGAGGTGAGAGCTGTGGGACAATGTCATGATGACACCACTATAACTAATAGATTGTAGGGACTGTGATCAGTTTATCTACATAAATCAGGTGATATATAAAGAAGGTTGTACTTATGAGCTATATGTTATTATGACATTATATCAGGGTGTTTCTACTGCACAATCTGCAATGTTTGTGTCATATCATTTACTGTAAATAGTATAGAAGGTGACACAATAATGATAGTGAGTCAAATGCAGTGAGCGGGGTCTGTACGGGGTCTGGGCCTCCAGATAAGTAGGTGGTGATATTACAGATAATGTTGTTGTTGGTGTCACTGAAGAGAGCTGGGAAGGAGAGACTGTCCTTGTAGTAGTGATCTGCACCCGAGGGAATATCTCACTAACTGACGTATGCCGTACTGACGTATGACGTACTGACTCTAACTGACGTATGACATGTTCCTCTCTCATCCTGTAGGAATACACCATGGTGAGGAAGAATATCCCCCACAGTCACCATGTGACTGGAGAGGTGAGCACTGCGGGACAAGGTGACATTATACCAGGACACAGTGACTCCCATTACTGACCAAGCTCTATCTGGACATGAGGACATGGATAAGGGGCTATAGCTACAAGTCCATAACCGCCTGAGTCTACCAAGCAATCCTGCTCCAGGATACCAAGCATGCCTGATTAATGTTGTCTCAGATTAAATATTTGTCTTCTCAGTCGTGGTCAGGAAATACTAATTATTGCAAACAGTAGTAGATAAGCTGAATACCCTCAGAGAGGATTGTTAGGAAATGGACTCAGAGGATGTATGGGATAGTCATATGGCTTCGTCATGATTAAGGCTGTATATAGGTATATATGAGATAAGATAAAATACTCGGTCCTACAAGTTTGTCATAATGTATATTGTATTCTCATCTTCTCTTGTGTTTCCCAGTGTGATGCAGGTGGACATAAAGAGACTTTAGGAATCTCACCAAACAGGAGCTCAGGTAACATTTTGTTTTCTCTCAAATAGAAATCACAATATCAAAGAAACAAAATAGAAGTAAAAAATCTCTTGTGAGGTTTATCTCAGGAATAGTACACAGCAGGGGGTACATCCCAGTCAGTCCTTGTAGTGTCAGCAGAACACGCTCCTTCCATGTTATTACCAGTTGGGATAACTATCAATAGTAGGAAATTCACATGAACATTTATTCTCTATTGGAAATACCAGGTCTCCAAAGTGATAATGTAGACCCTGTTAGTGAGGAAGGAGAAGATGAGATGGATGAGAAGGAGATTCCTCCGGGGACGATCCAATCAGAGCTCTCTGCAGGTCAGTGATTCACATAACTCACTTATTTTATGTTGAGTGTTGAGTTAAATCTCTTAGTCTTCCCTTTAAATAATGATACCGTCACATTTACTAGTCTTTATGATTTTAACCTTAATGTGTGTGTGTACTGATCATAATTTACATTTATTTATATATATATATATATATATATATATATATATATATATATATAATTTATCACTGAAAACAATTAAATCATATATGTCATTAATGGATGAAGAAATGATTAGTAATTAGTCTGTGTATATTTATACAGGACATGTGAGGTCTCCAGTTGGGTCAGAGCTTGGGAAGGAAGCAGAACCAGATGTGAGGAGTCACCAACAGGTTAAAGAAGAGGAAATTCCTGTAAATATCAGTGAAGGTGAGGAATAAAAGTAATTAAAGAGATTGAGATGTTTCAGATATGTATTATTTACACTTTTATATATAATAACATTATTTTGTCAATTCAATGTTATGTAAAAATAATTTTTAAGAGAAATTGAACAACCTAACCGTTAGTTCTATGAACATGATAACCCACTCTTCGAGCAGCCTCTTTTATCCTGTAATATGTCAGTCTGTTTTCACTCAAAAGCGTGATCCAGCCCTGAAATACCAGGTAATTCTACCCAGAACAGGAGAAACAGCAAACCCCAGACATACTGTGGGCCTCTGTGGGCCTCGCAGTGGGGTGTAGCTGGTAACGTCCTAAAGCACAGGGAGCGAGGAGTCCACGTCCCATATCTGTTATCTACAGCTCATTTTTTTTTTTTATAATAGCAATCCACTATAATTATATATATTTATATTCATGTACTTTTCATTTCTGCAATTCCTTGGACTTTTGCTCTGTCACTTTAATGTAACGGTATTATATTTTATGCAGTTAATGTGATCATTAGAGACCAAAACTTATGTTAATACATATAAACCCTCTCAATATTCTTCTGTTCACTTTAGGTCTTCATAGTGGAAACATGGACACAATATCAGTTATTAAGGAAGAGGAGGATGAGAGAGATGATCAGGAGATTCACCGGGTGGAAATCTGTTCAGACCCCTGTGCAGGTGAGTGACAGGTGTATGAGTCATAAGGGGGCGGAGACACAGAGCTGTGCAGGTGAGTGACAGGTGTATGAGTCATAAGGGGGCGGAGACTCAGAGCTGTGCAGGTGAGTGACAGGTGTATGAGTCATAAGGGGGCGGAGACTCAGAGCTGTGCAGGTGAGTGACAGGTGTATGAGTCACAAGGGGGCGGAGACTCAGAGCTGATGGACAAACCATCATCCCATCAGTGACATATAGACAATAATACTGCAGCACATTACAGGTTTGAGGTTGAAAATAAGATCACTTTTATTCCCTTTTATTCGCCATTACATGAGGAGCCCTACTGAGAAGACAAGTTTGTTAAAGTCTTGCGTTCTGTGACTATGAAGATCGTTCCACCTCCTTTTCGTGGCTTCAATCTCTTCCACCTCTTTATGGATCCATAGATTATTCTGCTTGACTTGTGTTTTATAGAAAATGGGCAGAACCAGCAAAGAGCTTGAATCATTAATCTAGACAGTTATGAAGATACAGATGGGATGGAGAACTTTCCTAGTTAGGATTATACACATAACTACATTTATTTAGTTGCTGCCAACCTGAAAACAAGCTCTGTATCCGGTTCATGTGGCAGATAGTGATAGAATAGGTGCACTTAGGGGATGTATTTGTTACATTTCTACAAATCCATTTAATTCTTTTTTGCACGCATCAGGTCTCCGAGATGACAACATGGAAGCGGTATCAGGTCTTAAGGAAGAAAAAGATGAGAGAGATGCAAAAGATATTCTGCAGGAGACACCCCATTCAGATATATGTGCAGGTGAGTGACAAACCTGAATACAAATACAAAGTGTTGAATTCTGAAATATTTGTTGCTGTTGTTCAGTCGTGTCCTCATCCATCCATCTCCACCTCTACCATTCTCTTCTTTGTGTGCCTTCAATCTTTCCTACCATCAGTTTCTTCTCTAGGGAATCCTCTCTTCTCATAATATGACCAATATATCTGAGCTTTAGCCTCCATAATTAAACCTTCCAGTAAAAAGTTTAGCTTGAATTCCTGTAGTATTGATTGGCTGGATCTTCCTGCAGGTAAAGAGACTCTGAGTAGTTTTATCCAGCAAAACAATCCAAAGGCGTCAATTCTACTGGTCTCAGACTTTGTTATGTTCCAGGTCTCACATCCGTATGTTATTACTGGGAATACCATAGTGCTTAAGATCACGTGAATGGCATAAAATATGCTGAAGAGATTGAGGTTGTCCAATTCTAGAAATATATTCAACACGTCATACGTTTAATTCCAAGAAATGATGTTACTCTCATAAGAGATTGGAATGCCAACATAGGGAACCAAAAGATACCTGGGATAATGGGCAAGTTTGGTCTTGGAGTACAAAATGAACATTAGTAGAATTCTGTCAAGATAATTCTCTGGTCATAGCACCCTCCTCAAACAACCTCAGAGACAGCTCTACACGTGGACATCTCCAGATGGACAATATAGAAATCAGACTGACTTTATACTTTGCAGTGAAGATGGAGGAGCTCTATACAGTCAGCTAAAAGATCTGGGGCCGACTGAGACTCAGATAATGAGCTTCTGATTGCAGAGTTCAGAATTAAACTGAGGAAATGAGCGGAAATCCTCAGACCAAGCAAATACAAAATAAATATTATCCCCTGTGAATATGCAGTGGAGATAAAGAATAGATTTAAAGAACTAGACATGGAAGACAGAATGCCTGAAGAACTTTGACTGAAGTTTGCAACATTCTCCAGGAAACAGCGACAAACAATATTCCTAAAAGAAAGAAAACGAAGAAGGCAAACTTGCTATCTGATGAGGCTTTGATAGTAGCCCAGGAAAGAAGGAAAGTGAAAGATAGTGGAGATAGGAAAATATTTGTACAACTGAATGCAGAATCCCAGAGGAGAGCAAGAAGATACAAGGAGACGTTCTACATTGAGCGATGTAAAGAGATAGAAGATAACAAAAAGTCAAGATATCTGAGTTGATGGAATCCCAGCTGAACTATTCAAAATTCTACAAGATGATGCTGTGAAAATGCCAACAGATTTAGAAAATGTAACAGTGGCCAGTTGACTGGAAAGGGTCAGTTATCAAAAAAATGCAATCATTAGACATAGCAGCAAGGTAATTCTTAAGATCCTCCAGCAATATATGGACCAGGAACTACCAGATGTGCAAGACGGGTTTTACAGAGGTACAAGAGATCAAACAGCCAATGTCCGATGTATAATAGAGAAAACAAGAGAGTTCCAGAAAATAATATTTACTTCTGCTTCATAGACTATTTTAAAGCTTTTGACTGTGTGGAGGACACCAAAATGTGGCAAGTTCTTGAGGAATCTGTATGTGCACTAAGAAGTCACGGTCAGAACTGAACATTGAACAACAAAAAGAGGCTTCCTATGCTGAATTGTTCTTTGCAGTAGCAAACTTTCCTTTCACCTCCACACATCTGCAGCTCTGTGTCCTCTTGACTTTGGCCCAACCACTTCATTAGATCTGGTGATACTTGTACTCACCCTCTGATTTTCCTCAGGCATGTGGTAGGCACCTTCTAAGCTATGGGACTCCTCTTCCATATCTTTATGTCTCTAGTTGTGCTTATCCATACAGTTTTTTTGGCAAAGATACTGGAGTGGGTTGCAGTTTCTCGACTGTAATTTGTCTGACCTCTCTACTATGACCTGCCCATCTTGGGTGACCCTACATGGTATGTCACTGATATGCTGTGTGTTACAATAGTTACATTTTGGATAACCTACACATCTAATGTTCTTTTTCCAATACAGAAAAACATATTTTGTAGCAAATATAAATGCGGAATGATC